>JBBPCY010000039.1:17824021-17847545 GCA_037974405.1 Brachyalestes nurse
AGAGTTTAGAATGAGTTTCCAGTATAATAACACATATGTAAGCGTTCCTTTTTTGTTTGGTCTTTTGTTCTAATATGGTGCTGCTTTGAGTGGGATGTGGTTTACGAAGTTGGAATGTGACATGCACTTCCAGTAAGGTTAAACTCTGTTTTTGTTTTCTCTCCCCCCCACCCCCGCCCCTCACTCTCACACACACTCACACTCTCTCTGTCCGGTCTCCCCACTCCATGCCCCCTCTCTCTCCCTCTGTAAAGCACTATCTGAATAAGTTCTATGGCTGCCCAGAAGACAGATGCAACTTGATGGTCCTGAAGGACACACTCAAGAAGATGCAGAAGTTCTTTTCTCTTCCTGAGACAGGGGAGATCGATCAGAGGACAGTTGAGATCATGAAGAAGCCACGCTGTGGCGTTCCAGACGTAGCCAATTACAAATTCTTCCACAGATCACCCAAGTGGGAAAAGAACGGCATTACCTACAGGTTGAGAGATCGTTTTCCATGTGTGTGTGTCTGTGTGCTTGCGTGCCCCCATTAACATGCTTAAGAGTCCCTTTTGTGGTTCCTAGAAAGCCACAAAGATCATATTTGGATGCCCTAGTATTCCATACTGTAGCAAAAAGTCCCAGCTGCATAACAAAAACAACATTAGCAATCTCTCAAGAATGTCCTGAACTGTCTGTGGAGGCCAGATCTGACTGGAACGATAGTCATAGCATTACTAGCAGAACTAATTAGACAGGAAAGTTACAAATAATGTAACAAAAATAGAACATTTAATCACTAGTAATTACCGGGGCTGGGTTATTCCTGGAATAGATTAACTTCTTGTTAAAATATGGAGCTATCATCAAAATCAATAACCTCATGGGAAAGATCCAATGTTAGGACTTGTGAGTGTTTGTATCATTAGAGAACAATTTACAGTTTCCCAGAGTCATGGACAAAGACGTTACAAGGCTAAATATTGTTAAATGTGAGTAGAACCTTTGGCTTTTATTGCAGGTAAATCATAGCCACAGCAATGTTGCATTTGTTTTTACTATGTCTAACACAAAGCTGTATCAAAGAAAAGGTCCAGTTTAGTTTAGTCTAGAGTAGGTTTCTGGAAAATTATATATTGCTGTGGGAAATGACTTTTGGAGTTTAGAGGTCTAACTGTCTCTATCCTCTTTAGGATCTTGGGTCATAGCCCTGACCTGGATGAGGAGACGATCGATGACGCGTTCTTCCGTGCTTTTAAAGTCTGGAGTGACGTCACTCCTCTCACCTTTACACGCATCATGGACGGAGAGGCTGACATCATGATCAACTTTGGCCGCAACGGTATTTATGAACCCCTTTTGCACTCTTAAATCTCACCTCCATACTTTGCCATAAAGAAATGTTGCTCCTTTTTTCCATAAGGTAATTGGTGGTACTACTGAACGATACTTTAACAGTTTGTGACTACGCTTGAGTGTCCGTCTGCCTAAGCTGTGGTTTGAAACAGCTTGAAATTATACAGTGAAAAAGCAAAGTGCAGCTCAGAGGACTCGAAATTGTGGCTCATGACATCTGTATTGTCCAAAGAAATAACCAGACAGTTACTCACATATAAAGACGTTTATTGAGTCAAGACAGAAGGTTGCAGTATTGAACTGAGGCTATAGAACCCGAAACAGAACATTACATGACAAATGGCAGCTCGCAAATCTGGTTCCAGCTAGATTTGAAGTAGGGATGTGGGATTTCTAGGCCAACAATGAGAGCTGATAGCTAACATATTCTTGTGGCTGATACCAGTACCTATTATAATAATTTTCCTTGCATTTTAATGCTAAAATCAACCAAATGTAGTGTGAATAGTATTTCCCAAGGCACAGCAGTGGTGTTCCTGCCTGAATCTGGTCTTCCGTGTGCCGGGCAGTGGTGTTATGCACTACACTCTATTTCAGTGAGTTTGAAAAGTAGAGAAATGCCCACCACCAGTGACTGTAAATGCATAAGTTCAAGCTCATAAGTGGAGCACCATGTTGGTTGTGGTCACTGGCTGTAATTCCAGTAATAATAATCTATGTTTTTCTATTGGTGGATAATATTTCGGCCACTGGTATATCTGGCACTCTTAAATGTATGAACATCCCTGTTGTAGATAATCTGAAGGAAACAAATTTTGTGTTTTGTGTTAAATGCATCAGAACCGCATGCCCACATCAGCTGAAGATTGTGGGTATCTGATATGTAGTGACTTTACGTTGATTTTCTCTGTAGAGCATGGTGATGGCTATCCATTTGATGGAAAGGATGGTCTCCTCGCCCATGCCTTTGCTCCGGGACCTGGAATTGGAGGAGACTCCCATTTTGATGACGATGAACAATGGACTCTGGGAGAGGGGCAAGGTATCTTTAATTTGTTTATTTGAAATGCAAAGGTCTTCTGCTTCATGATTGACAACTTTTATCAGTTGAGAATAAGAGTATTCATAAAGTACTGATTGCCATGTGAGCATCATCTAACAGAATCATATTAAGTTGCTTTATTCCAAGAAGAAACAGCACTTTTCCATCCTAGTACCAGTATTCTGAAGATGTATGCTTAAACTTGTTCCAATAATTGAGTTCTCTTTCTCTCTTTCTCTCTCTAGTGGTAAAAGTAAAGTTTGGTAATGCAGAAGGGGAGTTCTGTAAGTTTCCATTCCTCTTCATGGGAACAGAATACACTAGCTGCACATCTCAAGGACGTGATGATGGTTTCCTTTGGTGCTCCACAACATACAACTTTGATGAGGATGGAAAGTATGGCTTCTGCCCACACGAGTGTGAGTAACCTGGCTTCTGCTGTGGGTTTTTTTGGACTAGTAGCCATTGTGGACTAGGCAGCTTGTTTAAGTGTCCGTTGGTCTGCAATAAGCTGTTTGAGTTTGGGTTTCTTGTCTTGAGTAAAGGTGTTTCTGCTTGACTGAAAATGCCACTTTTTTGACATGACAAATGACACATACCTCAACATATACCTTAAAACCCCTTGATACTGATATGCTGAGCATATTTTAGTCATGCCTTTAGTCCTGATAGAACCCATTGGGACACCCATGGAAAATAGGATTGAACCTGCTTGCTGTTATTTATGTTTATATACACCAACAGCAACACTGCAATACATAGTCTATTCTGTACATTTGCACACTTCAGAGCTTGTTTAAACGTATGTTTGTGTATACACTTTGTTACTTAGTTCTAGCCTTTATTTTTTATCCCTTAATTTATTGTATCTATACTGGACAGCCTCATAGAAGTTTCAAGTGCCCATTTGACTCGACACTTTACTTGCATAACTGTGTATGTGTAAAATAAAGAATCTTAGGTCTTGAATCTTTGATCAAAATTTAGAATTGCTGAAACATTACAATAACACATTCTATACTTTCCGTTTTACAGTGCTGTTCACACTTAGTGGAAATGGAGATGGAGCCCCCTGTAAGTTCCCCTTCACATTCCAAGGGGATAAATATGACAGCTGCACTACCTCGGGAAGAGATGATGGGTACCGTTGGTGTGCCACGACGGAGGACTATGACCGGGATAAGACCTATGGATTCTGCCCTGAGACTGGTATATCATTTTTTCCAACCAGTCCATAAATTATTTCCAGAAATCACAAAGTACTATTAGAATTGGTTGTTGCAAGGTGATTTTGAGGCAGAAAGCTTGTCAAGCATATATTTGTCAAAAAATTGTTACAGAGGTAACAAAAATAATGGATCTTAAATGGTTCTTAGATTGAACATATGTTTCTAGTAAAAAAAAACCCTTTATCAAACTCTTTTTAAGCACAAATCCTTCCCGGAACTGCAACAAATGGTCAGGCATAAATATATAACTAAACAACTTCTTAACTGGACGTTCCCCTGCTTTGTGTTGATGCACGAGGTGTCAGACATCATGCTGAGCTTTGGTAGGTGTTCCTACATCACATAGGACCAAAATTATTGTCATTTAAAAACACATGTAATAATAATGACCACTACTGGAGTTTTAAAATGGTGTCACACGCAAATGACCACAAAGAACAAAATCGTTTAAGATTTCAAAAGCCGACTGAAAAAACGAAAGAGCTTTGAACCCCGGAGAAATTTCAGGACAGTCTCTGCCCACAAGTGGGCGGATAAATCCTGCAGAAAGAGGGGGGTCTGGAGAGCGGCCGAGCGGTGGTGCGCTGAGAGAATAGCAGCAAACAGCGAGTGTGTAGGTGAACAAACACCGGTTTTAGACTGTTTTACACCATTCATATTTGTTGAAATACAAATATACTTTAAGGGGTGACACAGAACGTGTCTTTAGAAAATAAATGTGTTTTTATTTATAGCATCTTTCCAAAGAGTGCTTTTAGGGGTTTTTAAGAATATGCTAATGTCTTTCTTTCAGACATACCTCAAGAGTTTAGTGTGATACAACCTGCCTACAGAAAATAACCTTCATAACTGTGGCCTCCACTCTTCCTGTAGTCTTCAAGAGGGCTGTAAAAGTCTTCTTTTTTCACTGTGGGCTGGCACTGGTTATTTTCCATTGTGTCAGGGAGCTGGCTAAGGTTAGCCAGGAGACTAGGCCTCTTCATCTGGATCTAATTCACTGGGAATGCAACTTTGTGTGTGTGTGTGTGTGTTCCTGTGTGCGTTCATATAACCCTCTAACCAAAAAGCAACAGAAGCCTTGGGCTGTGCCAGCCAAGAATCCGAATAAGCTCGGCAGCCGAAGGAAAGAAACCCCCTCCTTTTAGAGCCAGTTTGCTATTTCGCTTCCCAGATAAGACTCTGACGTTAAAAGCATCTGGTATCTCTCTCACTCACATTCTCTCTAATTCTATCCGAATCCAAAGAGTTGGATTGTGAGTTAGGACAAATCTTTTCTGTTTTTCTTTGCTCCAGAGATCTGAACTCTTTGTTCCACTGTCTATTACTTCAGTTTTGGCCAAAATACAAGCTTGCTGTTAAATACCAGCGGGACATCTTGGTCACTTAACAACGGATGTTCATTTGATTAATCTCACCCTGGATACCAGAATGCCCTGGCTGTGGTTATCATTTATCGCCAGCTGCAGGGTGATCCGGCCTAGAGCGATTGGAGCCTACAAACCAACAGCAGGGCAATAGTGGGAATAACAAGACATTTTTTAACATTCTCATTTAGTTTAGCATTGTACATGTATAGTTTTTTAGTTTAGCTTAACAGTTGCAGTTGGAATAACAAGCAAGTGAAACAACTCCAGATACAATATGCAACAGTTGCTAGAGTTCGATGCGCAGGGTTTGATGAAGCTTATCTTGAAAACGCATAAAGGGTGAATGAACATGTGTTCAAACCTCAAGAACGCAGGTTTTAAATGAGATCCCCCAAGAAAAGAACTGTAGTGATGGTTAAACAATGATGATGATTTGTGTCCCCCCTTTGAGGCTGGCCCAGAAACCCATCGTTATAAGCCAACTACAGTGGGAAAACCTCCAGCCCTACTTAGTTTGAAAGCAAGGTCATTCTGACACCAAAGGAAAAGCATCTAAATACTGAAAACAATAAAAATAAAACAGAAACATTCAATGTAAGAGGCATCAAAGCCCTCCTGGTAATGTACATCCTCTCTGAGTAACATGATTGCAGAAGACATTGGCGAGAAATTGGCAAAGTGTTAAAATCCATTGCAAACAATATAGCAACAAAAGAAGTGAGGGTGCAAGTCGTAATGATCTAGGAAAGCCACCCATTACTCCACAGCATGAACCATGAATAAACCTGAGAGCCTTGCTAACTGCTGGCCCGCCCACTCCTTATTAGACCTGTCTTCAACTTAACTAGTATCTTTATAGATATTGCTAAAGTTTTTCAAATCTTTTATAACCTTTAATGAGACACTTTTGTGTTCCTGCAGCTATGTCCACAGTTGGTGGAAACTCTGAAGGTGCTCCCTGTGTTTTCCCTTTCACCTTCTTGGGCAAGACCTATGACTCGTGCACCACCTCTGGGCGTAGCGATGGGAAAATGTGGTGCGCTGTCACCAAGAGCTTCGATGATGACCGCAAGTGGGGCTTCTGTCCTGATCAAGGTGACTGATGACTTGATCTGTGATCGTTAAATGTAAAATATAACTAACATAACATCTTTTCTGGTCGTTGTCAGACTTTTGAACTGAGACAAGTCTGAGGTTGTTGACTGTACTGTTTTGCTGTATTCCAGGCTACAGTCTCTTCCTGGTCGCAGCGCATGAATTTGGCCATGCTTTGGGCTTGGAGCACTCTGAAGACCCTGGTGCTCTAATGGCACCAATTTATACCTACACTAAAAACTTCAGGCTCTCCAGTGATGACGTCAGAGGCATCCAGCACCTCTATGGTGAGCAAAGAAGCTCAGATAGATTACATTCATTCACTTTTTTTTTCAGCTGAAGTTGTCACTATCATGACAGTTTACACGTTCCCTTTCCATCTCACACAGGTGTGCCCACTGACAAGCCCCTTCCGCCCACGGACGCTCCAGTCACGCCCATGGATATCTGCAATGAGAACATCATATTTGATGCTATAGCACAAATCAGAGGAGAGATCTTCTTCTTTAAGGACAGGTAATTGTCAGATGCACTTTCAGAGATTCTTGAGTCATCTCTCACTACAAGCACCAGTCTGAGGTTTATCATAAAATATTAGCGTACCCACAGTGTTTACCATTTCTTGTTTACTATTTCAGTGAAAGCAACCGCCATGCTTGTATGTGTGTGTGTGTGTGTGTGTGTGTATGTGTGTGTGTGTGTGTGTGTGTGCATGTGTGTTGTAATTTGCAGTTTTAAAACATCTGTTCTCACAGTCTTACCCAATTATTAATGGCTTTTCAAGTGGAGGAGAAAGCCTGTTTAAAGAGGCTTAACTATAAAACCGGTAAGAGCCATTAAGGTTGGGTGATTCATAGAACTTCACTCAGATGTATGTCATTGCTTGCGTAACAAAACAGTTTGTATCGGAAATATCACAGTGAGTAGTTTTACAGAATAAGAAAAGAAAAGAATACAAGTTAATGTAAAAAGATGTAATGCAATTACTTTAACATTGGACAATTGAGTTGAAATCTTTAAAGATTTATTTAATTGGTTTTAAAACTATATATTGGCAGGATTTGGCCCTTTCACCACAAGCAGGAAAATCTTATCTGGTTTATCTTCCAGAAGAAAATCAGATCTGTTTGAACGGGAATGATGTCGCAAAAAAAGAGGGTGGTATTCAAGTTATGCAGCATTTGAAGCCACATCGTAATTCTGAGGTCCAGCAATGAAGCAACACTGAATTTTTAGACTGACCTAAACTTGCTACACTGTGTGAACAGATTGCACTTGTGTTTGTGTTTCTGAGTATGTGTGTGTGTGTGTGTCTGTGTGTGTGGATAGGTGGGGTGCAGTAACCACAAGTCTTTCTTCACAGATTCCTAAGCTAAAATGTTGTACCAAACAAAACAGCATGCTGCTCAGGAGCCTTTGTCAAACTATTGTGCAGCCTGCAAGTCTTGCTGACTGTCCCATTTTAACATAATTACATAATTATGTCCTACATAAAACATTCTGGCCGTCCGTTGTCGACTTTCCAGATGGACTGCCTTTCTGAATCATAGCTGGATTCTGTGTACTGAGCTCTTTTGGGTAACTTGCAGGGGCGAAAATAGGAGAAGATACATTGCAGATTTGGCTGTGAAAGCCAAAAATGTAAACCTCTTTAAATGAATGTTATTGCTGCTTAGAGTAAATGAAAGTGAATAGTAGTTGCCATTCATTGATAGACCATTTGGTTGAGCTATGACTCAAGTAAACCCCTCAGCTGTAAACACACACTCCACAAAGATAGACATCCGTCCTCTCCAGATGTGCTCTGTCGGGGACTGGATCTGTTGGGAGCAGCTAACCCAGATAATACAATGCTCAAATGTCTTCAAAACTGTTGGTCTGAGCTAGCATACATATGGCAAAGAGAGATCTGATGTATCTGATGCACTAGATGCAAGCACAACCTTGCATACTCCCTTAGTAGGTGCATTTTCAATAGAACATGCGAGTCAGTGTCCAAAGTAAACAGCAGTGGACTGAAAAGCCTACAGTCATTGATGCTTGCTAACGTCATCTCAGAGCAGAGCTGCTGGAGTGAGAGAAAGCCACCCACCATCCTGCACACAGACCCATCTGTAATATGAATTAAGTACTTACACATCTGTGGTTTACAACGATAATCAGGAGACCACACTCACACGTACGGAGTGCGTGCAGGGTGTCTCTAAGTTGGAAATGATCTACTATAAAGCACTCGAGGGCTGGCTGTGAATTTCTATCATGGACACAGTGAGTTCATCTAGGGCCTCTTTCTGTTTCCACTACATGAGTTAACATTAGTGTTGATTCCTTATGTCAGCTGCACAGTTTGGAATGACCTGGTGAGGGTCACAGTGTTAAAACCTCTAACAAAGAGGTTAGCATGAACAGTGATGTTCACTCTTGTCATAATTTCAGTTTCTATTCTTCCTCATTCCTTTCTTGGTTTGTTCAGCAACAAAAACCATGTTCAAAAATTTGACCCTTCACGATGTATGTAAAAATACACTACAGTCCATACATGTGGACACACCTGTTAGAGCATTTGGGGACTTTAGTTTTGACACTGGGTGCAACCTCATTCCTGTGCCTCGGCTGGCCAGGAATGAGGACTGATTATCAGCAGGTGTTTTGTGTTTTGTTTCTGTATAAATAGCACTCTTTGGTTGTCTGTGGTTGTGGGTTCACCCGACATGGTAGGTCTGGGTGTGTTTGTTCTCTGCGGTTCAAGTTTAGGAAAGAGTATCGGCCCTCGTTCCAGGTTTCTGTTTGTAGTTTTATGTTCTTGTAAGCATTTGGAATAAAGAAACGTTAGAAATGAATGTCTGTCTTTGCATCTCCTGCTTAAACGAGAGCACTCCAGACGTGACAACACCCAATTTTTTTTCCAAATAAAATTTTGTTATAAGAAAACCTTAGAACTACTTAAAACAAATGTGACTGACTGGTTTTCAATATTTTACAGTTTGTAGTAACACATTATTTAGCCACAAAGGCTCAGACTATTGATATTGAAGAAGACAAATCAGGTCATTCACATTGTGTTGGATCATGAACAAAGAAAAGTATTCAACAGGTTTTCAACATCACACAGTTCCTTCTGGTTTATGTGTCACTGGATAAAATGTAATTCTTCAACAAGCATTCTTCAAGATTGTGCCAAAATTATATCCAGTCCAAAGAAAAGCTAAGCTTTAAGAATTATGTCTCCAGTCTCCACATTTTTCTCCCATTGAGCTAGAATGTTTGAGATAAGCACCCATAAATTGACACAGAACTGTTTGCATGCTTGAAAACGTGCTGGGAGAGTTTGGACAGTTATTTCCAGAAATTGCTTGAAAGGATGCTACAAATCTATGCAGCTGTGTTGAAGGCAAGGTGGTTATTTTGATTAAACTCGTACAGCAGCTTTCACATTCAATAAATTGCACCTACAGTGTATATTGTTACACTGTGCAGTCGGTTACATTTGTTTTTCTAATCTCTAAAGTTTTCTTGTAAAAAAAATAAATAAAAAGAGCAGCATATTGTTTATTATTTAAAAAATCAGAAGGTGGGACCATACTTCTGGCCTGTAGTGTAAATGCATACGTACAGATTTCTGTATAGACAAGAGGTTTACACTAGTACTGGGACAATACAATGAGCATGTTATTACATTAAGAACATTAGTGAGGTCTAGTACAGAAATACCAACTCCATTCAAACTAATCCTAAAGGTATTCTGTGGTGCACCACCATTCCAGAGAATGCAGTTCCTCTGCTCCATAGTAAAATACTGATGAGAGATCTGTACCCCTCTATTTGACACTCTGGCTAACTAATTAGAATAAAACGAATTAATCTCAATTTTTGTTAGTTTTTCCATTGCTGTTTCTTGGATGAAATTTATATTTGGGCACGGCGCGGTCAGGCAGGATGCACAGACTTATCTCATCATGATTTCTTTATTCAAAAATACAAAACAAAACCTGGCTTCGATGGCCAAAAACCCTAAACTCAAAACAGTAAACAGGATTTCCACAAACTAAAGCAAGGCAAGGGTAGGTGTGATGGAGAACCGACAAGAACTAACTAAACACAGGCTCTATATATACACCCAACAGAAACACAAAACACATGATGCAGATATTGGTCACATCCCTGGCAGCTGTGCCAGAGATAAGACCACACCCCCAGTCAACTTAGAAGTCCCCTTCCGTGCTGGGGCAGCAGTGGCCTCCAGTGGCCGCTGACTGGGGATGTCACAGTACCCACCCGCACACAGGGCCAACAGACCAAAAACAAAAAGGAGGAGGCTTGGGGGAGGCGGACAACCAAAGGCCCCTCCGATCCCTTCAGGGCTGGGCTCCACTTGAGGCCCTTTCCTGTACCATCCAGAGTACGACCCCCTTAGTGGTACTTCCCTTGGAGGTCTCTTGGGGCGTTCGGTGGTCCCGGACCCCGCCAAAAAGGCGGTGGTAACGGCGGTGGCCCTCTTGAGGCTGCGGGTGTCCAGCAGTGACCAGGACCACAGGAACGGGGGCCCCAGGAGCAGGATCAGGTGCACTGCACAGAACTGGGGTTTCAGGAACAAGGACGGGTGCCACGGATGGAACCGGAGCCTCAGGAACGGAAGCAGGAGCTGGGGCCTCTGGAGCAGGGACGGGAGGCTGAGGCTGGCGAGGAGCTGGCACAGGAGACCGCAGCAGGCGTGGAGCCGGCACAGGAGGCAAAAGCCATCTAGGAGCGGGGACAGGAGCTTCTTAGCCCAGGGACGTGGTGGCGCGGCGACTCGGCTCTCTGCAGTGGCTTGGCTCGGTAGAGGAGTTGCAGGGCTGGAGAGTGATGCTGTCGGGCCTGGAGGCGGAAAACTGTGGGGTGACCTGAAGAGGAGATTTCAAAAGAGAGGGCCTGATCCTGGAGGATCTGGAGAGATTCAGTAGGGAGGAGTGGTCCCAAATTGCTTGGTCACATAAGGCATTATAGGATAAGACTTTATGTTATGTAGGCAAATGGAGGATGCTAATAATTGTGACGTGGTTTTATTTTAAAAATAATTTTGGTTTACTTGGACTAAGTTTACTTCAATTGAAGATGAGATTTTCTATTATTTTCTCAAATTGTGACAGTAGTGGTCATTGTGGGGTGGTGGTAGTCTAGTGGGTAAAGCACTTTAACCGTTAGCCTGATGTCCACAAAGTTGCAGGTTCAAACTTCCACTTTCTGCCATTGCGTCCTTGAGCTACACTTAACCCTCAGTTGCTCCAGGGGGACTGTTCCTATAACTAATGATTGTAAGTCGCTCTGGGTAAGGGCGTCTGCCAAATGTTCTTATGAACTTTTGACTCATCTTTACAAATAGGACAATATTTATGGACCTTATTTTATTGAGAGCTGGTGAATTTCACCAAATATCAAAAGAAAAGGTGGTAAAATCACTGACTTTAAAGAATTCATATTTCAATACTGTCTTTGCTACAAAGCCCTTCAACACCATAAGGTGCAGTGCCTTATTGAAGAGCATTTGCGTAGTGTGGGGATGGTGACCTTAGAACCCATATCCTTTAAAACTGTCTCCTGTGGTGCCCAGTTGGGCTGAAACCGTCAACCTTCCAGCTGCTCATTAGCCCTTTATAATCTCTGAGCTTCATGCCACAGTTCAGTTATTTACTTATCTAAGGATATTTATTGTGGCTTTAAATAAGATGGAGAATCTTGCAAATGCTTGCATTTCTATTCACTGGAAATGTCATTATGAAAGGGTAATGATAATAAACATATTGCAGCATGGTCATGCAAACCCTAAATCATCGAGCAAAGAGGCTTACTTTCCTGTGAGGGAGGATGACTTTAACCCTCAGATATTCACACAGCTGGTTTACTTGCTACAGCTGTTTAAACCATTGAGGACAGTGAGAGAGAGGGAGAAGAAAAGAGAGAGGCCGAAGGCCTCGTATGTGGCTCACATTTTATTGTATTTATGCAGCTGCCCTGGAAATCCACATTTCTTCTCTTATTATTGCTTTGAGCACATCATAATATTACATTAGTACATTCCTTATCTTTAGTTAATTTACGTCCTGGACTTTTCCACTGAGTCGGAAGAGCTTTAGGCAGTTTCCTCCTGCTGTCTTGTTGGAGCATGTGTAAGAAAGGAATGCTGACATGTCTGAATTCACTGAAGGCGTAGTGTTGCTGCTAACACCATGCTAGCAGGGAGTGGTGTCTGGAGGCTATCCATTTGATCACCTCTAATTAAACCTTGTCTGCCATTCCAAGCCTGTCTGGAAGAAACCCTGCTGGAAACCTTGTACTTTTAATTGCGTCAGGTCATGGAGAGGCCTAGCAGTTGACTTCATTTGTGCCACATGGACAAAACATGGTCACTGTTTTGTGATTGTCTGTTGTTTTGTGGGAGAGTCATTCTTATATTGGATTTCTTTGTTGATCGTGCTGTTGCTGTATGTTCTGATTAGATTTGACTTTGTTCTGGAGAAGGACAGGAGACTTTACTCCTAAATTATTATTGTATATTATACATATTATTTTGTAGGTGCCTTCATGCCACCATGTAGGTGCTTTCAGGCCCATTGTAGGTGCTTTTAGGGGTGAAAACCCTGCAGCTACGCAGCCCCATATATTTTGACACCTTTCTGTCATAGCCAGCATTAACTTTCTCAGCAAGGGCTAAACTAGCTTTTCTGCTGAAGCAGACAAGACAGGCTAGCCTTTGCTTTCCATGCTTATCAGTGAGCCCTGGGCCACCCATGACCCTGTTTTCCTTCCTTGGACCACTTTTGTTGGGTACTAACCACTGTATACTGGGATCACCACACAAGTCCTGCCATTTTTGAGATGCTGTGAGAAACAAGTAGAAACAAGAAGGTAGATAATAACAGGTGTATCAGCAAATAAACAATAAATACATGGAGCTGTGTTGTAGTGTAGATCACTGCAGCATTTAAAATGGTTTAAAGTAGTCCATGTAAATTCATAACTAAATAACAAGGTGTTAGTTGTAAAAAAAGCCTGATGTAATGTAGACATAATCAGGTTGAAAACCTAAAAGAAAATACCACAGAATTCACAGAAAAACTTGACCTTTTCTGTCTGGTTCATTCCTCTGCATCAAATGTGATTCAAAGGGTGGATGTAATGAGTTAAAGATTACAGATGCCAGAAGTGGGGCGTATTTGCTACGCATCAATATGGCTGGATCTGCTTTTTCAGAGGCTGAAATATTTTGGCCTTTGAAAAATAGGTCAGTGGAAAAGGGGCTGGGGGAAGTGGGTATTGTTGGTGTGCTGAATGCTGGAAAAGTGGGCTAGTTTGGGCCTGTTTCACTGGCTCTGCTCTCTCAGCCCGCTGCTATAACGAGAAACAGATGCTGCAATGAATCACCCCTTTGTGGCCCAGCTATAGATCTACTAATGCAGACCCCCCCTCCCCAGCGCCATTCAAAAACACACTGTCTCTCACTCCTCTCTCTCTCTCTCTCTCTCTCTCTCTCACCTCTGGCAGCAGTTCTCTGCCTCTTTGATGGGATGTTGTCTTATTACTCACAACTCCCAACTTTAGTTTCTCCATTTCAATTTGTTTGGAGTGTCATTCAAGTTCAGTAGTTCATATGTTATGCCTAATTCATTTTACGCTCTCTCTCTTTCTCTCTCTCTCTTTCTCTCTCTCAGGTTCTTCTTCAGGGCAGCTAATCCACATTCTAAGCCAACAGGCCCACTGTTGGTGGGCACATTCTGGAGTGACCTCCCTGAGAAGATTGACGCTGTCTATGAAAACCCTCTGGAAGAAAAGACAGTGTTCTTTGCAGGTAGAGTTGCACAACAACAATAATAATAATTATAATAATAAGAAGAAGAATAGCTTAGCCTTCATACTAAAAAAGTACATTAATAAAAGGGAGGTGCTGGATGGGAAAGATGAATGCATTAAAATACAAATAAAAGGAGTAAAATGGTAATTAATAGAGAACAATATGATGAAAACAGTAGAAAATAACAGTTAATAAAATACTAAATTAACTGCACAATTAAATACACAAAATCCCAAAGATCAGTTTATATGAAAAAATAGTTTTTAAAATCATGTTATACCCTGTAGTTTCAGCTGCTTACAGTATACTGTATAACGTCACTGAGAGTGAATTTCAGAATCATGCTGAGCATCCACTTTATATGTTAGCCAATAAGCATATTTTTATTATTTCTCCATTACTCAACACTAACTGATGTAATGTCCTGTTTGACTGTGGTCTGTTTAACCAGTGTGGAATCTCTTGCACACGTATTATGAACTAAAACGTTCTGCAGACTTCTGAGATTTTTATCTGGGCCTCTCTGTGCGCTCTAATCCCAAATGCTATCCTAAATATGTCAGAACTTTGGTGGTTTGTTAGAAGTGATCATACTTTTTTGAGTTACAGTGACAGCAAAAATGAGAGCAGCCATGATTTTAGGTTTAAAGTGTTATAGCTGGGCGTTAAAAGTGAGCAGTAAACCGGACACATCAGCTTGAGGAAATCATACTCCTCCAAAAGTAAAGGACATCTGGACTTTTAGAATTACAAACAGTTTTAAAATAGGTCCAATCTTTGCAACACATCACTGACAATACAAGTACTTTACTAATCATGAAGAAGTAACCGTGACCGTCTTTTATATTGTTGATAAAATCGTTGATATTGTTGAGATTGTACAAAAAACACTCAAAATATAAATATCCATAAATTAATTTAGTAACCTTACTAAGTCGCACTAGATACCTTACAAGGTCGCAAGGGTTTCACTGTGATTGATAGCACTGCTCTCATAAATGTTCAAAAACTATTTGACTGCTAATGGCACTGCTAAACATGGGTGAGAGAGAGAGAGTTAGAGAGGGGGTAAGAGAAAAAAGAGAGTGGAGAGAGAGAGACAGAGAGTGAGACAGAGAAAAGAGAGACAGGGAGAGAGGAAAGAGTTAGAAAGGAGAGGAAGAGAGAGAAGAGAGTTAGAAAAGAGTTAGAGAAGAGAGAGAAGAGAGATGGAGAGAGAAGAGAGTGAGATAGAGAATGAGGGAGAGGAAAGAAAGAGAAGAGCGAGAAGAGACAGAGAGGGAGAGAATAGAGAGAGAAAGAGAGAAAGAAAGAAAGAAAGAAAGAAAGAACATTTCACATTAATCCAGTCCGCTTTTTTGTTGTCATGTAAAAATTGTGTTTCACAGGTGATGAAATGTGGGTGTATTCGGCCAGTACTCTGGAGAGGGGCTATCCTAAGAAGATTTCTGATTTGGGCCTACCAACAGATCTGCACCGCATAGACGCAGCCTACTCCTACCACAAGAGCAAGAAAACATACCTGTTCTCTGGAGAGAAGTTCTGGAGGTACCTCAAGTGTACTACAAGAGATTTTTGTGTGTTTTGGTTTTCATAACAGGTTAAATTGAGCACAGTGGAACAGAGCTCGAGCTGTTTTATGGCCCATTTCGTGTCAGTTTGATATCCTGCATATGTAATTATGATGCTTACTGACTAGCTCATGAGCTGTCACTAAATCCATTCTAAAGCTAGTTATAAATATGGCTGGATGTCTCAAAAACTACTAATTTCATGTCCATGGTATCACTTTATACCATTTACCTTGACCAATATTGTCCCACAATTGTTACCAGTCAAAGTAGGGCTCTTCCACCTTCTAAATCCCAATAAACCACCTGGTTATAGCAACATTCATTTCTACATTGAGACTCTGTGGTCCACTGGCATGCAATCAAATCTGGTTTGTGGTGTAATCATTTTTCAGGTACAATGAAGCCAAGAAAAAGATGGATCCAGGCTTTCCCAAACTCATTGCTGATTCCTGGAATGGTGTTCCTGATGATTTGGATGCAGCCCTCAGTATGAATGCAAAGGGTAAGGGGCTATATTGGGCAGCTACCTAGACTTTTGGGGGGTGCTTGTATGATTTTTTTCGGAAAAACCCAAAAGATCTTACCCAGCATTTGGTAGCCTGGATAAAGTAACAATTGCATATAAAAACAATATAACATTTCTGAGGTAAAACATTAGGGAAATCTGATACAGCTGTTAAATTGAGGTTTTTGGTGAGGCGGTCAGTTTTTTTGGCAATACACTGACATTCTTTCTTTGGTACAATTGTTCTAAGTGTGACCCTGTGCAAGTGGAAGGATGCTCAGGTGTGTGACTATATATGTGCATGTGTATGTGTGTGTGTGTGGGGTGGGAGGAGGGCGGAACCAATGTGGAGTACAGAATCCTGGCCAGTTTTACTCAAACTGCATTCCACCTGCCATTAGTTTGTCATTTATAAGTCAAGCAATGCACTAATCTCTAATCTAGCAACAACACCAACACACCAGGTAATATAGGCACACTTTGTGTTATCTTTGACATATTGATTAGATAAATATTGATAAGATACAAGGTGTCTAGATAAAGGTGTTCCAACCACTCAGCATTCAGCACCACCATCATCATGTGCACCTGTTAATTCACTGGTTAAGTTAGACGCCTTTGTTATGCTTGAATGATTCATACATAGGTCAGAGACAGGGACTGGACTGGACGTCAAAAAAGCAAAAAAAATGCGGAGGATACCTGCAGTTTTCACGTTAGTGTGAGGGTTTCAGCGAACAACTATTAGTTCGATTCTCAAAAAAATCCATGACTGCTGATCTGCGTTAAAGTGGGGGTTTACTGTATATATATAACAGAAAATCATGCATTGTGACTCGCAAAAATTGAATTCAAAAGTAGTGTATTATGCACTTTTATTTTAAAAATACTGCTATATGAACAAAAGTGCCAGAACATTGCGTTTGCAAACACTTTAAATAAGTAGCTTTTTAACAGCAGTTTTCCTTTAACACAGTTACACAGCGGCAGTTCAAATATTTCTGTAAATCTCAACTTAAACATTAATGTAATCAAATCAAATATAAAATCATCAGAACACTGGCGCCCATTGTTCAGAGCCACGATCTGAACAGAATATCAGGCACCTTCCAAGCAACAGCAAGTTAACATTTATGTTTTTTTTTTTCTGAACAGGTACCAGCAGAAACATTTTTCTTTTATCAGACAGCAGCAGAAACACTCAGTATGTTCAGTTGTGAATGTCCCTGTGAAAGTGAGGTGAAGCGGTTGAGCACAGAAAAACAAACTTTCAAAATAAGAGTAATTTAAAAAAACTGCGTTAATGCAGGATAAAATAAATAATGTGTTAATTAAATAATGTGATAACGCGCTAACGGGATTGCACAAATGCATGTTCGTTTGTCGCTACAAATTACTGAATAGGAAGGAAAATTTAATGTTTCTTCCTATAAATTGTGTGCATCTGATTAAAATAAAATTCTATTTAAAAATATTAGAAACAAAATAGAATATAGCTAAAACAGAAAATGGGCTTGTTACAGAAACCCAAACTCATACTACTAAAAGACACATGCACACCCACCCACACACACTTGCTCTCTAAGAGCACTGCTAAATAGAGCAAGTCTGTGTGATGTGTGAAAGGAGCCTCTATGTTGGTAATTAATGCCTGGAAAGCAGAGGTCTTTAAGCAGAAATGTAGCGTCATTGCCGACAAACAGTTATGAACATCACTGCTTCTGCCTCCTCTAAAAAGTAGCACTTTTTTTTAAACCTGTAGCTGTATGCAGTGCTATTTCTTCATAATGAGTGCCTGTCTGTATTTGCCCATCACCAGCCCTGTTTCAGGAAGCTCTGCTTATTTGCATAGTCCCATAAAATGCCAACATCTCTCAAGCAGCCAGGAAATGGAGCACGTTTTTACTTTAATGTTTGGTTATATTAATAATTTCAAAAAGGTTGGTAACCCCTGCTTTAGACCTTACAGGCCTGTATGTGGTCCCACACTTCCATTTTCTTGTCCTCACTCCCACAGTAACGTGACCTATGTATTAGTTTGTGGTAGTGACTGAATAAATTACAGATACTGAATAATGTCATAAAATTACAATTAAATTAGAATCACCCTTGACTGATTTATTGATTGATTTGTAGTGATTCCTCTGCCATTGTTCTAATTTTCTATGATGTAATTTTCTACAGGCCATAGCTACTTCTTCAAAGACTCCCACTATATGAAAATGGACGAGAGCCTGAAGATCATCAAAGTGGGTGAGGTGAAAACGGACTGGCTGCGTTGCTGAGCGGCAGCGCGCTCCTCAGCCACATGGTGAACTTTAACTCTGGGTCACCCCATCACATTCCACCATGGTGTCCTGCCTAATGACAACGCTCAGATTTATCAGACTGTTCTCTCCCTCACCCCTGGTAAGGACACTCTAGCCTTAGCTAGCCTGTGAGTCTCCATCATAGTCACTAAGCTCTGGTTCTCTTCCGTAATGGATCAGGGCTAAAAACCAGAGAGATAATAAAATCATTTTGTATTGTTATACCGTGTGATATATGCTGTTTGTTTTCAGCGTTGAAGTGTTTTTTTTTTTCTTTTTTTGGCCTCTTTTAAGGAAATAAATAATTTGTGTATTGTCACATTTACAAAGACATCAGGTATGTCCCCACTGAGCATTCATGCAGTGTCGTTTCATTGTAATATAGCTATTGTTACTTAAACTGGATTCATTCAAGTAGGACTGCCAAAGTACATTCATGAGGATAACAGTTTGAGCAGTGTTTCAGAAATTATCGGGGCCTTATAAAAAAAAAAAGGCCCCAAATAAACTGTTAGATGGATAACGGACAAGTAAAGTAAATGGAAGCATTTTTTTTTATTGTAAAAAATGTATATCAGATACAAGTTGTGTACTGTTTTACATTTTATAAAGGCAAGCACTTTGTGAATTGATAATAATAATAATAATAATAATAATAATAATAATAATAATAATAATAATTGTGTTGTGCAGCAACACAGAGACCAAACATATCAGTAGCACATCGGTTGTGTTTCGCTTCTCGCCGGCCTTTCCTTTCTTTCGTGAGGGTATTTCATGAGGTCATTGAGGGCACGGGTTGCCTGAGATTGTATAGGGGTTTGTCGCATGATGGAGTCATGACAAGAACGTATCATGAAAATACTGATGGTTAATCGTATGTACTATTATTTTTATCTTTTGAGTCGGCATTATCATTCTTTTTTTATTTGCTTTGTGCACTTTGTCTCCACATGTAATTCTGAAAATAAAGACTGATTGTCCAGTATTCCTGACTTATCCCTCTATTTGTATGTGTATTGTTTAAACCAGTCAAAAGTGGTCCCTTAGGTGGCTTATAAATCAGTACAACAGAGAATGCGCAGTGTAAAGTAAAGTAATGAAGGTGTCCATTTCTCATATGTGAAAACATGAAATTCTTCCTCTGCATTTAACCCATCTACCCCAGTGAAGCAGCAGGAAGTCAGGAATGGGGAGCAGTTTGTTGGGGCAGTAACTTGCTCAACGATACCGCAGAGGTGCCAGCGGCAGTTTAGGTATTCAAACCCACAACCTTCTGATTGCAGGGGCAACTCCCTAACCATGAGGCCACCAGTGGTTAGGGGTATTTACGGGAGTATTTACAGTGGCAATTAAAAGTCTGAGTTGTTTGTTTAAGGCAGAAAACATCAGTGTGCTTATGCATTGTGTAAGAATGGGAGGGGAAAGTTCAGGGGTGTGTTGGTAGTTCTTTCTTAATAAAAAAACAAGATCTGTTATTTCTTTTAAAGATTTCCTAGCTTAAAATGTCATTGCAGTGAAGGCTAACACAAGAGATGGGACAGTGTCCATAGGTCTAAGCTATCCAGGTAGTAAATTTTTAATAAAATGCTCTGAATGAACCATGAAGCCAACATTTGAGCAAACAGTGACATCTTGTGGGTGTTCTGAAGAACAGCATATGTTATGTCAACGCCCTTGAAAAGAAGTAGTCGAATAGTGTTTTATAGGGGACTTATGGTGTCAGTGTTAAGGGACCCTGTCTCACAACAGTTTTAAAAGGAACTAGGGGCTTGTACGCACAGGGCTACAGAAATCCAGGTGTAGCCTGGCGCGAATTAGTGCACTTTTCAGGAGCAATAATGGGGACACCAGCAGCCTGGCTGTGTTACTGCAGCTCAGAGGAGGATTAGCCTCAGGAGAGGAGGGTGAGAGGTGGCGGACTGACAGTGCTGGTTCATCTTATGGGCGGACGGTAGCGCCTAGCCCACATTGCGCAATATTGCGCCAAGATGTACATCGAGGACGTTTCTCACCCTTAGGTGCAGCTGCAGAGTACAGACTCACCCAGGTAGTCCGGTGAGAGTGATCATGTCTGCCCAGCGAGTGTTCGCCCTGCCCAGGCAGCAGTCCCTGCTCCTCCCGGCCGTCCTCAACCCCTTCGTGCTGGACGATAAGCTGACCAGGAGTGAGAAAATCAAAGTGAGTACTGAATATTTCTTTAGCTGAAACCTTGGTTACATTTTCCTGCGCCCCCAAGCGCAACCCCCTGTCCGTAAACAGCAGGGAAGGCGGTCCCCAACTCTACTAATGTGTCCACAGACCTGCCGTGTTCAGTCTAATCCTCCGAAAGCCTGTGGCCATCCGCGCTCTCTCCTATAGAGCAGCTTGGCCTCAGACCAGACATGTAAACAGAAGTATTCTCACATTCCACCTTTAACCACCTCACACAGATGACTGATGTAACGTTAGTAAGGGATAAGAAAAAGACTCTCTAACACTGTCCTTAAAAATAGTTTTAGACTGAAATATGACGGTTTTGTTTCTACTGTTAATATATGTACACTACATGGACACGAGTTTTAGGACGCCTGACCATTACACCAACAAGGATTTTAATGACATTGGCATTCAAACACATACACTTTAATATGGAGTTGGTCCCCTTAGAAACTAACAGCTATAACTCTTCTTGGAAGGCTTTCTACAAGATGTTGTAGTTCATGTGGGAATTTGTGCCCATTCATTCTTTAGAGCGTTTATGAGGTCAGACACTGATGTTGGACAAGAAAGTCTGGCTCCCAGTCTTCATTCCAGTTCATCCGAAAGTTGTTGGATGGGGTTGAGGTCAGTTCTTCCACACCCAACTCATCCGGCCATGTCTTCATGGACCTTGCTTTGTGCACTGGGGCACAGTCATGGTGGAATAGAAAAGGTTCTTCCCCAAACTGTTTCCGCAAAGTTGTAAGCATGGCGTTGTCCAGAATGTCTTGGTGTGCTGTATTAGGAAGTAAGAGGCCACCTGAATTCAATTATTGTCCATATAGTGTAAATGTGTGTTTGCGTTTGTGTGTACGCATATATGTTTATTTATTATGATATAATACATTTGCATTATTGTTATTATAATTCCATGATATTACTTTACCTTGCCTGGATAGCTCAGTCAGTAGAGCATGAGACTCTTTATCTCAGGGTCGTGGGTTCGGCCTCATGTTGGGTGTTACATGCGCACTTAGATTTACCCCTATGTTACCAACAGTATTACATATAACTGGTTAAGATTCACAATCCTTGCTTCCTATCAGCACTGTTGTAAAAAAAATCCCCTGCAATCAGCCATTTCACATCTAACCACTCAATACATTTGGTTACATCTCGACTGTTGAAATATGCAGAAAAAAGTACAACATCAGTGGAATTTCCCTTTGAGTGAGTATCCTTCATCTGCTTATGAAAGAACATCTTTAGAGCACAACCCCCAGGTTCAACATACTGCATGTCAAACATGAGGCGTGAAGTCCATAACCTAAACACATATGGAGGCATGCTCACTATCTTATGCCTGTGTCTGTCTACTATTACAGTGCTTACTAATTATTAACAACATATACTTCACTTTAAACCCTGTCTTTGTTTGTGTATGCAGTGTTTTCTCTTGGGAAGCATCCTTGTGCCCCTGCGATCCATCCTCATGGTGCTGGCTCTGATGGTAATGTGGCCTGTTTCTGCTTTAATAACCTTCAACCAGCCTCTGAAAGGAGATGTGAAGCCCATGACCGGCTGGAGGAGGTACACCATCAATTATTACCTACTACAATATCCAAACCACAAATCATCTACAGCATATCGATTAGGGTTTTAAACATGTCTATTACAACTGTGTCCCTTTGGTGGTCCACGGTGAGTTTCCTATACATTTTCTTTATCAGCATTATCCTTGATCATCAAAATACTGGCAATATGGACAGACTAACTGACTGTCAGGAACAAGGCACTCTTTATTTCTCATACAAATAACTGCCAGTTCTATTCAAAACATGTAACAACAGTGTCCGTAGCATCTCAACCATTTTGCATATAGTATTCAGACATTTTTTTTGTTTTGTTTTTGTGAATACTAATACGATCAGTCTATTTTTCTTTAGTAATCTGATTAATCAGGTGACACCTTACAGCTCACTCTCACACATTTGATCAAATCAGCATACAAGCTGCAGTGGGTTGGAAGAATGAGTGGGAGTCAGGCGGTGTCAGTGTGTGGGCTGGTATTTAATCAGAGAAACAATAATTAACTTTTAAACCAAGCTAGATGCAAAGTAGCAACCAGCAAATCAGCAGAAATTCCTGCCGAACCATGGACATGGAATTTAGGGGTGGGTGAGATGGCAAAAGTATAAAATCATGACAGGCATTTAGAACACATGAAGTGTATCAAAATATTTAGTTTTCTTTGATTAGATTTCAGAAAATGCTATAACCTACTATTGAAATATGTGAAAACTACGAGTAGGTAGATTTTAATTCAGTGTTGCACATACTAAGCTACACTGAATCCAGTAAAATGAGATCAGTTATGCTCTCCTTTTAATAACAAATGTAGAAAAACATGCTCTTGGTAGAAACATGGCCAAGCTATCATGATACAATAAAAATAGTGCCTTGTTGCTCACCTATAAATAAAAAGTATATTGAGAATTGCTAAGGATATATAACTAATATATTTGGATAATTTGCTCTGTATTGATGAGCTAAGCTTGTGTTACTATATTCATTAATTGATTGTATTAGTTAGTTGGTTATGTGGACATGGGACACAACTGGGGCTGCTAACTATGAAATCTTTCAATTTTCAAAAATTCAATCAAATATTATCGCTCATATTTCATTATGTATTTCATTATGCATTATTTTCATTTATTAATCTGGTTTCATTTACTCAACATACACTTCTAAACAGTTATTGTCACAGTAGTTAGCATAAAAAGTTCATTTTGGGCATTCCCAATCTGGCGACCCTGATTGCAGAGACACATTGTTTAACTTTTCAAACTTAAATAAAGTATTAAAATTGTCATTAGTGAACAGATTAACTGTGGTACAGCACAGATTAGTCTTGAACTTTTCTACTCTACCTTGCTGCTTTTCTACTCTACCTTGCTGCTTTTCTACTCTACCTTGCAGCTTCTTCCATCAGGCTGTCAGGAAGCTAAACTCTCTCCCTTCTTCTGCCCCGCGAACCTCCTGATCTGGGACTC
>JBBPCY010000039.1:17856289-17874775 GCA_037974405.1 Brachyalestes nurse
AGCAGCTGAGAGGATCATTGGTGTTCCTCTCCCCTCCCTCCAGGACATCTACAGCACCCGTCTCACCAAAAAAGCTCGCTGCATAGCAGCTGATCCCTCCCACCCCATGCAAAGCCTCTTTAGCCTGCTGCCATCAGGGAGGAGACTGCGGAGTCTCCAGGCCAGGACCAGCAGACTGAAGGACAGCTTCTTCCATCAGGCTGTCAGGAAGCTAAACTCTCTCCCTTCTTCTGCCCCGCGAACCTCCTGATCTGGGACTCACACATACACTCACGCACTTGCACTTTACACTTACACACACACACACTCCACCCAGTCACTTGCGTAGTACTGATGCTAGCTGTTTACCAGCTTACTACCTCTTACTGCCCTCAGTCTACCTCAAAAAGACCTCTACCTCTTTTTTGTCTGTTTAATTCAGTCTACTTACCACAATCATGCTCTTTTTTTTTTGCACACCATTCATACTCATTATATGTATAACTGCCTTTAAAAGATTCTTGTCTGTTTAATTTCAGTCTACTTAACTATGTCACTTTACCACAATTATGCTCTTTTTGCACAGTATTCATTTTCATTTACACTATATGTACAATTGTATTTATTGCATTTTTAAATTATACTTTTTGTAAGTTAATGTTACGTGTATGTTACGTCACCTAGGGTCTGAGAGTAACGCAATTTCAATTCTCTGTATGTCCTGTACATATAGCAAAATTGACAATAAAGTTGACTTGACTTGACTTGATTTTATAACGCTCTTCAGTAGTCAGAGGTAGTGTTGTAAAATTTATATGTAATTTCTAGTCATGTACATCCATTCCTTTGTGTATGTGTGTGCAGGTTTCTATGTCGCACAGTGATGCCGTTTCTAGGTCGGCTGTATTTCTTAGCGATGGGTTTTCGGGTAGTGGTGAAGGGGAGGCAGGCGAGTAGTGCTGAGGCTCCAATCCTGGCCGTGGCTCCTCATTCATCGTTCTTCGACGCTATCGTCTGTATTGTGGCCGGGCTCCCCTCCACCGTGTCCCGCTCAGAGACTCTGGAGACCCCCATATTTGGCCGTAAGTACCCAACAGCTTTAGACTTTGGTCCTCATTTTAACTTCTACATCTGTGATAAGGACATGTTGATGAAAATTGTTTCCAAAAACAAGGCTGAATACAGAAATCGGAATCTTCCTTGATCCTCGTAAGACATATCATCTAAATTCATCTAAACAGGATCTAAATTCCTTACCAGCCACATCGAGGCCTACAACATGTAGGAACCATTAACCTACTTGTTAAAATTGTTCCTACATGCTTCGAGGCCCGCCCAGGGTGAGTCCCTGCCTCCCTACCTACGACCTCAGTAAGGATTTAGCGGTAACAGAAAATAAATGAATGAATGAGTGAATTAATGCTTCTAGGCCTGAATATAATTTAGTTTGATTAAATTTAATTTATATGGAGCTTTTTGCAACCAGTGTTGTCATATACATTCTGAGGAGAGCCCTGAAGTTATAAGTCATGTGAAGTGTTTTTAAAAAGGTTCTTAGCATTTAAATAAAAGTATTTTAAAAGTATTTTTTAGAACCATCAATTGAAAAAGTTGTATCAGGAACTAATAGTTGTTTTTCTGTGGAATCTCTCAAAACAAGGATGTTAGGATCAGGGTTGACTGAACACCACATGGGAAAGTGATGCAATGATTTTACTGTAGTCCCAAGTTTAAGAAGCATAACCCTCTCTTCATACACATATATTGCCATGATGCATCTGTAAGACATTTAGCCTTGTTAAGTTCCCTTCAAAAAAAATATATATATAAGTTGTTCATTGGCACAGATCACATGTGCTATATGGACAAAAGTATTGGGACACACCTGTTTTTCAGGGTTTACACTTACATTAAAGATCAATTTTAATGCTTCAGCAGACCAAGACACTTTGTACAGCGCCATGCTTCCAATTTTGTGAAAAGAGCTTGGGAATGAGCCTTTTCTATTCCAGCACCTTTGGGATGAACTGGAATGGAGATTGTGATCCAGGCCTTCTCGCCCAATATCAGTGCCTGAACTCTACAGAATGAATGGGCACAAAATCCCACAGAAACTCCAAAATTGTGTGGAAAGTCTTCCAAAAAGAGTGGAAGCGGTTATACCAATTCCGTATTAAAGTCTCTGTATTTGAATGCAGTGTTATTAAAGTCCCTGTTGGTGTAATGGTCAGGAGTCCCAATACTTTTCTCTATATAGTGTACATTTTTGCAATATCATGATATTCTGATGGATTGTTACACCCCAACTAAGGAAACAAATAAGCAAAGTATGTAATTTGACTTTTGCACATAACTGTTTTCTTCAAAGCTGATTCAGTAACTAACTTTGTGAATGAAACAGTTAATACTGTGTTTCAGGGTTTCTGCGATGCTTGCAACCTGTGCTCGTCTCACGGAAAGACCCAGACTCACGCAAAAACACCATCCTAGAGATCAGCAACAGAGCCAAATCTGGAGGCCGCTGGCAGCAGGTCAGGTCACTTCACTGTTTTGTGTGCTACTGCCATATTTAGAATCGGAATCAGATACAGGCTTTGTTAGAAATGTCCCACTTAGGCATAGACACCCTCAATGCAGATGTACCGTCACAAAGACATGCAGCTTTAGAGGAATACAATATGATGTAATTGAACCCACCAAGTCAGTTTCACAACCTGTCTTGTAAAAGGAGTTTCAGAGTTTCAGAGTCTGCTACTGTCGAAAGCAGGAAATTACTTTCGTGACCTTTACTTCCTCTTTGATTTGAAAGAAGACCTGAATGCTGTTTTCTTCCCCCCTCGAAACAGAAGAGACTTTCCATAATCCTTCATTCATTTCCATAAGTATAAAATAGGCACTAATTTTAGTATTCTTTGGAATTATGTAAGAACACAATTTACCACACTGGATATTTTACACAAAGGATTATGCAGCAGTTCTGGGCTGTTATCTATATAAATCATTCTACTAAAAGAAAACTGCTTTTTGGTATTTGTTTGTTTGTTTTCAGTTATTGATTTTCCCTGAGGGAACATGCACAAACAGGTCCTGTTTGATTACTTTCAAACAAGGTAAGGGAACAAACTTTTTTATTTCATGTTTATTTGTTTTTGCATTTGTTTAATACTAATTACTGTAATAATACTATAATACAAGATCATATTAATAATCCTTTAAATTGAGATCTGAAAATTATTTTTACTACTCACAATCATCAGTTTGACAAATGGTGACAGTGTTAGCTCAATATGAAGATGATGTTGGGTGTACATGGACATTGACACAACCTGAATGAAGGGTATGTTGAGGTATAATATGGAAACAAGTATTGGGACACACCTGTTTTTCGGAGTTTGGGTGAGGCCTCTTATTTCCAGTGAAGGAGAATCTTAATGCTTTGGCACACCAAGACATTTTTGACAACGCCATGCTTCCAACTTTGTGGACAGTTTGGGGAAGTCCCTTTTCTATTCCAACATGACTGCACCCCAGTGCACAAAGCAAGGTCCGTTAAGACGTGGTTTTGGTGTGGAAGAACTTGACTGGCTCACACAGAGCCCAGACCTCAACCCCATCCAACACCTTGTGGTCAGGCGTCCCAATACATTTGTCTATATAGTGTAAATAAGCTACCCAGCAAATTCAGATTTAAGACCCATGAAGCACTGAAGAAATTTGCCAGCAGTGCAAATATCCAGAAAAAAGAGCGAGCCAGGTAGGGTGAATGGGGCTTTCAAGCCATAAGCAGTTTGGTTTTGCTTACGGAAGCAGCCAGAAGGCTGTTAATGTCAGTAAAAAAAGGAACAAGCAAGTTTAGAAGAAGGTTTCATGTCCTTAGGTTTGACCTTTACACCAGCCATTTCCTTCCTTGTATCTTTATCAGAAATAGTGATCTTAAGTATTTCCAGTTCATATTTTAGATCATTTTAATGTTGCAGACATTCAGTTCAGGATGCTCGGTCAATATGTATTGAGTTCAGTCTAAGGCCTCAACCGCAAAGCGTATCAGCTACACAGAAGTGACTCAGTAATCAGTAATTATTGACTGATTGAATGAGATCATGCTGCACAGTAGGATAAATTGGATGCCATTATGTAGGGCACTGTCACTCGTGATGTTGTGTGTGAGTGATTTAGAGCAGCAAAGACTGTTTACTGATGTTCAGCCTCTGGACTGGGGTAAGGAAAAGGTTAACTGTTATGTTTAAATCCTATTGTATCTGCACTGTGAGCTTTCTGGGCGTGAGTCTGTTTTAAAAAGTGACTGGTGAAAGAATAAGAGAAAGAGAGTGAAAGGAAAGCCTTATCTGTCTGTCTGTTTGTTTTTCTCTGCAGGGGCCTTTGTGCCAGGGGTTCCTGTTCAGCCTGTGCTATTGAAGTACCCCAACAAGCTGGTGAGTACCAGTCTCACAGTGCTTCACTCTTTACAAATAAAGGTAGCAAAAAAGATTATTTAGTCCGGTGTGATAGAAGAACCATTTTTGGTTTTCTCATTTTTTAAACTACTGGAACAGAATGTTATTAGGAAGCTGCATTATAGGCTTGCAGTATTGCAATGTTAAAAAAAAAATTACAAATAAATAGATGGAGATAATTATCATTCCAGCAACAGAAATTCAGCTCTATTATTTCCTTCTGGTGTTCAAAATATGTATGTGTATAATGAATTGTTTATTGAGTAGATTTGAATTCACTAATTATGAGGACGTCTAAAAACTTTTGGACATGCAGTTTACAAATAAACGTGCCAAAAAAGGACCCTTTTTGGCATTCTTAATTTTAAAACTACTAGACGAGAATGTTATTAAGAAGCTGCATTTAGACTTGCAGTAAATAAATGAACAAATAAATATATAGATGGAGATAATTATCACTCTAGCAATATAGATTCAGTAGTATTCCTTCCGAGGGGTGTGCAAAGTATATATGTGTGTAATTAATTAGTTAATTAGTAAATGTTATATCTGCATAAGAAATATTTAGGTACATTTGATTGAATTTTTTCCATAGATTGGAACAGAAGCATCATTAGGATCCTGAATCATTTGGATCTATAGTTCTGATGTGTGGACAGGTTGGTGGGGGTGGGGGGTGAAGAGGGGCGGGCATATGTCACTACATCTCCATGAAATGTAGAAGATTTAATCAGAATGAAGATCAGTGATGATTGGAATGACAGATTTGATTGATCAGGATGTTTGATCAGAATGATAGATGATTACATCCAGGGTTATTTGCAATTTTATTAAATTGTTATTTTAAAGATCTGATCCTATTCATAAAACATTTGGAACTGGATGCCCAGACCTTATGAGGCCCCTGGATTTGAATATGACTATGGCAATGGTTAAATAAAGAGATAAAAGGTGGCACAAAAAGGGAACAAAATAAGGACGATTGGAATAATGTCGGCATGAGCCTAATATGCCATAAAACCACAAAGCTTTTATTTTCTGGATCCAGAAGGAATTCATATTAAAATATTAAAAACAATAACGACATACTGAAAGATTAGGTTACAGTATAATTTTTTGCAATCTAATTCTTTGCTTTTTGTGGGATTTCATTCATCAAAACACTTACACACAAACTAAACTCAGATATCTGAGGCTGGCGCAAATGCTTAAAGCTCATAAAAAAAATTAAAAAAGCATCACTAAAAAGCTGATTTGCATATTGCATATTTGCAACTCTTTTACTTAATAACAGAAAATTCAGTTTTTCACAGTATGAGGCCTTTAAGAGGAAGAATAAGTTATAAGTTATAACGTCTGTACATTCTATTTAAAACTTACTCTGTAGATCTTAGCTGTAGCGGTAAATAATTTACATGTGCAAAATGTTCCCTGATTCATACTAATGTACTTCCATTATCTGTTTTTCAGGATACAGTGACTTGGACATGGCAAGGACCCAAATCGTAAGTGTTGTGTAGTTCAGTTTTGCATTTAATTTGCAGAAAAAGTGAAGAAGACGTGGCCAGTCACGATAAAGGTGTTTATCTTCACACCATCTGGACCCCACCTCCTGATCTAAAATACCGTCTGTATGTTTAACCGCTGTCACCAAAGCACTAAAGATGCTTATAAGATGTTCAGTTTATATGTACATATATGGTAAATGTGCGTGTGTGTGTGTGTGTGTGTATATAATGCTGTGTGAGTAAGTAAATAGTGTTTAGCCTTGGTTTTTATTGCGCCTGGCCAATATACACTAGATGTCCCAAAGTTTATAGACACCTGTTAGATCTGAGAAAAATGCTGCGAGGAGCTAATGAAGCCACAAGAGCATTAGGTCAGGTAATAATATTGATCGATTAGTTCTCAATCAGGGGATCTCGCTGTTTTACAACCCACGGCCCACACATCTGGCCACAAAAGCTTCTGCAACCCACAGGAATTTAATGGGTCTGATATTTTAAAATGTAGTCAAGTATAACAAGATAAACACTGTAGCCAGTCACACAACGTAAAAAACATAGGAAACATTTTGTATATAGCCAGTTATTAGTGGTGGAAAATGAATGAATTATATTTCCAAAAATGATCACAACAATAATATTTGTCAGATTTAAAACAATGTTTGGTGTGTATATATTCATAAATTATGTTTTGAAAAATAATTCAATTGACTCTCTAGCAGGACTCACTGGGGGGCCATGGTCCTCAGGTTGAAAAACACTACTACAGATCACAGGGTGGTGCTCCACCACTCCAGATAACCCACTGCTAGCTTTTTAAACCTCATGCCAGTGCCTGGCTTTTGCCATGGTGATGTAAGGGTCATGTGCAGCTGTTCCAGTGGTTTGTTATGGAGCTCATGCAAGCTGTGGGTGCACCTTCAAGTAGCTGAATTCATTGTGAAGGTGTCTACAAACGTTTGGACATTTTGGCAGTTTGCTAGTAATTCTGTTTCTCTGGTGTGGAGCAAATACCATGCCACCTCATTGTTAAGCTAATACCGCACATACAGGATGCCATCAGTCATATAACTGCATAGAAGGAATGATTCATAACTTTCTTCTTCCTCCTTTTTCACCTGTCGTGCCCAGACTTGCTCCATTTAATTCCACTGAATTGTACCTAATCCGGACGACACTACAGTTCTGTTAAAAACAAGTCTCACTTATCCTGAGCTCCATGGCATTCAAATAATTCATAGAAATCTTGCCATTAAGCAGAACATGACCTTATTAACAACTTATAATGCGTCAGATTTTCATTTGGTGCCCTAAGCGATAGGGATTTACAGCCGAGATTGTTCCAGAGCAGCCGTGCACAACATTAGGTAGCTCAGATGTGACTGAGCTTTCACAACATCAGTTCTTCCTTGTCTTAGTACACTTTGGAATGCTTGCTTTTGTGTGTTTCTGAGATTTGCCAATTACAGCAGGTCCCCACTGGGGATTTTACTCTATTGTAGATATATGCTGCTTTTGGTGAACCTAATGTTAACTCAGTTCCCTTTTTAATGTGAGCCCTAACTTCATGTTTTGTGGTTGTCTTATTACTGACATAAATATAAACCCAAGACTTCCTGATGGTGGGGTAACGTCACTGTTGCTTCCTGTTTCAGTGGGACCCTGATTCTCCGTACCCTGTGTCAGCTCTACACGAGGGTGGAAATTGAGGTTAGCCATGTCCGATGCCGTCTTTCCTTTTTTTTGTTTCGGTTTGTGAACTGCTGTGTATACGCTCTTCATTAGCACTGTACACAAAGCTCCCCTGAAAATGACCTCCTCGCTGAAATTTAGGACTGCGGAAAATAGCTTTAGACCAGAAGCAGGGAAAATGAGCTCACAGAGCTCCAAACGAAACAAGCTTAACACAAGACTGGTGCAGGGGCTGTTGTCTTTGACTCCCTTGGGAACCCAAGCTCGAGAGAGGGGGGTTGTACTCGGCTGCTTATCCGAGTGTTCTAGATGCATTTAGGCTCACTCGCAATGGTAGCCATTAGATTTGCTCCACCCTTCGTGGAGCTTCTTGTGGTGAGACCTCTCTTACCTAATCAGGCCTGCAGAGACAAGGAGGGAGACACAGAGAAAAGACAGACAGTCACTGACACATGTGCGTGCACAGAGGAAGGGTGCACAGTGCTCAGCCTCGCGCTGGTCTCTCCTGTTCTGGTCCACATTCCAACTAGCAATATGTCAGTTGGAACGAATAGCAATATGTTACAAACAAATATGTTACAGTCAAGCATTCTCCCATTTCTCAATATGGTGATGTGTTTCAGAAGTGCTAGAGAAGTTTTTAATAACAGTGTAAATAATGTGTGGCATTCCTTTGAATGTGTGCTTCTTTCTGTGTGTTTCAGTTTCTCCCTCCACACATTCCAACAGAAGAAGAGAAGAAGAATGCCAATAAGTTTGCTCAGTCAGTGCGGAGTCAAATGGCAGAGTAAGGAAGGCTGGCTGGGTTTTATTTCCCACCCTCCACAGAACACAAAGTTGCACTGGATACTGGCATGTGTGTTGCAGCTTGACTGTATTGATGTGTATTTCCAGGTCACTGGGTGTCCCAGTAACAGACCACACTTTCGAAGACTGTCGTCTGATGATCTCTGCAGGGGAGCTGACGCTGCCCATGGAGACAGGGCTAGTGGAGTTCACCAAGATTAGCAGGAAGCTTGAGTACGGAACACTATCCAGTGCTTGATATTATACTGTGCAGTTAAGTTTTTTGTGTACTAACCAACAATATATAACCTAAGAGTTTAAATTTTCATGAGGTTTGATCCTTTACATATCAATATATCAGCCCAGACCTGAGGTTTTGAAATGTGTCAGTTGCATCACCCCATGGATGAAATTACACAGGATATGGTGGGCATCTAAAGAAACGTAGTAGTGGTGATGCAGGGTGAAAAGGCACAGGCATGTGTTGGCTACTGAATTTTGATTGGCCAGTGATGGGCATTTTGTCGTGCGAGCCAAATGTAATTTTAAGCATACGTAGTCATGTGTTAGTGTACCAAATTTCAAAATTACAACTTAAGCAGTTCTTCAGATACTGAAATGTGTTAGTTGCAAGGCCCCTATAAAATTTGGCATGCTTCTAAAGAATGTGATAGTGATCAAATGTTAGGTTTTACATCGTAAGAGTGCTAGTGAAGTGCTAGATTTTTTAATTGACGGTCCACAAGTGAGTCGTAATGGGCTAAGGCCATGTTCCTCACAAAGGCCAACTTATCTTACAAATTTGGATTTTTTGGACAAAGTGGTTATCAAACTATTGCCCAAAATGCTTTGCGTCTACCCCACTTCAGGGGACATTAGCAAGGAGGTGCACACTCAAATAGGGGCACAAATTTCTTATTTCGTATCTGCCATGTGGGCCCACAATTATGCCAGGTTTCATGTGGATTGGTGAAGTCTATAGTATATGATATCATCAACCAGAAATCTGTCAGAACATGGAAAAAAAGCACAAATACTTTGTTAGAATATGGTCAAAATAAAACTAACCAAAGGTTTTTTTAAGAAATCAGGATAGCTACAGCTGTCAAACCGGTTCATATGGAATTATGTAGTCAGTAGTTAAGTATCTTAAGGACCTTTTGTTTTTTGTCTCTGTGCCTCCCTTAGCCTGAAATGGGATAACGTGAAAAAGGAGCTGGAGAATTTCGCCACCATAGCATGTTCCTGCAAAGGAGGCCGAATCAGAATTGAGGAGTTTGCAAGTTTCCTCAAGCTTCCCATCAGCCCAGCCCTTCAGGAGCTCTTTACTCTTTTTGACAGGGTGTGTATGTTGCTAGGTGTTTACAGAACCAACACCCAGTGTTCAGTATGTGTGCATGCAACACCCAATATCAACAATTTACTCACATCTTCTGTTGGTAATACTGCAGAATCAACGACCTCAACTATACTTGTAATAATCCAAATAAACTAGTAATTTTACTAGAAATATTTTGGTAAGGTGCCGGAGCAGTCTGCTCTCTCGATGTAATGGACGGGCTTATTTTTTGGCTTATTTTACCTGGCTGACTGAGAAACCTTCTTTTTGTGAAGCACCTCCCTGAAGCTGTCTTTCCTGTGTATTATTGTAGGATGGGGATGGCACCATTGATTTCAGAGAGTATGTCATTGGTGTGACGGTTTTGTGTCGACCCGCTAACACAGAAGAAGTCATCCAGACAGCATTTAAGGTACATATCTATTACATATCCGTTAATGAGAAGTATACATGTAATACATATTTTCTAATTCTTTTACTAATATATTTCACCAATACACTGTTTCTCCAAAACACACACACTTTCTAAATAGTAAACTGAGCTGCTTTAGAGTGTAGCCACTTCCAGCGCAGGTGTTCAGTTGCACAGACACAGCTTGTATAATCTAGTTGGAAAAGCATCAACAATAAAATGGGATGCCACCGGACATGAGCTCAAGAGCAACATGCCTAACATCGGCTAGAAGACCATAAACCTCTCTACTGTTGACTTTTCTGAGCCTGATCTAATCATCCAACATCAGTACTTGACCTCACTGATGCCCTTATGGCTGAATGCAATGAGATTCCTACAGCAATGTTCCAACAGCAAGTGTAAAGAGAAGAGTAAAGGCAGTTCCTGCAACAAGTTGCCTATTACCTTTGTTGGTTTCAGAAGAAACTTTGGATACACATGTACAAACTTCTGGACATTTGCAATATCTGTTTATAAACATGGGCTCCACAGAGGTTTTAATTATGTATGGCTGTGTTTTTGCAACGTTTCCTTATGCTGGTATTGTAATCAAGTCACATAAAGAGTGATAAAACAGTAAATTATAAACTTATTTTGAGCACATATGGTTTGTCATCTCTTGCCTCAGCTCTTTGACATCGATGAGGATAACAGCATCACACTGGAGGAGTTCTCTGGGATGCTGCGTTCAGCTCTAGGTGTGTGCGACCTCAACGTTTCCAGTCTCTTCAATGAGATTGATGTTGATGGATCAGGACACATCACATATGGTACGTCTACAATTCACCTCAGGTTGTACTAGTGCTTAATCTTCATGGCAGGGATCCCCAACTCCTTTAAACATTGAAATATTAATATTTTATATGTATTTGACACCCATCATAAAGCAAGGATGCCAGGTCCCATCCTGGAGGGCCATATATCCAACTCAGTGCGGTAATTTCCCTGCTCAGAAACACCTGGTTCAGCTGAACTGTTATTTGAAGAGGAGAAGTAGCAAACTGTGCTGGACACAGACTCTCCAGGACTGGAGCTGGGGATCCCTGCCTTATGATGGGTGTCGAGTGCATATAAATTATTCATACTTCAAAGAAATGTATAGGAATGTACCTGTAACATCAGCATACAAGGTAATGATAGTGCACTTTATTGTTTGTTCTGCAATTTCTAATATCGAAATGATCCATTATACCTGTTTTACTGGCATTTTTACTGTAGATGAGTTCCGCTCCTTCGCTCTCACTCACCCTGAGTATGCAAAGCTCTTCACCACATACGTCGAGCTCCAGCGTTACCAAGGGCTCCAGGGGGTGGGACCAGACTCAGACTCCTTCTACCACAGCTGTACCGATCCCCCTGGAGACCACCAGGAAGACAACAACTCGGACAAGAAGGAAGACTAAGCATCCACTGTAATAAATAAAGCCAAAGCTGTGGCACTGTGGGCCATGTGAGATGAGCAGAACATCGCTGGAGAACTTTCAACAAATCATGGATTGCTAGGAGTCAACTGGCCATTTCAATGTTTTAAAACACTACCGTCAACCTGGATGACCATTGCCATCTTAACACGTGCCTTAGGAGTGCACAGAGTAGCCACTTTTGCCATGGACGCCTTTCTCCATACATACAGTTCAGCAAATCTGTGTGAGGGCAATATCCACCTGGTGTTCACATATTTTAGATGTTGCTACTTGCATCAGCTGTTTTATTTAAAGCTTTCTGTAACGGTGTTGCTTCTGCATTTTGCTGCTGTGGTTATAACAGGAGACGGCCATTCTGTGCCACTGCTATTTTGCTACTTGTCGATAGCAGTAGTACAAAGCTAGTAATTAATTATCATCATTCTGATATAAAATAATGCCAGGCCATCACAGAGCAAGATCATTGGCTTATGATCACACTTCTTTAACGTCACACACTGAAACTGTTTGTGATAGAACAATGTAAGCTATTGCCAAACTTTTTATCCCTTTGGAAGATGGGTCAGTTACAGAAAGTCGTGGTGAAAAAAGAACATTTTTTAAAAAGAAAATGGCAGTCAGATGAACTGTGACCCAAGGGAGTATGCTAATACAGTATACAAACAGTTTTTTCGTTGCCTTTCCCTTATTTTCTCTCGCTCTCTCTCTGCTCAGGGACTCTGGTTCGAAAAGTTTTCAGTAATCAAAGGTTTTTTGCTCTGCATCTGTTTGTATTTGCATTTCTATTGAGAAGAGATGTTGCTGAGTTAGCGCTCTGTCCCTGGTGCTTGTTTAGTCCAACGCTCAGCCAGCGGCTGAAAATAGGCCAATTTGTGAGCAAACATGCAACACAACACACGCGGCGGCACGTACCAGGGGTGGGGTCGTTCCGCTGCGGAGCGGTTGCAATTAGGACTATTTTTTGTTAACACAGCACTGTGCATATTTTGCAATAAAAATACACTGAATTATAACAAGCTTTTTTATAGTGTCTTTTATGTCATACCGTTTGAACATTTGTTTGGGGAACATTTTCCAAAGTAGAGGAACTTATCAACAGATGCAATGGGCACGGCTGAACCAAAGAGAAAACAGCAGTGTTCTTATCCTCTGCCACTAGGTGCCAGCAGTACACCAAAGTAGAAGTAAAACATTGGCTGGAGACTTTGTGCAATGTGTGTGTGTGTGTGTGTGTGTGTGTGTGTGTGTGTGTGTGTGTGTGTCCATCAGGATATAGTTGAAAGCGTTGTATGTTTAGGTTGCCATGTAGGTTTTCTATGGTGAGTGTGTGTTTGAACACAGCTTCTACACACACAGCCCTAAAGGTCACTGCAAAGTGCACAGGGGTCAAAGAGTGTGACCTTCAAATAAAAACAGATGCTCCCAGTGCTGTCTGCTCCTATTGAGCAAAGCCAAACATAAAACACTGTAAACACTCCTATTGTTCGCTGAAAGCCTACTCCAAACCACCGAAAAGGTAACAACACAACAGACACATGTATACTGTAGACTAGAATAGAGACGAGCTTTGAATTAAACGAGGAATTCCACCATTTTCCCCTAAAAAATTTCTGCTGAGATCATGCATACTTGTAAAGAAGCCTACCAACTTATTTGGGTCATATTGTCTGCATCGGAAACATGGCCATTTTATTAGGTTAACAAAAATAGTTTTTGTGTTGGTAAATCTATAATTAATTTTTATTTTTTTTTGCAAATCATTGCATGTATGTGCCTCTGCATAATCTCAAATTATGCATCAGTCATATCATATTCATAACATTACAAGTAATAACTTTCTGTGAGGTAGCATCTAGAGGCAATAAACACTTCAGACGTTCGATTCCTATCACCACTCTCGGGACCCCTTCTGACTCCAGAATAGAGCATTTCACATCAAAGTCCTCTGACTGATATTGTTTACATCTTAATAAAGGATACTGTAGAAACATGTGGAATTCCCTTTTAATCTCTTTCAGTCTGTTTCCCAGACTTAGATTAGGCCTAGGCCTAAGCACTATTAATGCCACTGGCATTTCTGTTTAGTACACTTAATCTTTGTCCATGAAACCAGCCCTTTATTTTATTGTATACTGTGATATATAGTGATATAATTGTACTCAAAAGATTGGGCACCCCTTGTTAAATCACGTTTGATTGATTTTCTAAGTAAAATAAAATAACATCAATCTTAAATATGAGACATGACAACTTTTAATGCCTTATTCCCATTTATTTGCAGAATTGAATATATTGGAAAACTACTGAATAGTATATATTGGGTATATTGGAAAAAGAATATATAGGAAAAACTGTGGCAGGTGCAGTTGCCTGGTTGTACTTGTGCTGGGTGAGTATGCAGTGTTTGAGTGTGGCGGTCATTACTGCCCATACAATATCAGTTGTATGGGACAATGATGATGACGGCGATGTCCTACAGGAGACGGATGTTTCTCTCTCGTTAGACCCAGACAGATGAAGGATGGAACGCCGCTCACTTCATTAAAGCCCTGCTGTTCAGCATGCTGTGATTAGCAGCTGCGATTTGCACCCTCAATTTGTTTTAACCTTTTCAGAGGAGAGGAGCCCATTTTATTTTAATCTCAATTGATGAGATGGCATAGGATCAATTAAGAAACATTGTTCCCATCTCTCCCTCTCTCCTTTCTCACTTCTCCTTAATATCGCTGTATCCGTTTCGCTGCAGCCCCAGGTTGAGTCTGTCCAGTCAAATCGTAGACAATCAATGTCACTAATCTGGTTTTATTTGCACAAACCGAACGAGTGTTGGCTATCGGGGTTTCTCGGGGGACTGATCAGATGCTCGTCTGAGAAAGGTCAACGCTGATGAGATGGACGGCTAATTGACACTTTGCGAAAATGCTGCAAAAACGCACCAACGGCTCTATCCAAGTATAAGCAGAAGTATAGGGACAATGTGCTGAACCAAGGCCTTTCCTTTCCAGCATGACCTCTGTGACACTCTTTGCATTCAGTTGTTCCTGTTACACTTTGCATTAAACTTCATTCACCTACACATGACCTTACTCTTTAAAAAGTGGTAAAAATGCCAGGTGTGCTGTCCTCTCTCACCTGTAGTGTCAGTGACATACTCTCTCTCTGTCTCTCTCTCTACGTATATATAAGACTGTATATGTGTATATGCAGTTTAAACCATATACTGAGCCTCACAGTATTCTATATAATATATAGTGAGTTACCAGTTTTTCATGAACACCTACAATTATGCAGCCGTTCAACAGCACATTAGCTGTTGCCTAGCCTATTCATTATTGGACAAAGACCATCACAGGACCACCAATGACCCTAGGGCCTAACCCTAACCCTAACATTAGAAGGCCTTCGTGTATGGGCTTATTAACTGGCCATCTACAGTTAACAGAGTTGGTACAGCTAAAAGTCAGTTCAGGTAGATTTCGTTGGAAGAGTAGCTGAGTCTGTAGTCCACAACAACAGGAACAACATATGCCTACTTCGTTGGTATGCCTTGTATTTATATATTTACACTTATACTCACAGCATTTAGCAGACTCTCTTATGCAGAGCAACTTACTAAAGGGCTTTGTGTCTACATCAGTATCTAGTAGAAATACCCCAAAATACCCTTGTGCTATGATACTGCCAGAATAAATAAAGTATAAATCAGTACTGCTACGTACAAGGAAAGAAAGATACACAATGGAATAACAAGACATAGCATAAGTCTAATGCAAGGTATGTCAAATAGTGGTAGATTAGGACTCATTTAAAGGCAACAAGTGACTTTGGTGTTCAGACAGCCAGTTATAGTTTATTTGAAATGCTTGCCCCTGTCCTCCATGATAACTGGTCAAGCTGAGGTACAAAAAGCTTGAGGGGCTCTATGTAAGAATCAGGTTTAAAATCATTGTGGGGCTGGTCCATTTTTGGCTTACAGGGGTTTTTAAACCAAGTGACAGGGTTTTAAAACTGAGGGCTAAAATAAGCCAGTTAAGAAAACACAACAACGGAGTGACATGTGTCAACAAATTAAGACTAAAGACAAGCCACTCTGCTGCATTCTGGATCAGCAGCAAAGACCTGACACATACCAAGACCAACCAGGAGCAAGCTGCAGCACTCAAGCCAAGAGATAACAAAAGACTGAGCAAGAACCTCCATCACAAGAAAGAGCTGATGTCCTCCGTATGTTATAAAGTAGAAACTGGCACAGCTGAGAGGTTTGCACCATATAAAAGAGACTATATCCCATGTTTAGTTTCTGACCATAGGACCACTGCTGACTGTACAAATTTGGTTGAAGAACTTTTTGTAATCCAGCAGTCACATTTGGGTATTTAACATTTTCATCAGAGGTCATTCCTCAGGACCTTCTTTGCTTTTAGAGAAGGTCTAATGATTCTGAAAACTTGAAATACACGTCTGTATTCTAATTCTTTTTTGAGAATCACATTTCTATTTAAATGCCACAAATACTGCAGTATGTGTCTTTATTCATTATGAAGAAAAGAAAATAATCCAATCCGATCTGTGGTGTCTTGGAAGATACAGCTAAGAGAGTCCTCTTTTCGGTTGGGCTTTTAAACACTGGACTGTATGTCCTAGTACTTCAGCGTAATCACCAGCATAACTAAGGTGTGATAGAGGAATCAAGCAATCATGACCAATTTCTTAAGGAAAATGTCTCTTTAGGTCTCTTAGGTCTTTTTGCAGCAGTCAAACCAGCAGATTTGTGTCAGACAGGGGCAGCTCGTGGCCTGGTGGTTAGGGAGAAGGTCATAGGTTAAATCCATCCTGCTCATATAGTAACTCTACTATTTGAGCAGGATTGATCCAAGTAAACTTGTCTTGTAGGATACTCACCAGTCCCAATGTCCTAATACTCACCAGCCCTAATAAAACTGTGTAAATTGATGTAGAAAAAAAAAAGACAGCTATTTGAGAATTTTCACTCTGAGCAGCATCATTGTTTATGAATCATATATGGATCAGATATTTTGTTTATTATCTCTACATAGATTTAACATACACTGTATGAACAAAAGTATTGGGCACACCTGTCTCTCAGGGTTTGGGGGCTAGGCCCCTTACTTCCAGTGAAGGACAATCTTAATGCTTCAGCATACAGAGAGATGACTGTATGACTGTACCCTAGTGCACAAAGCAGCTCCATAAAGACATGGCTGGATGAGTCCAGTGTGGAAGAACTTGACTGGCCTCAACCCCGTCCAACACCTTTGGGATGAACTGGAACGGAGATTGCAAGCCAGGCTAATAATTTGTAAATGTAAACCTACAAAGTGGAAGTGTAGGTATACATATAGAACCTAATAGACTGGCAACTTAGTGTTCATGGCAACATGTAACTTCCGTGTGTGTGCATGTGTGCATTTATATGTGACTTTCCTTGCTGGTTGTATGGTTGCCATACAACTGCAATATTTTGCAGCCTCACACAGACCCCCATTTCTCTAGAACACACACACACACATAACCTGTAGCACTCCTACCTTGCCTTCGATCTAAGGAAAAGGCCTCAGCCTTGGTCAGCTGGGACAAAAGATATAGCGTCATCTCCAAGACAGTGAGACACAAATATACACCACCCTTCCTCAGAACTGCTGGATGACACCATGTTGATTTGTTTAGTCTCATTCTTCTAGAGAGCAAAGTGTTTTCCATAATTTCCATTTGAATTTGCGCAGAAGTGAAAGTGAAAGTGAACATTCTGCCATATATGATCACAACACAGCACACAGTGTAAACAGCACAAAATTCTTCCTCTGTATTTCAGCCATTCACCAATTGAAGCAGCGGACAGCCAGGAACACAGCACCCGGGGAGCAGTGTGTGGGGATGGTATCTTACTCAGGGTACCTCAGAGGTGCCACCAGCAGGCAGGCTTGGGATGCAAACCGCTGACTTCCTGATCACCGGGCGAACGGCCTAATTGCTAGGCTGCCAGAAGTGGCCAGGTAAGGGCAGGGAAAAGCAAATTTCCACACTTTGTGTTTCTTCAGGTCATGCTTTCAGTTCATGCTGTGATTGACTGGTTGATTTCCAAAGGAATGATAGCAGGATAGCAGGAGAGGAAGTAAATGTTCTATAACTTACATTCCAACATCCGTAAAGGCATCACTTGACTGAACATGAGTGTTCATACTAAAGAGGAATCATATTTGTATAGTTAATATGTTAATTAACTAATCTGTTAACTATACTTTAATATAATCAAAAATATCTAATCCAGATATGACTCATGAACATGGTCAAATAGATATCTTTTCTTTGTTTACTCAATTTATTAGGATTGTTTTGTGCGTATCCTACCAGACAAGTTTACTTGGACCCATGATGCTCAAATAGTAAGATATTTCAGTATAGCATGGTACTTGGTGAGTTTTCCTATGTGTAAATGGACAAATATGTATCATATTACCACAGTGTTGGGAGTAATGCGTTACAAAAGTAACAAATTACTGTAATGCATTGCTTTTTGCTGCAACTGTAATGTAAAGCATTACAGAAAATAAATTAGTAATATTTTACTCGTAAGTCACTCGTAAGTCAATATTTTTGTCAGTAAGTCACGTTACAATGCATTTTTTTTTTCTTCATAAAACTTCACCAAAATCACAGCAAGATCAACAGAGGAGAAACGTCCGCGCAAAATGTTGTAGTCAGACAGAAAAGAGAGATGAGGGAACCTGCAACTGATCTAACGTCGTACTGATCTAATAGTACTGTTTTTAACCATAAGCCTAGCTCAGTCAGATACCACATCACCTTCCACTGGCTGTGTAATGAGCTAACT
>JBBPCY010000039.1:17874875-17894667 GCA_037974405.1 Brachyalestes nurse
ATATTGTAATGTAACAAATTACTTTGAAATGACAGTAACAAGTAATAAATAACGCATTACTGTTTTGAAGTAACTTGGCCAACACTGTATTACCACGCCAAGGAGAAACAGGTATTGTCACTCAGTTGGTATAATCAAAAAAGGTGGGTGGAAAGTCTCAGAAAGCAAGAACAAAAACCCATGTTTTGAGACTTTAATCAGCACTAAAAATAAAGCAGAATGAGGTCCTTGTGTAGGAATTTAAAAGACACTGGCAAGGAATGGTTTTCATTCTCATAAAGATGCTGATTTAAAAATTAATTGCAGTGGTCTCTTGCTTTTTTCCAGAGCTGTACATTTGCTCCAGATACACACTGTATTTTGGGGGTTGTACATACAGTATTTGCAGTGCCTAAACATTTGGAAGAAGCCCTTGCTGTGATGCTGTATATAAACCACATAGGTTTTATAGATCTGGAACTAATTCAATCAGTTACAGTGGGCCATACAGATGTGTTTTGACTGATGCTCTGTTTGACCCAGCTACAGTGTGGTGAAAGATGATCTGAACACTGCCTGACAGAGGCACCCATAAAACTCGGTTTAACCTCTCCAGGTTGCCTGGATTATTCACTCTAAAACTGGAAAGGCTGCTATAAGTCTCCAAGCTTCTTCATCATGTTCTTTAGTAAAACTCTAAAGTATTCATAATGCAGCCACCAGAAACGCTACTGAATTGTGACTGGTCATAGTAAGAAGATTTTCATTTGTTCTGCCTCAACTCTACTCTATAATCTTATAGTATATTAAGAGCCAAACGTTTCACATGTATTCTGTTCTTTGCCTCTATCTTTTAAATTGGATTTTAACAAAAACAATGGGATGCATTCAAACTGGCCTTTTTTGAGTATGGTGGTGCTGTACTCTTGTCAGAAAATGCAATGCAAGGGAACTGCTCATAAAGGAACATAGCAGATGCTGAGTTGAGTGCTAGCTACAACATCATGCTGGAAGTAGAAGGTTAGTTAATATAGCACGGCTCCATTATGGGCTTGTCTTTGTTATAAGTAAAAAATAAAAAATAAAAATTATGAAAGTTTGAAACTAAATAAAGTCTGTGACAAAACTAGTTTGTTTCAATTTCTTTAAATTTGCCTAGGTTTTACAGTAGCCTGCAAGGCTGCAGGTCTAAAGAACATAAAGTCATACTGTCACTTCATCACTCCCTGCTGTTACAGAATTTACCAGTATGTTATTTTTAATTGTAAATTAGTTCACTATTCAGATTAATAACTATTAATAACTGCTTATTAATCATTATTAGTTTACTATATGATACTATATGATACAGATGTTGTTTCCCATATCTAGTTAGTATAGATATGGGAAACAACATCTGAACTGTGAATCTGTGATTGTGATCTGAAAGGCCATAAAAAGCAATGTGAAGGCAGTTTTCCAGCACGGGTAAGGCTCGGGTACGGGTCTCTTTATTTGTAATGTGAAAACATTAATTTTGTAGTACAGCACAGTTCCTTTTGCCAGTGGAAAACTGCCACAATTAACCTTTGATCACAAATATGATTAGAACAATAGTGAACCGAGAGTTCCGCATTATGATACAACAATTACCCTTAGGGGCTTTGTTGCTACAAACAACGGAACTCTAGAACACTAGCATATATTATATATATATAATGCATATATTCATCTATCACATCAGATAATTACATTTAAAAAATCCAGGTTTGGCACTTGTTTAGACTAATTAATGACCTTCGACTCGCTATCCCAATGCTGTTCATTACTTGATATCGGCTATCCCCTGAGAGAACCTTCACTCACGCCTCTTTCTTTCATTTTGCCTCTTCTTTATCTCTGTCTCTTTTCTCTCTCCCATTGTAGACTTAGGAGGAACACCAAAGTACACAAACCAACCACGAAGGAACTTAAATCCTGATTGACACAAAGCATTTTGGACAAGGGAGACAGCTTTTCCAGAGCAAACAGAATAAGAAATCATCTTGAAAGTAATATCTGGAGGCACATGTGTAAAAGAAGTGTATGGTCATGATGTATATTTTACTACAAACTTTGTTTAACTTTAAGGCACATTCACCAGGAATGGCTGGGATGTCTTCCATGGGCAGGGGATAACATCGGAACAGTAGATGTTGTGAAAGTTGATCTGAACCCAGAACTTGGACCCTCTATCTGCAATGCCACAACCAAATATACCAAGCAATCAGAGTCTAACATTGCACTCTGATGCAGAATAAAGAATCCAATCATTTTACTTTAACATTTTATAAGGCTTTTCTGTTCTTTTTCTGTCTTTATTTAATTCCTTGTATTTTAATTGCCAAACTGGTTTAACCATTACTGCATCTCTGCAAATACAAAAACACCAGTAAAATTGCTTGTTATCACATCATTGTTTTTACAGTGTGCTGGCTGGTAATAGGCTGTGGGTTAAAGGGATACTCTAGGCAAAAGGAAATATTATCACAGTACAGTACAGTACTTTTAATGGGATTTTCCTGTTTAAACAAAAGGAAAACACCCTTCTGATCACATATCTTGAAGGTGAAAGGAACTGCAATGGTAGGGATTATTTGGGCACTTTTATATTTAATTGCTAGCTAAAAAGGCGAGGAAGTCACAAATGTAGCATTATTATTAATAAGCCAAGTATCTTATTGCAGCTCTATAGCGGTCAACTATCTTCAAATATACATGACAATGGAAAAAAAATGATTACTGTGGAAGAAATAATAAGGAGGATGACAAAGTGGAAGTCAAATTAAGAGGAAGTCAAACGAGGAGGATGACAAACTAAAGACTCTCAAAAGTATGACATATTTGCATAATGAATCTGAATTAAAACTTGAAAATGATATAAATTGTGAATCCTATCAAACTGATGAGGCCACACAACACAACAAATAACATTAAATGCTAGTTTTGGGTCAAACTGCACGTTGTTTGGCAACAGCTCCACCGTTCTAGTATAGTCACTCCAGTAGATACTACTCAAAGAGTCGTCATTTCAGATTGTGTTTAAGTTTTATGAGCTTTTTCTCAGAAAAGACAGTGTCTATTAAACTGTTCTGGTTTTACTTAACTGGAGTTGAGTTAATATCACTGCATCAGTGCAGCATTCGAGAAAATGGATGTAACTCCCCAGATTTATGATGGTGGATGTCCAAGTGTAGGGTACTTTACACCGAAGTGCAAGGACATTTTGCTTGTTTGTTTGTCCGAGACCCTAGTTGGGGTCACCTTCTCCCACCCGTATGAAAATGTCCTGAAATAGCATGTTTAGATTCCAGCTTCCAGAGAGAGAAAGTGCCTCTAATGAGTGCATAAATCAGCTTGTGTAACCAGGTTCCTTACTTTTATTATCTAATCTTTGCCGGAGTATCAACAAAAGCTCCCCAAAACAGGCCTGTAAAGGTTTCATAAAAGAAGCACTGGAAAGCTTTAAAGGGACATTCATTGACTTTAATGGGATGAACTGATCACCCATATCTAATAGAAATCGTAGCCTTTGGCTAAAGCTGTGTGGGATTTGATTACACATGGAACACAATGCTTTTACTGCTTCTTAGAAAACAGGTAATTGAATCTATGCAGACGAAGAGAAGAGAAACAGACAATTAAAGAGAGGAATAAGGCATTTTTGAGAAGGTCTTCTTTACTTACTTATTTATCTTTACAAAACTTTTGTTGAGGATTATGGACACTAGAACAAAGGCAAAGTCATGGTGGTAGTCCATCTACAGCTCCAGTACTGCAATCCATATTTACTTATTATGTGATTAGGTGCAAGGAAATCATTAAACTGTTTGATAAAGGTCCACTGGACTGGAGCTCAGAGACACTGACTTACTTATTTTTCACATTTTAAATGGTTCCTAGAATCTCGGTACCTGAGTTTTATTTCTCTGAGAAGAAAAAGTCAAAGAAGAAGAAGAAGAAGAAGAAGATAAAGAAAAAGAAGAAGGGTAGATGAGAAGACAGAAATAAAATAAATAAATAAATAAATAAAAACAAAGACAATAAGGAAGATAATGATGGTGATGATGAAATTATACTACTAAAAAAATGAAAAAATATATAAGTAATAAAGCAAACAAAGGTGTACTATGATGATAATGATGAAGGAATAAGAAGTAGAAGAACAAAAGAAAAAGAAGAAGAAGAAAACAGACAATGACGAAGATGATGACAAAAGAAGATGATGGGGATGATTAAGGAAGAAAGAAGATGATGATTATAATGATGATGTTGATAGTGATGGTGATGTAACGATGAAAGAAGAAAAAGAAGATGATGATGATGACGAAAGGAAGAAGAAGAAGAAGATGATGATGATGATGACGTAAGGAAGAAGAGGAAGATGATGATGATGATAATAATGATGATGATGGATGAAGATTATGAAGAAGTAGAAGAAGATGATGATGATGATGGATAAAGATTATGAAGAAGAAGGAAAAACAAGAAGATGATGATGATGATGATGATCATGATGATCATGATCATGATGAATGATGCAGAAGAAGATGATGATGATGATGATGAATGATGAAGATGATGCTGACTATAAGGAAGAAGAAGAAGATGAAGATGATGATGAAGATGATGATGAAGAAGAAGAAGAAGAAGAAGAAGAAGAAGAAGATGATGATGAAGGAAAAAGAAGATGAAGAAGATGCTGCTGCTGATGATGAAGAAGAAGAAGAAGAAGAAGAAGAAGAAGAAGAAGAAGAAGAAGAAGAAGAAGAAGAAGAAGAAGAAGAAGAAGATGAAGCTGATAATGATAATGATCGCTATGATGAAGAAAACTACACTTTGTGCTCTGATATACACATCATCACGTGTGAGAGGAGGATGTGTTCATCCTCCCTGCTGGAGCCCCTATCTCCGGGGGAGGGACTCTTAAACCGGGATGAGGCCGGGGATCGCTCATTCTCCTCCGGAGCGCAGCGGAGGGGCTATGGCGGAGACCTCCTCGCGCAAGTACGCACACAACTTCAACTCTCTCAGAGCAAAGAGGGGCAGATCAGAGGAACAATCAGGGGGCAGTCAGAGGGGGCAGTCAGGATAAACCTGTTGACTGTGGGCGCGCGGGAAACACAGTCAAAGCACGAGAACCTCCAGCTGGTAGCGAGCCTGTAGATGTTGAAAGGGTTTTATCTCCTAACTCTCTTGCATCTTGCTATTTGCTGCTTTCAAAACTGAAATGTGAACTTGTTCTTGCATCGCTTAAACTTTTTCTCACTCTTTTTTTTGATGGTGCAGCTGATGAAGCAGAGGAGTCGCCTCCACCTCTCCAAGACGCCAAGGGTCTCAGACGCGCACTCTCCACACTCCTCCTCCTCTTCATCAACACCATCATCATCATCATCATCACCCTCAACATCATCACTAGCAGCCTCGTCCGTCTTCCCTTCGCCACATCGCCGGGTGCGCGAGCGCGAGCGCGGAGAGCTCCAGGAGCGGTGCGCGGTCGGTGGTTCGCGATGAACGTGCAGGTGATGCCCGAGCACAAGCTCTCCTCTGTGGCGCCGCTGAAGCCCTACAGTTCGGAGAAGAAGGACGTGGAGCTCATCCTGGTCAAGGAGCACAACGGGGTCCAGTACACCAGCTCGAGCGTGGCCGGCTCGCGCGTGCACCCCCTCACCACCACGACCACCGAGCACGAGCTCCGAGAGACATGGGGCAAGAAACTGGACTTTCTGCTGTCCGTGGTGGGCTTCGCCGTGGATCTGGCCAACGTGTGGAGGTTCCCCTATCTGTGCTATAAGAACGGAGGAGGTAAAACTTCGTACTTTAATGCTTTAATATTATCTGCTCACATAAACATAGAGCCCGCAAGTGTGGGTTCAAACATGCAAGGTACTTTAGGTCTTATGCAGGACTAGGCATGGTCCAGCACAGTTTGGTGAAATACCATACTTTGCTGGTCATCAGCCCCCAGCAATCCACAATGGGGCACCCCTAATATAGGCAAATGTGTTTTGTGGAGGTTTCCTTATCTGAAGGGGGAGGTAAAACTTCATAATTGAATACTTTAATCTGAACTGCTTACATTCTGCTGAAACCACTTAGAACCACTCAGCTCATAAGTGTGAGCTCAGACAGCCTATACTAGGCATCACCAGGTGTTATACAGGACTGGTCCAGCACAGTTTGGTGAAACACACCTGGTGTCTTTGAGTAAAAGGAACCACCAAACTGTGCTATACACTGGACCACCAGCTCCCTGCAATGGGGGACCCCTGATACAGGCACATAACTTGCAATGTGTGAAGGTTTTCCTATCTGCTATAAGAACAGAAGAGGTAAAAGTTCATACTTTCATCTGAACCGCTCACATAAACACTCTGCTGAAACTACTTAGAGCCCATAAGTGTGAGTTCTAACAGGCTGTTATAGGCACCATAGGTGTTATACAGGCCAAAGGGTCATTACTCTGGTCCAGCACAGTTTACATTACATTACATTCATTTGGCAGATGCTTTATCCAAAGCGACGTACAATAGGAGGAAATATTCAAGTTTTAAGACAGTGTGAGAACAGGAGGAGAGTACTAAGTGCTAAATCCTTATGTAAGAGTAGTGCAAGAAGTGGATTAGGAGAGGAGATGCTCTCTGAACAGATGAGGTTTTTGAAGATTGAGAGGGATTCTGCTGCTCATGCCACCAGCGGGGAACCACTGGGTTTGCCTTGTGTATGGGTAAGGCAGAAATCCCTGGTGAATTACCTGCTCAAACACACCTGGTTCAATCTATTAGCAGATTTAGTGGGTGTGTTTGAGTAAAGAGAACATCCATGCTATGCTGGACATCGCACCCCCAGCACCCCGCAATGAGGCACCCCTGATATAAGCACATAAGTAGCAATGTGTTGAGGTTTCATTATATGTGCAATAAGAATGGTGGAAGTAAAACTTAATGCTTTAATACTTTAATCATAACTGCTGAAACTGCTTAGAGCCCATATTTGTGGGTTCTAACAAGCTATTCTAGGCATTGTTTGTGTTGTACAGGTCACAGGGCCATCACTCTGGTCCAGCACAGTTTGGTGAAATACCTGTTTGGCGAAACACATCTTGTTCAATCTTTTACCAGATTTAGTGGGTGTGTGTGAGTATAAGGAACCACTGAACTGTGCTGGACATTGCCCCCCCTCTAGTACCTCGCAATAGGGCATCCCTGATATAGGCACATAAGTTGCAGTTTAGGTGGTAATAAAACATTTACCTATAAAACATTTACATTTAACATTTTGAGTCAAGTGAATTATTTAATTAATGAAAAGCCAAGAATCCTGTAAAAATTATTATTATTATTTTTTACAATTTCTTTACACTCTTTACCAGAAACAAAAATAAATTATTTTCACCACTCCAAATTTCACAGATCATCCTCTGCCTGGTCCTGTTCCAAATGAAGACACACTGTACAAGTTTATACAATTAAAGCATGTCCTAGAATAAAACAATGGCTTTACTATTCAAGGTCTCTACCATGCCTGTCTTATGGTAACATTTCCTTATTAACTTATTGACCCACTCTGTGCCATATTATATCTGTCCCTGCTCACATGCTGTCCACTGTTTCTGATGTCACCTAACATTCTGTTTGCCAGAGTTTAAACGTATATCTATGAATGAGTGAAACTCCCTAATTATCCAAGTTTAGATTTGTTTGTGGGAAGCGGTGACACAGCTGCTGCTGTGTTTGCGTCAGATCTTCCTGAGCCATTTGTAGGCTGCTGCTGACCGGTACTGCCATTGTTTGGTGAATTATTGAAGAGCTGACAGAACATTTCAGGACTTTCCGTGAAATTTTGATCAGGGGGCAGGAGCATTATGTCATTTTTCTGTCCACTGCAAAATAAAACCCTTTAAATATACTCTTTGTGGGCGATTTAAAACAGGAGACTTTATGCGCTAGATCAGTGTATGCACAGTTTTGTACTTATGCCGCAGTGGAAGCATGCATTTCTTTCAAGCGAGATGTTTATTTCAGTTACAACATCGAGCCACTGATTGCTGTAAATGAACAATTATGAAAGGTCAACATTCCAAAAGTGACCAGGTTGAAAAGTATAAAAGAAACAGTGCCCATGAGCATTTGTCGTATATGAACACTCATTATTCTTAATTTGTCCACACAGGTTCCACCCTTAAAAATGTGATCACAGTACAGACTAAGGATTAAGCTAAAACTGAACCTCCACTGAGTGTACAGAGTAGGAAGGACTGGGTGTAAGACTAGGTTTAATCTGCTGTGCTCCTGGTCTTGGTTCCTTTTTATGCACAATTCTACCTTCCAGTAGTGTCCAGTCACTGATCTCCAAATTCACATATTTGCTATATGTCTTAAAATCATGGAATTTACTTTTTAGACTTCACAAGTTTAGTACAAGGACAGTCATCACTTTCATTTCTTTCTTTATGTTTAGATGGTGTTAAAACCTATGCTATTTGTTTCTCCAGGAGCTTTCTTGATCCCATACATCATGTTCCTGTTCATTGCGGGGATGCCACTCTTTTACATGGAGCTGGCCTTGGGCCAGTACAACAGAGAAGGGGCAGCCACTGTGTGGAAAATCTGCCCTGTGTTCAAAGGTCTGTTTATAAAATCTCTCTTCATTCTCTCGACTTCATAAACTTAGACTAATTCACACATTATTTTATAATGGTTGCATGTCATCATATGTTCTGTCTTTCAGGTGTTGGATACACCGTGATCATCATAGCTTTGTATGTGGGCTTCTACTACAACGTCATCATAGCGTGGTCTCTGTACTACCTGTTTTCCTCCTTCACGAGTGATCTGCCCTGGCAGCACTGTAACAACACATGGAACAGCGCCTTTTGCAAAGATCCCAAGCTCATCAATGGCTCCTCCTTTCTGGGGAACGTAACATCCTACGCCAAGTACAAGAGAACGCCTGCTGCTGAGTTCTATGAGTGAGTTCCATCAATTCTATGACTTCCTAAAGTCTAACTGCTTGGTTCCAGTTTCTGTGTCTGTGATTTGCTGTAGTCACTCTATGTCGCTGGGCAGAGATAGAAAAAACAACTATACTGCAAGTGTGTATCTGAGTGAAAGTCAAAAAGCATCTACATTTAAACCTACTCAGGCATGTAAAACTAAGGGTAAACAGTACAGAACATAGAACAGAAAAAAAACGAATTGAGAGTGCAAGAATGCAGTTTCAATAGTACTTGAGTAAAGTACAAATCAAGCTGACTGTTGGGTCATTAGTGGACATCGGTGGGCAAACATTGCCAGTAGTTTGTGGAGTGTGTCCCACATCGTTGACTCTTGTTAGCTCTTGTCTGCACTGTTTTGGCCAATTAATGAAGATTAATTCGCATCAGATAATGAGAGAAATTAAAGCAAAGAAATGAAAGAGGGCGAAGCAAATGGCACTTGCAGGAGGCAAACACTGAAAAGAGCCTAATTTTTTGACACCAGCGCAAGCAGCAATTTAATCATTAGGAGTAGACATTTCGTCATGGAAAACAAAAACAGTTTGACATAAAAAAGAATTTGATGTAGTATGTAAACAAAGTGAAAGAAATCGTCCATATAAAGAAAATACGCTGCAAAAACAGTCCATTTTCATATAATTATTTTCATGATATCATAAAAACCAACACATTTACTTATGTCCACCCAGTCAGCCTACAGGAGTTTAGCTTCTAGAAGTGTTTCACTCCATATGCTTTTTGAAAAAGGCACCATTCAGTGCAGCCAGTTTAAACGGAACACATTTACTTATATGAGTCTTAAAGGCACAGTAACAAAAACATCCTGTTTAGTACTTAATACACACGTTACAGATGGAGAAGAAAAATTTAAGATATAAAGTAAAGTTACGTGGCATGAACACACCACAGCACAGCACACAGTGTGAACAATGTGAAATTCACCAGGGAGCAGTGTACCTCAGTGGTACCACTAGCAGTCTTGGGATTCCAACCCACTACCTTCTGATTGTAGGGGCAACTCCCTAACCACTGGGACACCAGCTACACCATGGGAACGGGCCATTTAAGTTTTACCATTTGAATATCTGAATATCTCAAAGGAATCATTTCTGCATATTGTATTCTCAACAAGAAAATAATAAATATTGTTAAGAATAAAAACAGTTCCAAAAAACAAACAAACCTAGAAAAGCAGGGGCACCTTAACTTACCTACCATAATTATGACTTGCCAGAATTATAAGCATTTTAAATGTACAAACACTCACTTTTAGACACATTATCCTAAAAGCCTTATTTTTAGTATTTGTTTGTTTTTTTGTTACCAAACTAACATTGGTTTTAGCTTAAACACAGACACTTAATTCATACTTCACTTTTATGTTTTATAGTGATTCTATCTGGTCCTGCTCTCTATAGAGAGTTGTTCTCTTTCACACAGGCACATTAATCATGTGTTTGTTGGCCATAAGTTGTAGTCTTTGTGGTGTTGTCTGAGAGCAAGGTTTTACAGAGAAGGACCGGAGAAGAAGCAGTGGTGGGCTGACAGATCATCAGTCAGCCTTAGTTAGAACTAGCTCTTTCTTATTAGTCTAATATCATTCATGTTTAATTAATCAGAAACGTTTATATTTCCGAGAAACAGTCTTGCTAATCTTGCACTAAATTTAAGTTGCAAGGCATTAGTGGGCATCCCTATGGGCTTTCTATTTTTATTCTGATGTCAGAGCAAGTGGCTCACAGTTGGAGATGTGTGACAAAAAAAGGAGTGTGTTGTCAGAGAAGAATCTATGTAACCTAATAAACATTGACATTTTTCCACCAATCTGGACCATCCAGAATATCTAGTCACCTCACAACTTACATTGACATTTTAATGGATGGTTCTTTTTAGTAAATGAGACGTGAGTGTGAACAACTTTATGTTTGAAGAACGCCCATGCAGTTTAAAGATTCTGCAACTTCTTTTCCCAAGAAGTTTACCATCCATACCAAGAACATTTTGGAAGCTTTATTTTTATTTGAAGCGTATAGTCTAGTATCATATAGTGCACATCACAGATATCATGCGTTTTTCGAGGCCTTCTCATACATTGTTAATTCGCCAAAATCTGTCACTTGCCTCACATGGCAAGTCTCTTGTTACATTAATGTGAAAACCATTCAAATGAAAGGAGTCCCATGTAGGCATTCATAACATCCCATTATAGCTGACCAGTAGAGCTTCTAATGGAGTATTCTTACCAACTCCATTCTAATTCAGTGTTTGTTTTCCACCTTTTATCTCTTTGGCCCCATTGTGGTTTATATTGTTTTTCATGTGCTAGCAGGGGTTGTGCCAGGCATCTGCACAATGTTGGCAGCTTGTGTGTATATGTCATTAATAAAAACATGCCTTTTAAGATGAAAGATGAAAAACATGCTTAAAAGTGGATCTTACTGACAGGACGTGTTGAAAGGTTCCGAGCATTAATCATTAACAGTAGTAGACCGCAGAGGGTGCCATAATTGATTTGGTCTAGCCGAAAGCAGTGGGGCGTATAAGCATTAGAATGCTATGTGAAAGTGGAGCAGGTTGCAATCCAACAATCACTCTCTCATTTGTGTGTTTGTGTGTGTGTGTGAGTGTGTATGAGAGAGTGTGTGTGTGTGTGAACGTCTTAATAAAAGCTTAAAAAGATCTCTCTCCACCAGGAAATGTCAAATTAATGACTCTTCCTGAGCGAGCCTTTACAATGTTTTTTTGTGGATCACTTTCAAACAGACCTCCTAATTATACACCCAGTGATGTCTTGCTGCAGGGCTTCAGTGATCATTCCCTCTTGAATTACTAAAGCCAAACCGAATAAATCTGGTTCTCTGGTTATTTACAAAGATTGGAGGCACTTAAGCCCAACAGATTTTGGAGCTGATTTAACTGGTACTGATCTCTAACTTGATTAGGCCAAGGAATCATTTTGTATCATTTAGCGGTTGAATGAGCTGATGAGCACGTCCTACATAGGCAGATAACGGTTAACAATTGGAATGAGCCATTGGGTAACATTAAACCCAGGTGGATACAAATACTTGCTCAAATTTTAAGCCCCTAGATTTCATAAAAAACATCTGTTGTCTTTTGGATGAAAGTTAAATTTGATCATGATGTCCATAAAAGATCCAGAAAACAATCCAGTGACTTTGTAGAAGATGTTGAAATCAATTATTATTATAAAGATACATTACACATGACATTGTTGATGAAACTGATCACAATTCAACTGTACTCCTTAATACACTGTATGACACGAGCAAATCTTGCTTCAATCATCACTAACAACATGAAGCATCATTATTATGATGCAGAATGTCAGGAAAAATCTTTTTTAGAGTCAATGTGTGACACTAAGTTTCCAGTTTAAACAGCTCAGCTGGACTATATTGTTTTAGCTAGTCGAAATCAGGCAGAGTGGTAATTTATTTGCCATCACACTAACTCTAGCTTGATTACACACATACACACACACACACGCACACACACGCACAAGTCATCAAATACATCCTAACAGTGTCACTTTCCATATGAATGTAAGAATAATTTAAAATTAACACTATTTTTACATCAACTGTTCCAAAGTCATATTGTTATACAGTAATGGAAATGGATGTAAGTACTTTGTAAGGTCAGTGTAAGTACATTCTAAAATAAGGGACATTGAAAGAATCATTCCTTGTTGAAGCCAAGAGGTTCCAAAACTTGATGGCTGAAGCTGAAGTTGACTGTTTTTGAAGTGAGGATTATATTTACTTTGATTGAGACGACATATATTTAACCTGAAAACTAACACAGATCTGAGCTATCAGGGCTAGATTAATTTTTGCAATTGTGGTTTCCTGAGGAAAAGGAGCAGGAGGGTAACAGGTTTATTTGGGTACATTATTTTATTTTAAACTTTACTTAACCAGGACAAATGAGTATGGTACTGAAAAAAAAGCTACTGATAGGCATAGCATGGTAGTTAGCATCCATTTGTGTCATTTTGTCATTTGTCATGCACGCCTTTGCTTGGGGAACATAATTACACTGTTCTATTGCACTTATCTATTTCTCTCTCTGTCTTCCTCAGTCTGTTTCTGTTGATCAATCAAAGTTTTTTGTAATCGCCAGATTGCAAAAGTTATGCCATAGAGTTATGTGGTAACACTGATTAGACAGTTCATTTCTTTTGATGTATCCTTCCATGCACGGCTGACACAAGTTTATTATTTTGGAGCATATAAACAGTAAAACTGGGTCACTACCAAAACCACCAGTAAAAGTTTTTTAGTTGCGCCCTCAAACCTTGGAATCTGCTGCCTCCGACCTACTGCTGTATTCTGGGCGATGCAGAAACACTCAGCATCTGACGTTTGAAGTAGAGAGGAAGAAAGGCATGCCGTTCGCACTTCAAAGAAAGGCAGTCCCGAGTCTGTGTGGGGTTCGGCTTCTGCAGCCCAGAGAAAGCCAGAGCTGTGGCTGGGACAATGCACAGCGCTCATCTATGAGCTGATGTGCCAATAGTTAGCTGTAGCTGAAAATATAACATGCCGAGAGCCACATTATAGCAGCCTATTGAGAGCATGAGCTCCCCTTTACATATCACCTCTCAGAATTTATGATCATGGTAATGCGTTTATGCCCTCCCTCTGATGCATTTCTCCACTTTAAATGACAGACCAAACAGACTGTGTAGTTCCACCAAATCCAAAAATACATACTGGGACCATTTTTAATGGTCACACAAGCTTTCCCAGATAGCACACATCCGTTGAAATGAAATTGATTCCATATCAGACAAAGAGGATCTTCAATGTTGATCCAGTACTGATCTTGCTCGTTAAGAAGGCCATCTATTGAAAAATCAACAATTCGTGGATGGATTCAACAAGGATTCAACATTGTTTCAATGCTTGTTTGGCAAAGGTGCTTTCAATGTTGGATATTTTCAGTTATATCAATGTTCATTCATCATCTTATTTTCAATGTTGAAAAAGTCACCTTATATTAATGTTGAATTAAGGTTATGTTCAATATTGAAAATCAACACTTAAAATTCAACACTGACCGTAAATCAATGCATTTAACCATAATTCAATGTTGAATCAATAACATGGTGTTATCTGGGCATTCCCTTTGCCTTGTTCCCACAGGGAACATACAATCAACAAAGGGGGTTTAGTGCAAGGTCTCCATAGATGTCCATGGGCGCAGCCTTACCAAAAATAACTAAAAACAGAACAAACATGAGCAAAGAAAAAAGAAAAATACAAACAGACTATACAAAATAATGCCCTCCACCATGCCAGACACAACATATTCACTATATTCACTATTACATGAGGCTACACATGAAAACTGACATGACCTTACGTAAAATGTTTCATAAATGCTAATTTTCATCTTTAAACAGCTATATATTGAAGCTGTTTTATTCATCTTAAATCGTCTGATTCATTTGCAATTTTTGTAGCATCTTTTTGGATCACCCACTCTGAGTGTTTTTATTTATTTATTTATTTTGGTGTCTGATTTCAAAATCTCAGTCACATTGTGGCTCGAGTTTCCCTTCAAGTAGATTTCACGCTCTCTGGTTTGCTTTAGATGTTTAATTCCCCTCTCCTTTGTGTGTGAGAAACCCGCTCACACCCATCCTGCCACACACACCCTGCAGGACGCTTTAGAGCCAGCTGAGCTGTGACCAGCTGCCAATCAAAATCAGCGTCATGGAAACCGCCTTAATGGAATGGAGGGAGTAGGGGGGACACTTTTCTTCATCCTTCCTTTTTTTTCAAGTTTCTTTTCTGCTCACAGAAGGAGAGTCTTTCTCTCACACTCTGTTTCTCTTGCCATCTTTCTCTCAATTTGTCTTCCGGTGTTTCTCTTTCTGTTTTTCTCACTTTATCATCTGACCCCATCTATTCATCCCTTTCTCTCTCTCTCTCTCTCTCTCTGTAAAAGTGAAATAAAAAGATAAAGTGTGAGAGCTTGTGTGTGTGTCTGAGAGAGAGAAAGTCTGAAATGTCAGCGCTGATATCAGCTTCACTCCTAGAGCATGCTGGATACTATCACACTATCACCTCCTCTCTCTCTTATGTGATCTAGAGCAAGGGGGACAAGTATTCAGACACTTTTATTTGGGGGGATTTAAAATATTTCCACTGCATCCACTTTAAATTTATAATTTTTAATATTATTTATTTCTTTATTTATATATTTTGCATTTTCCTTATTTTCTTCCCAATTTAGTCATGCCAAATCCACCCACTACAAAGGCCTCCCCCAATACCACAGTGATAATACTGTGAAGGTAAAGGCTACAAAATATCACATGAATTGCCACTGCATCACTAACTGCCAAAGCTACATTAAGCACCCATGTCACAGTAATCTTACCGATCCAGAGAGAACAAGGCCAGTGTGCTTGCTTGGACTCCTGTCCATGGATGGCTGTGCGTTCACCAGAGATCAAACACACATCAGACACACTGTCACTCGGGAGCCTAAACTTAATGTCTTTAGAATTTGTGCTTTGTACATAAATATGAACAACATATGAATATATGCATTTTTGCACATGTAACTCTCTGATCTGATCTCTCAAAATGCTGTATTCTTTCATTCTAGTACTGTTGACTGCACTACATGTTGTCTTGTCTGGTTGTTTTGTTGGTCTTGTGTTTTCCTTGCACTCTCTTTCATCCCGTCTGCACTTGTTTTTGTGGTATTTTGTTTCTGTTCCTGTTTTGCTTTGTTTCACTGTGTACTGTTTGTATATGGTTGAAATTACAATAAACCTACTTGACTTGAACATAAACATATTGAAATATACATAGAAGTAATGGTAAAAAAATCATATTAATGCTGCGAAAATAAAATTATATTAATGCTAAAAATACTCTTTTGTAGATTGTGTATTTCTATTGATTGGGAAAATTTCACCCAACAAGTAGTAGTCATGCTCAAGCTTCCTAAAGTTCTCAGACGCAGCATTATTAAACACTTGAAGGAAAAAAAAACTACAAAGTAAACACCTTATATGTGCCTGATCCCTGTCAGTACAATTGGTTCAGCAATATGCACATGGAAATTTCATATTACCATAATTAATTGTCCCCAGACAGATGCAAGACTTCACTACATGCTCTCAAACTTTTGAAAAGAAGGTAAGAGAGAAGCCAGTGGTCCCTTGGAAGAGTTGCAAAAGTCCTAAAAGAGAAACACATGAACATGAAAATTTGCAAAAGAGACAAAGCAGAATAGTTTTGGGACAGATTAATCAAAATAGAACTTTGGCAACAATTCAGCTTGTCATGTTAGAAAAAGGGTGCCAGGTATGATCCCTAGAACACCAAACGCAGCATCATTTCCTTGAAAGAGAACTGCCCTAAGAGAATGAAAACTGGCCATCTCTGTAATGTACATTCTGTTTTTATTGTGGATATATATGGTATCACCATGAGAATAATGTCAGCAAACAGTTACCCAAGTCATTATACCGTAGTTTTTATTTCAGGCTAGGGAACTAACATAAGTAGCTAGCAATGCTAACAATTTAAGCTAGTGATCTCCTTCGCCTTTTAATAACAATTATCCCTGATCACCTCAGTCAAATGACAGGAAACAACACTCAAACAGCATTGCTTCACACACTAAATAGATACCATTCATTAACTATAATGACACAAATTTGGGTATTTTTGCTGAAGTTGAATTCGTAAGTACTATGAATTTGTTGATATTTTGTGATATTTTAAATATTATGCACCGATAAATATCACACTTGAATTTCTGTACTATTCTCACACACATCTTTGACAGCTTTTTTCCCTGAAAGTGTGTGTATGTGTTAGTCTGTCTTCTCCTGATGATGAATGTCTTGGGGTCAGTGGTCAATCGTGCACGTCCGAAACACACACACACACAAACAGCAGCAATAGAGCATCAGGCTGCTACACATTCACATGTCTATAGAAGGTATATGACTGACCACACAGTTTGAATATAAGCATGATAGAAAGATTAACAGAGGCTTTTCCATTTTATAGTTATATTTGGAAAGCTGGTACATTCCTAAGCAAGAAGAAGTTTTACCAGAGCAACCTCCCATTCGATACATGTACATGCTGTGAAATTGCTTGTTTTCATAAACAGAGAATTTATGTAGAAATGCAAAAGTAATACCTAGGTCTACCCCTAACCCCAAATGTCACAGATATTAGTGATTTTTAGAAAGGGAGTTTTGTGTAGAAATGCTAAGCTAAAGGCTAACCCTAATCCTATGCCTAACACGAACCATCACAGAAACTGCTATTACCGTCACATCTGTGCCGCCTCCATCACGACCCCAGCAAGAACCATCGCCTGAGTATTGAAGAGTCCTCTTCACGCCCCTGTCTACATGAGCTGGTTTGTTTATGTTTGCCGCAGCATCAAGGCAATGCACCTGCAGCCTGTCAGCCAGGGGCTGATTGCTGTTGCCATGGCTCCCGCTAACAGTCACCTGTGTGTAATCTGTCCTTGAGTTAAGTCTAGTTTGGAGTTAAGTGCCTTTGTGTTGTGATTGGTGTTCGTTTCCTATCCCCTCATGTCTCGCTAGCTTAAGAGCCAGCCGAACGTGTCCCGACGTGTAGTCACCGTCATCTTCCTTGTGTCTGGTCTGCGCATTTCTCGCACTAATCCTAAAAAGGAGATGTCATACCCTTCGAGTCAGTAATGTCTGAACATGATCACCCTTGCTCTCCTTGCCTCACAGAAGTAACCAGCTGAGCTGTCCCGTCAGCTGGCTGGGGAACCTGTGGGCTGCTGCGAGTAGTGGAGCTTTGGTTCTAGAGTAGTCTCAGGACCCCTGGACTGGGGTCTAGAAGTAGTGGGTCCTGCTCTGCCAAAGGTGGATATACCTCACTGGCCATAATATATTTACATTTACATTTATGGCATTTAGCAGATGCTTTTATCCAAAGCGACTTCCATTTCCTAACTACAGGGGACAGTCTCCCTGAAGCAACTTGGGGTTAAGGGTCTTGCTCAGGGACCCAGTGGTGGAATGCTGAAGGTCCAGAGGCAAGTATCCTACCCACTGAGCTACCACCTCCCCATAGGGAGTGACCCTTATTCAGGAGCCCAGAGGAAGAGTCATGGAGTGTAATGCTGTGGTTAAAAGTTCTGTTGGTTTGGTGTTGATGCTGCTACGGAGCTCTGTTTCAAGTTTCTCATTAAAATCCCAGTGCTAACGATATTTCCTGCATCTGTGTCCTCCTTTTCGTGGCAGACATGACAGTTATACTGACAATGTGTGGTTTTTTTAAAGGGCACTATGTTACGTTTAGAAAGGACATTGTGTTATTTTTAGAAATGGTACTGTTCATTTTAGATGAATGGGAATGTTTGTGTAGAAATGCTAAACTAAAGGCAGCTGGCGGCCTAGTGGTTAAGGAGTTGCCCCTGTGATCAGAAGGCCATGGGTTTGAATCCCAGGACTGCCAGTAGCATCAGTGAGAAACCCCTAAGCAAGGTACAGTCCTCACACACTGCTCCCCCACATAAAATCTGTCCCTTAATTTTTATTGGTATTTAGCAGACATCCTGCTTAGAAAACCCAATGACTTTTAAACCTGCTTAGTACTGCTGCTTGGATGGGATGCTAACCTTTGATCTTCTATATGCTTGACAATTGTTAGCCACTGCACCATCCTTTTACTTGTGATGACAGTAGCATTAGGAGCATCAATCAATTTGCTTATTTCTGGGCATTTTGCAATTGTAATACTAGAACCCTGCTTTAACTAGCATGCTAACGTTGAACAGATGTTTCTAATTTTCTCTATTTAAAAAAAATGTATTCCCTGAAGTGTTAAACATGCAGGGTTTTGCAACAAGGATGTTTGGTGTTTGTCAAATGATATAGCTTGAGGCAAACATTCCAGCACCCCTCGTGATTGGAATCAGATTGAGATCTGTGGAATTTGGAGGCCAAGTGAACACCATGGGCTCTTTGTCATGTTCCTCAAACCATTCCTGAACAATTTTTGCAGTGTGACAAGATGCATTATCCTGCTGAAAAAGGCTACTGCCATTAAGGAATACTATTGCCATGGAAGGGTGTACTTGGTCTACAACAATGTTTAAGTGGTACGTGTCAGTAATTCATGAATACCAGGACCCAAGTGTGATTCAACAGACCAGGCCACCTTTGTTTAGTTTCACTGTGATTTACTTCTGAAGCTCATAAAAGCAGTGTGACAGCTGTCAGCAAGGCCACTCTGATTGGTCTTCAGCCCTATATGCAGCAAGCTTTGATGCACTGTGTGTTCTGTAATTTGTGCTGCTGTAGCTCTTCTGTGTGATCTAGCCTTCACTTCTCACGTGCAGTGAGCACTGGGTGTCCATTGCCCTGTCACTGGGTCACTGGTTCACTGGTTATCCTTCCTTGGACTACTTTTGGTTGGTCCTAACCGCTGTATACTGGGGACACCGCACAAGACCTGTCAATTTGGTGATGTTATGTTCCTGTTGTCTAGCCAACACGCATCACATAAATGACCATGCCCTAGAACCGCAAGCGGTTATTAACAGGGTCCAAGCTACGGCGCAGTTCGCGGCTCAGGCGCTCTCGACCACTGAAAGAATTTCAGATGTATCCCATATGGTTTAGGAGATATACGCAAAATGATGAATGGGCGTGTTACAATGTCAGTGAATAATTGCGGGAAGTGGGCGTGGCCATGTGGGCGGGACCATATAGATGATATGAAGGGTCATCCAAGGTATAAGGCGCATTAA
>JBBPCY010000039.1:17904205-17926641 GCA_037974405.1 Brachyalestes nurse
GTACCACCACTCAGGAAAGGAAAACCTTAAAAAGAAAAATAATAATGACGTTTTAAAATATGGTTCCAGCCGGTCCGTGGAGCCTCGCTTCTGCCCCAATCAAAATTCAGTCAGAGCAGGTCTCATATCAGCGCTTCTGTCACAGCATGCCCCGCCCCGCCCCCTCAACTTTATGCCCCGCCCAGTACGAGACCCGTTCTCCAGTCCAGAGAGGAGAGATCTGCTCCTGTGGTCCAGGATAAACTTTTGGAGATCCCGTGCGATGCTGGTTTACAGTCGAGATCCGAGTTCTGTCTGTCATGCTGTGAGGGAAATCCTGAACTCAGAAACTCGCCCCGAGTGGCTCTGCCAGCGTGCCTTCCTCATTTTGACCAGTTAGTGGCGAGAAAGCAGACACACCCATCATATTAGAATGTTGATTTAAAATTTTTGGTGTGAAATAATCATGCTTGGAGCCTCAACCCTGGTGTGGAATTCGAAAAAAGTGCTTCCAGGTTGGCTTCAGCCGCGTTATTGTGGGGATTGTTTCCGGGTTAATGTGGGGATTTCCACGTAAACTATGAGTTCGGTTCTCAAAAAATCTGCGTGTGACTCTTGAGCCGCGTAAATGGGGGATTACTGTAATTGTTTTATTTAGTTAAAATGAGATGTGCAAATCTTCTTGGGTCTCATTTTATTTGTACACCCCCCAAGAGACTATCTATTGGTTATTTAGATGTTCAGTATCTGCTGATCTTCAGTTGATTCTCAACAATTTTTGGGTTTTGAATATGTGCGAATATGTGCGAAGAAATGAGAGAGTAGTATTAGTTATCCCTTCTACATAAACCGTACACCCAAATATTTTTTTTTTTTTTTAATTGTGATGCTGAGCTCATTTTAGTTCTGGTTGGTTTGGAGTTAATTTTTGCAAGTGAAATGCATGTTTGATGGATGTAGGTTGAATTCATTATTAAAAATAAGGGAGCCAGAAAGAGTTCTTTGTGTGATGCCATAGAAGAACCATTTCTTTGGCATTGCTTAAAGAATCAGGTGGACTCTTATTTAAAAAAAATGGCCAATAGAAAACATTCTCCTGTAATCACTTGATGTCTGAACATGATGAGACATTTCAGGACATTTTGTGCTTTTGTCATTATCAACAAAAAAGAATGAAATTACAAATACACAATGCATCCCCAACCTTGCATGATATTATGGTTCCATATTTTTTAAATTAAACAGAAAGCTTTGGATACTTGCAGTTATTTTTTCCCACGCCTTGCAGTTATATGATCCCCATCTCTTTAGTTAAGGTTTATCTTCATCTCATCTGTGTATAAACCTTCTTCCCAGACCACTGCTGACTCATGGATGTGTACTTTAGCAAATTGTCATCTGGCTTTTCTGTTTTTTGGTACTGATGAAATGTTTGCATTCTGCGGTTCAGACTTCATAATTTAGTCAACATTTGTTGGGCACAAATTTCAGTGACAGCCAGTGCACGTCAGCATAGGACCAGTGTGGTATAACAGAAATGGGATGTACAAAAACAGTGTTTGTTAAAATGTGTTAATCATATTGACTGTGTTTTTTTGGTGCATCACAGCTTAGACAAATTCAGCCTTTAAAAAAAACATTTCTTTATACTGAGATACATAAATGAGCCATTTACTAAGCTCATCGATTCATTTTGTACAGAAATGTTCGACAAACGTTTGACGTTTTAACAGTAGACTTATGACGAAAGTCTTTATAACAATACAATATACGTTAAAGATTTACAAATGTGATAAAATTACTAAGCAATGTTATCAATGTCACAGCATATGTACATATGCTTTTAACGTTTGACGACACCACAGAATATGTCAGAAATGTAAGCGCATGTTTTCTCTTGCCAGACGTGAAGTGTTGCGCATTCATGAGAGTGAAGGGATCCATGATCTGAAAGAACCTCGCTGGGAACTCAGCCTTTGCCTCATGGTGGTGGTCTTCATTCTTTTCTTCAGTCTGTGGAAGGGCGTTAAATCCTCTGGAAAGGTACTGAAGTCCTTTAAAAATGGTATCAGTAATACTTTATCATTTTGGACTACTCTGTATGAAAATGTTATGGAATACATCATATTGGTACATCAGTGTTGGCTATTGCAGCTGCTTATGACAAATTAGTTTAGGTCTTTCGAGGAAGGTATGAATAATGCAATGAACTGAATATGTACATAAAACTTCTTATAGCTCTAGAATGGTTAAACATTTAGAAGTCTCTCCTTAGTAATGTGTTACTACGTCTGTGTTTATGTATATGTGTGCAGGTGGTGTACATCACTGCCACCATGCCCTACATTGTACTGCTGGTGCTGCTGATTCGAGGCATCACACTACCTGGTGCTATGAACGGAATCCGTGCGTACCTCCACGTTGACCTAAAGAAGCTCAATAACCCTCAAGTGAGTCGCAAAATTAAGCTTATTTCAGCATAGTGTTGCTGACATCACTTTTATCATAGATCTGAACTGACATACACTCACTGAAGTCCATTCCCTTATAAATGCACTATATATGTAACTATATATGTGCTCTATATATAAACTTTTAATAAAAGGTTATTTGTGAGATATCATATAAGAACCACTTTTGGTTCTTTAAAAAACCTTTTCATTAACAGTTCATTTAAATGTGGAGCACTTTTTTAAAGGAACAAACCCCTAAATGGCAAAGAACCTTTACATAATGTGATGCTTGTTTTATGCCTTTTAGAGGTTCTGTACGTTCATATTTCATTCACTAAAGTGGTTCTTTGGGCAATTACAGTGGTTCATCTAGCGCAGTGGTGCCCCATTCCAGTCCTGGAGGCCGATGTTCAGTAGAGTTTGGTTGTTTTCCAGCTCAAACACACCCGGTTCAACCCACTTGTTAATAGCAGGTTTAGTGAATCTTTTTGAGGAGGGGAAACACAAAACTGGGTTGGGCACCAAGCCTCCAGGACCAGAACTGGGCTCTCCTGTTCTAGAGCATTGTTTGTTTTTCTAAAGCGTCACTTGAAGAACCCCATATGTCGCATTTTTAAGAGCGTAGCCCCATTATTTGTCAGCAATCCTCTCTGCGTAGTGACGACATTGGCATGGCATGGTATGGTAGAGTGTGAGTGTTTTAAGCACAGTAGGTTTGCTGAGGCTGTAAAATAGCCCACCACCCAAAATTATTCTTCTAAAAGTAGTTCTTTGGTCAGAAACTGACCAGTTTCTAACTGTACACCACTAAAGTGATCCACAAGATAACTGCCCTTAATAAAGGGCCTTAACTGGCCAGTGAGTGTATTATATCTTGATCCTTGCTCATAGGCCATACAAGGTTTCCTGTCAGTCACTGCAATGTAGAATTTATGTGTTATGTATGTTGCAGGTGTGGATTGAAGCTGCTACTCAGATTTTCTACTCTCTGGGAGCAGGATTTGGAGTCCTTATCGCCTTTGCCAGCTACAATAAATATGAAAACAACTGCTACAGGTAAGACAGGTCTTTGTTGCAGAGTTTGGATATCGTGACCTCCATCGACAATGTTGTAGCATAAAGAGCACCTCAGTCAGTCTCATGCACACCTGTCTGGTTCATTAAAAACTCCATAGTGCAGGTGAATGATAGCCATCTCCAGGTTTCTCCTCCGAGCTGTTGTTTAATTGAATTCGGAGCTGCAATCGCTGCCAGATTTCAGCTCACATCGAGCCAATAGCACCTCTGCTTTGTGTCATTCTCTAAAGAGCATGTCAGACAGAAAAAGCCCCAAGCCTCAGCCCCTGCCTCATTGATAAGGGCATTTACGTTGCGGTTAGGTACACGTGTCCCAGTAAAGCCAGGTTCCTGTGACAAATGTCAAGGGTGACCAGTCTGTATATTAGAAATAAAATAGGTGCAATGCTTTTCTCAGTGTTCAAAAAATGCCAGCAATGAAGGTTTCTAAATTCTAAGCATTTATCAAGTATTTTAAATGCCATGTTCATGAATTATGGCAAATACAGTCAGACCTATACAAATATTTAAAATGAGATTATTTAAAATGAGCTATTATAATCATTACCGTATCGTAATTTATATCAAAACAGCAGGTGTCAGATATAAGCAGTGTTTTAAATCCATGCTTCCTCCTATCAGTACATACTAAAAAAAAACCCACTGTATCCACATGTTGTCTGAGGTCATTTAGTATGGCACGTAAACAGCGTGGGATCAAGCTCGCTGGCCCAGTGACGGCTCGATGGGGCAATTAAATACGAGATCTCACACAGTGGGAGGAAAGGGCCTCCTCATTAACCTTATTCGCCCCTTATTCATCAAACAATAGCCTGGCACTGGCTGTGGATCCATGCTAGCAGGAACATAAAATCCTCTCATTTCTATATAACATGACAAAACGTTGCTCACAGCCAGGGTCTGGTTCCAACAAAAAAAAGTCTTCATAGATTTACTGTCTTGTTTCGGAGACACTAGAGATCTGGTGAAACAGTTTTGCGTCATGAACATTCTGAAGCTCAAACTGGACATGGTTTGTGTCTGTTTTTGTAACAGGATCACAGAGAGAGAGGGCTTGTAGATATTGTTGGTGCGTCACTTGTTTTATGATGACTGTTTCATATTGTCTTTTCCCATTGTCCTTTCACCGTGGCATATGATTCAGTTCGTTATCTTACGACATGTTGCTTTGCTTGGCCTTTAGAACATCATACATTTTCCTTGGCATGAACGCTTAAACCTACAGATGCCAGAAAGGGTTTTTTGTGAAGATATATTTTTGGTTCTCTAAGGAACCCATAATAGATGGTTATTTATAGAACCAATTTTGAAAATAAAATTGCCTTTTTATTTTCTAACCTTTTTTTATTGTTCCACCTAATGTAAAGGCCATGTATTTCTCCATTTTTTCAATTCAATTTTATTTTCATAGGATTTTTTACAACCAATGTTGTCACAAAGCAGCTTCACAGAATCCAGGTCTGAGCCCCTAGTGAACCAAGGGCAACAGAGGCAAGGAAAAATTCCCTAAAGCTGGAGGAAGAAACCTTGGGAAGAACTAAGACTCAAAAGGGGAACCCTTCCTCCTCTGGTCAACCTGGAGAGAGAGAGAAAGAAATCTCTATGGAGATAACTAACAAAAGGCCTTTGTGTACAAGCGTAATCACTGCTGAACAGAAAGGCCATCTATGACTAACAGAGTAGGTACGGTTAAAAGTCCCTAGAGTAAAGTGACCCCTTATAGTCACTCGTGAACACACCACAGCACAGCACACCACACAGTGTGAACAATGTGAAATTCTTTCTCTGCATTTAACCCATTCACCAAGTAAGGCAGTGGGCTGCCACCAATAAGGGGCACCCGGGTTGCGGTGTATGGGGACGGTACCTTGCTCAAGGGTACCTCACTAGCAGTATTGGGAATTGGGATAGTTTTTATTAAATATTTGTAAATAACCTTCAATATGTGAAGTTTCTTCATATCCTTAAAAGATTCTTCACACGTATACATGGTTCTTTTAGGATTTTTTTTTATGGCATTGCTCAGAGTGCCACAAGATGGTGGTTGCATAAATGTTATAACCTTGCTGCATTGAAATTTGCTTTTTATCTATTTTGAAAGACGCAGGACAGGCCAGAGATCCAGAGACTGTGCAGGCCACTGTAGTAGTGAAAATGCTGCAGTATTCAGTGATGCATGCCTTGTGACACAGTACATTATCATGCTGGAAGTCTCCACCCCACTTTGAATTAATTTCTGTGAAAGAATGAGCTTGGTCAGCAAGTTTACACATTCAGATGTTCTTCAGTGCTTATCAGTGGTTCTAATATGTGCAGCCACTTGGGATATGCTCAAACCATAACACCTAACGCCCACATCATCTCACTAAGGTCACTCATTTTGCCCATTGCAGTGGTGAACTAACTGAACTAATGCTGGAGGTATTATTATGCTGAATTGTGCCTTATTCAATACAACACAGTCAACTGACTTTTGTCAAGAGGAGGGATGCAAATGCAGCACCATGGACTTTATTTACTCTTACTACTTACACAACAAGAAAACATGAACATGCTACTGAGACTCAGAGACAGAACTGGGATCCACATATATGAATAGGGGCTATGACAAATACACATACAATCAACCGATAAGGGTATAAATACACACTCCATAACCAGGGACACTTGTGACAGGATGGAGTTACAGGTGACAAAGCTTAGCAGGACAAAGGCGAAGCCAGGGAGTAAAAACATGAACAAAAACCACGTGTGGCAGCGTGTGACAGAATCCAATATAAACAGAAAACACGTGTTCAACGTAAACAAAGACAAGGCGTAGCAGAGGAGCAGGAAACAGGAAGACAGGGAGTTGCAGAAAGGAGTGAGACAATGTGAGGAGACTGTTACATACATGAAGCTTTGGGTGAAGTGCACCCAATGAACTGGCAACTTAACGTAGTGTGGCAATGTGGTCTCTGAGGGAGTCTAGATTATACATTAGTGAATCGATGTTAAGTTGTCATATGTGCTAGTTTAGGAGGGCAGTGCTGGTTTTAAAGGGTCCATGTCATGGAAATGTACAAAAGAATAGGATATGCACCCTTTGAACCAACTCTTCAAATAAGATTGTAGCTCCAGACTCAAGTTGCTTTCTTTGTAGGCCTTTTTTAACTATGCAAAACCATCACTCTTGCTCTGAATTTCTCAAAATATGGACACTGACTTGTCGCTTTGTGCTTTTGCAGGGATGCCATCCTGACCAGCACCATCAACTGTGTTACCAGTTTCTTCTCAGGGTTTGCCATCTTCTCAGTGCTGGGCTACATGGCCCATGAGCATGGAGTCAGCATTAGTGAGGTGGCTACTGAAGGTCAGTGTAGCTCATCACCCTCCTTTATATACGTCTATTCTTCGTTTCATATGGTTCTGGCGTTAGACGTTAGTGCAAATCAGTAGTGTGTCAGCAGTTCTATTTCATGCTTTCCCTAAAACATTCTGTCTATATAATAGTAATATGTTATGTGTGTTCTTGAAGGGCCTGGTCTAGTATTCATCATCTACCCAGAGGCCATCTGCACTCTACCTGGCTCCACTTTCTTTGCCATATTCTTCTTCATCATGCTTCTGACCCTTGGCATCGACAGTTCTGTGAGTGACTTACTACTAGAATTACTATTTGTGGCTTGTAATCAAGTGTGAATGACTGTTGAATTGTACAATTAGTGTGAGACTCATAAATGTTACTTTCTGGAATGCTGTCTTTTTTTCATAACAAGAAACTAGTTAGGAACATTCAAACATCTGAGGTATTGTTTCATATCACTATCAAAACTCTTTCTCAAAACTCTTTACGCAGTTTTATGTAGAAATTATTCAAAATTATGTAACCCAAAATGGCATTACAGTTAGGAAAAAGTACTTCCTTCTTTAAAAGAATCTGATTTACCGCCCAAGTTAGACATAGTCCACTTAATCTTTTCTAATGTGCCACAGAGATAAGAGATAACTCTAACTGGCCCACATGCACAAAAAATACTGATCAACCCATTATCGAGCATTTAGTGAATATTCATAGAGAATCGTTCAATTGTTAAGAAATCTATGGCACAGGAACACAGATAGATAATGTAAATTCGAAGGTTCAAGCAAAACACGTCATCAGGTTAGCATAAAGACAGCTCCAGTTCTATAAACACTAATACATACACTCATTCACAGTGTTTTTGTGTTCAGATGGGTGGAATGGAAGCGGTTCTCACTGGACTCTCAGATGACTTCAAAATCCTCAGGAGGAACAGGAAATTGTTTACGCTCGTCGTCGTACTTGGAACCTTCTTGTTTGCCTTATTGTGCATCACTAAAGTACGTTTCATCCTATTACACAATACAGCCTTGGCAAGTATGCTAGGGAGGCCATTTGGGGAGGTGAAAAAAATATGTAGAGCATGTTAGATGCATGTCAGTAAAAATATGTTTACAATATAACTGGCACTGGCAACTTTAAAAATTACTTTTAAAAATGAAATTACCATTCATGCTTAAGTCTTGGATATATAATTATATTAAATGAAATCATTTGTAAAGAACTTTTACATTATGTGAACTTTGCAGGGTATCCGCGGAACCTTAAAAAGTCTTAAATTAGATTTTCCCGAATTAAGACCTTATATATCTTTAAAAATGACTAGTAATCATTAAATCCAGAGTTCAAAGGTCTAAAAATACCACAGACCCAATAAATAAGATTGCTGGATTTTGTTCTGGTAAAAAATTTCTAATCGGTTTTTAGATTTTTTTGTGTATGAGATCAGAATGAGTGGAACTGGCAACATTTCTGGTTGTGTGTGTGGGAGGGCGGCTTTTTCAGGTACGCACAATAGCAGTTTGTTGCTAGTAGCCGCGTCAGTCATGGGGAAGTGCAAGTTTAATGTTAACTGGCTGGAAAACCCACATTTGCAACATGGTTAAAACCAGTTCCAGGCAATAGCTATGAGGCCTGATGTATGCTGTGCAAGAAGCTTTTTAAACTTGGTTCAATGGGAGTTAAAGCTGTCGAGTCGCATATGCATATGCCACCGTGAACCTTCAGGCAGAGGTACTGTGGTGCCTGCACAGCGTAACAACTCACCAATCCTACAGTGCTAATGAGGGAGTAGGGATATTTTCCGAGCTAAGTTTCACGACTCGGAAATCGCAAAAAAACTTTGCGTGTGGCAATATGCAGGAAGACACAATGACTGCCCAAAGATTGGTCTGTGATTATGTTAGCGTCTGTGGGGGAGTCCACAAAGTCCCTATCTCAAAGGAACTGCTCGCATCTGCTGCATCAGCAACCGACTGCATCTAAAAGAGCAAAAGAGGAAGAAAATCACTGATACTCAGGCACAGAAGCGAAAAGAGGAGCTCAAGAAAAAGAAGCAAACTCTGCTACAGGTGTCCAGCAGCCTACATGAAGATGCTGATCAGCTTGCAGAAGAAGCTGAAGGGAAAAGCGGAACCTTGATGGCCCAATTCATCACAAAATCAAACACACTGAGGAAGAGATACAAAGAAAATGTGTAAATTAGAAGCTGGAGACAAAGACTCAGATCAGTGCCATAGATGTGGAAGTTGTAGCACTGTTCACTTACATATTCAGTTTACACATTCATGTAATTGGAATTTACTTAACTTTTTTTATTCCCTGTATTCACAGAACTTGTTCGACTGTAATGTTTTTGTTGTGAAATACATGCACTTTCATGCTCTGAAGAGCAGTTATTTTTCAGCGCTTTCAGTTCCAATAAGTGTTTGGACAGAACTATTTGTAAGGCAGTCACATGCTCTTTGCCATTTTGTAAATGTAGGGTCTTAAATTTGATCAAAGTGGCTTTAAAAAGTCTTAAATTTGGCTTCCTTAAACCTGCAGATACCCTGCTTTGTTTTTTTTTACTTTACGCATACATTTAGCAAAGCGGTTCTTGAAAGAACCACTCATTCAGAAGGACCAAAAGTGCCAGTTCTTGTGATATTATAAGCAGAGAAAGGGACATTGATTAAATTAGCTTTAAAATGCTGTACATGTGCTTTTGCTGTTGAAGACCAGCATGCCAGGTTGTTTTGTGGTTGATGTTTTAAATTCCAACTGACTTAAAGGTAAAAAAAAAAAAATCAAGAACTAGCGCATGCTGTTTTATATGTGTGGCCAGTTAACATTTGGGATCTTTTGTCAGCACTACTGGGTGCAGCTTTCAGAAACTTTCATACAAGGTCTCAGTATCTCATTTTACTTTTCTTTCTCTGCTGGATCACTTTGTGTACAGGGAGGGATTTATTTCTTCACTCTGCTGGATAGATATGCTGCAGGGACGTCAATTCTGTTTGGGGTTCTTGTGGAGGCCATAGGAGTGTCCTGGTTCTACGGTTGGTAGCTCTACACTAATCACAATCTATAAGCCATCTGGGCATATTGCAGCAGTCATAAATTTCACAATTATAACCCAACACCCAACACATTATAACACCAAAGTTCTGGGAAATGTTTGTGACATTTCCAATGACAAAATAAAATCCAAATTTGTCAAAAGACACAAAACATGTTCCACAAAACATTACTAGTCATAAAGTATTATACTGCATTTTTATACTACACATTTCAAAAGGCCGTGAAGTTTTTTTAAATATCAAGACAGCTGGTTGTGGTTCATCATGAAGAGTGGCTTGCCTCATCAAAAAAGGGATTACGGAAGCCATATTGTTCCAGAATAACATCACAATGAGCTTCAAGTGAACAAACTGATGTACAAATGTTTATGTTTGCCAAATGATAAACACAGTTATGAAATTCTTTTCCATGTAATAATGCAAATCATAGGATTTAGAATGGATGTACTTCTTGGACGAACTGAAGAATTTTTAATCAGATTTGGAAGTAATGTGACTGCAGTTCATACGGAGTCTGTTAAGATTAAATCCTCAGTTAACTCAATCCATGTTGCTTGAAGCTTTTTGTGAAGCTGTGATCTGAGTCCATAGCAAGGGTGCAGTGTGCAGCTGGTGACCAAAATTATCATCAACGTTTCCTGCAGTTTTAGCGAAAGAAAATTGTACCTGTCTTTTTGAGCTACTAAACTGAGAAATAATTAGTATCAAATGAAATGGGAGAAGCTTAAACATTCAGAACTGGATGTGCCTGTCATCATATAATTACCATAAATGTAGGCATACACATGTGATGCATTTTTGCAAACAGAGATAGCATCAATGATACAGAAATGAAAAAAAGCATAGCAGCCTCCATGCTGGACGGCAGAAGTGAGTTAGTGGCGATTTGACGGAAAGTGTTTTAGTAGTTTAAAAGAGATAACAGGGATTCACAGACTTAATAAAAATGGTTATTTCGTGCTGTGTGGTGGGCTGTTCCTATTATTAACACATTTTTCATGCATGCAATAGTATGTATGTACTTAACCCTCTAAACGCCAAAGTCACAGAATTGTGACAAGACGTCATCATAATAAAATAGACTGTAATTACAAATATAATGAAATATAGCATTTGTATTCCCTATCACTAGTTAGCAGACGTGTAGTACTTTGATTTAAGACCAAAATTACGTCGTCTTCCTGTTCAAAGTTTCGAGTAAATAGCAGTGGAAATGAGCCTCATTGGTGCGGATGCAGTCAAAGGACATTACGAGCAGCAGAGCTCCATGGAACAAGCACCAATCCCTGTCACACTTCACAGCTAGATAGGACTTGGTGAGACATTTCCAACGACCCCTCGTTTGCCACAATACCCCCTGAATTTATTAGCCAAAAACCGTTCACTTCGCCTGGGTGTCCCATTACTTTAGTCCACCAAGGACCTTCCGAGCAGCAAAACTCTACGGTGCAAGCACCCAAACACAAAGACATTTTTGTAATTTACAGTAAGTCTCTAACTTTAACCCCTTTTTTTGGCGCTTAAAGGTTTAATATGTGAAATTAACAAAGTGCTGTTAAAAAGACTGAAATATTATTTAATATTAAAACAACTAAATTCAAATGTGATATCTCTGGTAGATAGACCAGTGGTTTCCAAACTGGGGGGTGCGCCACCTAGGGGGGCGCAGAGGTATTGCAGAGGGGCTCATTAATGTTCTTATCTAGAAAAGGTGGGCCCTGCAGACAAAGGGAACCACTGAGATAGACAGACAAATCATGTGGAGTAAAGTCGGGGAGGCAAGGCGCTTTGGTTAAATCCGTAAAGATCTCCGGGGGGAGAAGATACAGGTCGGTTTTTAAGTCTGCTATAGGAAGCTTTTCAAAGTATCGATGTTTGTGGACTCCAACTTCCACTGATAATGGCACTGACATATTTAAACATATTTAAAGAAGTAAATTATTTGTCAGTAGTCCTTTTCTGTCTATCTGTCTCTATATCAAACCCTCACTTCCTCCGTCTAGTTTGGTGTGGTCACGTGGTCATGGTCACATGTCTGCAGAACATCAATAACAGAATAGAGAGAGAGACACTTTGAGAGAATAGAGAGACACTATAAAAGAATAGAGAGGGAGACACTATAAGAGAATAGATAGAGAGACACTATAAGAGAATAGAGAGACACTATAAGAGACTAGAGAGAGAGAGAGATTCATATTAACCAGTGAAGTGTGTCTGTGTGTGTGTGTGTGTGCAGCTCCTGAAGGGCGTGACCATCTCAGGGGGCGGAGTCTTTCCCAAGCTCCTCCCCGAGCTCCTGCCAAAGAAGAAGGGAGGGCAAGGGAGGGCGGAGCCGGCCACCGCCATTGCTCCGCCCCCCAAAAAAGCGAGAACAGTCGCTAAGCAACCAGCAAGAGCAAAAGTATGGAGAGAGAGAGAGACTATAGCTTTCTAGAGAGAGAGAGAGAGAGAGAAAGAGAGAGAGAGAGACTATAGCTTTCTAGAGAGAGAGAGAGAGAGAGAAAGAGAGAGAGAGAGACTATAGCTTTCTATAGAGAGAGACCCCAGCCTTCTATGGAGAGAGAGACTTTGTATAGAGAGAGAGACTACAGCTTTCTATATATATATATATAGAGAGAAAAACTAACTTTTTATAGAGAGAGACTATAGCTTTCTATAAATAAAGAGAGAGACTATAGCTTTCTATATATAGAGAGAGAGATGCTATAGATTTCTGTAGAGAGAGAGAGAGAGAGAGACTAAAGCTTTCTATAGAGAGAAACTATAGCTTTCTATAGAGAGAGAGGGAGAACTATTAACGTTTTTTCTTTTTCGTACAGAAACATGGAGTCGAGAGAAAAGCGCCGAGTTCCAAATTCACCGTCCTCTCCACTAAAAAACTGTTCCTGGGTCAGAAGGTAAATGGGAAACAAAAAGGCGTCCCAATACTATTGTCCACATTGAGAAGTACTGTAATCGTCCCTACACTTTTGTCCATGTTGAGAATTATTGGGACGAATCCTTATTGTTTTGAAAGGGAAAGTGTCCCAATACTTTTGTCCGCATAGAGAAGTACTGGGACGAGTCCTCATTGTTTGAATGAGAACAGGTCCCTATACTTTTGTCCACATTGAGAAGTATTGGGACGAGTCCTCATTGCTTTGAATGGGAACTTGTCCCGATACTTTTGTCTCTTAGTTGCAGGTGGTGCAGGCCGACCTGGCCGCCGTTGCCTGTGACGCCATCGTCCATCCCACTAACTCCGCCTACTTTATGGGTGGGGAAGTCGGTAAGTCTCCACTCCCTTCCAGCGCCCTAAAAAGGTAAAAGAAGGGAAGAGAGAGAGATTGTTGTGGATTCTGATTAGTCCGTCATGCTGTCCGTCATTCTTGTGATGTTTTGATTGACAGGAGCCGCGCTGGAAAAGAAAGGAGGGCAGAAGTTTGTGGAGGCGGTCTCAAAACTCAGCCAGGACAACGGACCCCTGGAGGTGGCGGGAGGTATGGACAGGCCCCTAGCAATGCCTGGACACACCCCTAGCAGTGCCTAGACTCACCTCTAGCAATGCCTAGACTCACCCCTAGCAATAACGCCCCTAGCAACGCCTAGACCCGCCCCTAGCAATGCCTAGACACGCCCCTAGCAACGCCTAGGCACGCTTCTAGCAATGTCTAGACACGCCCCCAGCAACCGCCTAGAAACACCCTAGCAATAACCTAGATACTCCCTAACAACCGCCTGGAAACCCACTAGCAACCGCCTAACAACTCCCTAACCACCTAGAAACACCCTAGCAACCACCTAGACACTCCCTAGCAACCGCCTAGACACTCCCTAACTACCGCCTAGACACTCCCTAACTACCGCCTAGACACTACCTAACAACCGCCTACACTCCCTAGCATCAGCCTTGAAACACCCTAGCAACCGCCTAGACACTCCCTAGCAACCGCCTAGAAACACCCTAACAACCGCCTAGACACTTCCTATCAACCGCCTAGAAACACCCTAGCAACTGCCTAGAAACACCCTAACAACCGCCTAGAAACTCCCTAGCAACCGTTTAGACACTCCTTAGCAGCTGCCACACCAGTAACTGGTGACTCTTCAGACTCTACAACAGCTCCCAGTCAGAGAAAGATGGCTCTGAGAAGTGGCTATTCTTTTTAAATCCTTTATTTCCACCACTAAATGGAAAACAGGGCATTCAAGTGGCATTCAATCACTTGGCCTGCGTGGATCCGCCTCCTGGTCTGTTGGCCAAACTCTAGTCATTGATGGTGGATTTTTTTTTGTGACAGGTAACTGAGCTAAATGCTAAAAAAAAGCTAAAGTGAGGCTAAAACTGAGCTAAAAGCTAAGAACGAGGCTATAGTGAGGCTTAACGGAGTGCAGAGGAGAAGGTGCAACTGGAGGATTATTCTGGGGGTACTGCTCTTTTCCAGACTGGACGCTGTACCAATCTCCTCATGACATGCTTGTGAAATTGTGAGTCCTTGTTGAGTTTAATTTTTTTTTAGAGCCATGGATGATCTGGAACAGTTGGTTATGCTGGTGTTGCGGTAGTATATGTTCTGTGCAAGGAACTGGTGTTTGCTGCCAGATTTCTTGAATTTCTGACAGTGATGATAAGATGTTGCTATGGCGTATGGCTCCCGTATGTGTGTATTAATGTATTTGTGGGTGTTTTTTTTGTTTTATATTTTTACTTATTTATTTATTCACTTTATTTTCTTCATTTTGTGCTAAATAAAGGTTTTGTTGAAAATTCTAATTCTCTCACTCTCTCTCTGTCTCCGTTTCTCTTTCTCTCTCTCTCTGCAGTGGCGGTGACGGAAGGTTTTGGTCTCCCTGCGAGGTATGTTATTCACTGCCACAGCCCCTCATGGGGGTCGGAGGGGTGTGAGGACCTGCTGGAGCGCACAGTGCTGAACTGCCTCGCCCTGGCGGACGAGCGGAAGCTCTCGTCTCTCGCCTTCCCCTCCATTGGCAGCGGCAGGTGACCAAAAAAATGGAGGCTGAAAGCTAAAATGATGCTAAAAACAAGGCTAAAATAAGGCAGAAGCGGAGCGAGAGGCTAAAATGAGGCTAAAACAGAGCTAAAGGCTAAAATAAGGTTAAAGCAGAGTGATAGGCTAAAATGAGGCTAAAACGGAGCTAAAGGCTAAAATAAGGCTAAAGCAGAATTAAAGGCTAAAACGAGGCTAAAACAGAGCTAAAGGCTCAAACATAGCTAAAACGGAGCTAAACGCTAAAATAAGGCTAAAACGGAACTAAAGGCTAAAACCAAGGTTAAATTGAGAATAAAACTTAGGCTAAAATGCAGCTAAGAATGAGGCTAAAATTAGGCTAAAACGGAGCTAAAGGTCAAGACTAAGGCTAAAATGAAGCTGTTTCCCGTCCTGCACACCCCTCTCAGCCACGTAGACAAGAAACAGGGTAATTATGTGAGATTGCTGTTTGTAGACTACAGTTCAGCATTCAACACAATAGTGCCAAGTAGACTGTATACAAAGCTGAGAAACCTAGGACTAAACAGCCGTGTGTACATTGGTGCTGGACTTCCTCACTGGTACATCTCAGGTGGTGAGGGTGGGTAGGTATGTCTCAGACAGCATCATCACCAATATTGGAGCACCACAGGTACTCTCGCCAATGCTGTACTCCCTCTACACCTCTCACTCTGTGGCCACTCATTGCTCTAACACCATTGTGAAGTTTGCTGATGACACAGTGGTGTTGGGCCTCATCACCAACAACGATCAGATGGCCTACATGGACAAGGTGAAGAACCTGGCATCATGGTGTCAGAACAACCACCTCCAGCTGAACGTCACCAAGACCAAGGAGCTGGTGGTGGACTTCAGAAAGAGACAGCAGCGAGACCACGAGCCCCTCATCATCAATGGAGCTCCAGTGGAGAGGGTGTTGTCCTTTAGGTATCTCGGTGTCCACATCTCCTCAGACCTGACATGGACTGCTCACATTCAGGTCCAGTCCAAAAAGAGAGTGATCCGTGCGGTAGAAAGCTGCTGCAGAACTGTTCTCCCTTCCCTGCAGGACATTTACACCAGGAGATGTTGGTCCAGAGCAGTTCGGATACTAATGGACTCATCCCACCCCAGTAACGGACTGTTTCAACTTCTGCAATCAGGCAGAAGGTTCCGCACCCTCAAGGCCAAAACAGAGAGACTCAGGAGACGTTTCTATCCTCAGGCCATCCGAGCTCTGAATCAGAACATGCCCCCACTCACCCCATAGCATTACTGGATCATTACCAAAAGAACTCATATCATACTCATTTACATTCAAGAATTGTCATACTTCATATCATATCTGAACTACTATATTCATCACACTGTACACTGCCACTACATATGCCACTACACTACTGCTTATTACTCTGGTCACATTGTTTATATTACCCTGTTTACATATTCTGCTTCCACTGCACAGTTTTTTTACATTGCTCTGCTAGTATGGCACAATGCACTTTAACATTCCATTTGCAGATTGCACACACTGCTGCTACACTTATTTAGATACATATTAAAAACCAGTTTTATTAGCTTACATCCTGTCTATAACTTGTGGTGCTCATGTTTAAGTTATTACTTTTAGACTGTGTCTTAGAAATTTTCAGATTGTGTTTCAATTTAAATGGTACTGGTTAAGACATTTTAGATTGTGTTTAAATGCCCTTAGATTGTGTACTAATGCCCTTACTTTATTCTATGTTTAAGAAAATCTAGATTTTATTTAAAATTTTAATGTCTAAAATGTCTGCACAGTCAAAGGAGCGGTTCAGGATACATTTCACTGCGTGTTGTACCTGTATAAATCGACTCCAGCCATGAACCGGATACAGACCAAAAACTGGACAAAACACGACAAATCTCGCTCAAAACACAATAAAACAATTCCAAACCAACTAGAACTTATAGACACTTATAAAGCGAAGTGTCGTAATTTCCAGTCGCCTACCTTTGAAGAAAACAGCTCGGACTCGCGCGAGTTCAGACGCGTCTGTTTTGAGCGCATCTGCTATTTCCCACAAAAAATAGTACTTGCTGGACAGTTATACCCATCCAATGTCCTCGAAATATTCCCATGAGGATTCAGCCTGGTGTTCTGAGTGTTATTTCCCTGCTTGGAGCTGAAAAAATCGACTTATAAACCCAAACGCTCGCCTGGGACTCTGACACTGGGGATTTGGGGGATGAAACCTCCCATAGGAAAGTCAGAGAGACTGGAGCGAGGTCTAATTCGAATCCTAACAAACTCCGCTGTTGGTTTATTGTTTGAAAGAAAGGTTTTAACACCAATCACACTTAAAAAAAAGGTTTATTAGGAGAGTCGTCCCGCCCACGTGACGCCCTAGCGGTTAAAATGCAACAGACTGTTTTTTCATGCAAGATTTTGAGGAAATTGTGTTCATAAAATGTAACAAGTAACAGCATAAATTATAGAAATGTAGTAGAAAGTACAGATAATTACCGCAAAATGTAATGGAGTAAAATACAGTAACGAAGTACAAATACTTTGTTACATTCCACCACTGACCAGGGGTGACAGAAAAACTACAATAAATAGACAATAAACAGACAATGTAGCAGTGTCACAGCAATGTGAGCGGTGTGTGAATCTTAGTCTACCAGAATGGAAATATTGGACTGTATATATATATATTATTGGACATGCACATATGATGTCGCACTAGAATAATTTTCCTATTGCACATGACAGTTAGCAGCATAGAAAACCACAATGAGCAAGTGTAGAATTATAACAGGGAACGGTCATTTGGGTGCCTGTACTGACAGTAAACAGGGTTACAGTAAAGTGCAGGTGCTAACTGAGAGTTCAGAGTGTATAATGAGTGTAAACAGTATTTTAAAAAAATCAAAAACATTTAAAATGGTATAAACTGAAAAGATTAAAAATCGTATCGTTTTGGTGTGTGCCATGTTTGCCTAAAACAAACTGCTGCATTTGCAGCGGTTCAGTTTTCAGCTTCGTTCAAATATATATTACATACACACACCTTTAGTGTAGGTGTGTAGTGTACAATTAATAAAATAGACTGGTTTTCTTTATCAGTTGAGGTTGTGTTTCATTCTGTAACATTCTGCTTTATTCCTTATGCTACATCTTCTACAAGCAAGTTAGATGCATTAGATTTTGTAAGTGTGGTGGCAATAAATCAACAATGCAGTGAAATATGTACTTTTAATACTTAAGTATATTTAGAAGTAAGTACTTCAGTACTTTAACTTAAGTAAACATTTGACTTGAAGTAACATTAGACTGGTGGTGTCTGTACTTTCACTTCAGTAATGAAGTCAGGTACTTCCACCTCTGGTATTTACATTCTAGCTCTGCAGGAGTTCAGTGTCAACTGTACAGTACAGATACGGGTTTACTTTACATTTTCTTTAAGGGTGATGTATAAAGCCGAGTTTAAAATGAAATTAAAGCGTTTGGGCAGCATATTTAGGGTTTACACTATAAGAATAGGCCTTTTTAGGCGTTTTCTTACATCACATGTGATGTAACCCCCGTGAATTTTGGGGGTCATCTGTAAACTCAAGCTGCTATTTTCACTTGTTTCCTACGGTTTTATTCTGTTACACTGTTACACTCTTGAGCCATACTGGCTATACTGGTCATATTTTGGCACATTTTATTTATATTTATACAGAATGCACAGAGATCTGTCCACACACTCACCCTTATCTTATTCTATACTTTGTTATTTGCAATGTATTGTTTGTTGCAGTGTGTGTACACTGTGGAATCTGAGCTTTTCCATTTCATCTCTCTGTAAACTGTATATGGGTGAGATGACAAAGTTCACTTTGACTTTGATGTTGAAATGGCCAGCAGCACCTTGTTGGGTCTTGGCTCCGACCTAAACCTCTGCTTTACTTCAGGAACACCTCGACCTTGAGGACAGCCTCCATGTTCTAGAAGGGGACTCCGTGATATCTGGCTCCCCAGTTCGCCCTCCTTATCACTAGGGGAGCTCTAGTTTAGAGTTAATTAAGGTCTTGCAGTATCAGATAATGGATGAATATACAGAACTTTGCCAGATGTTGCCGATTTCCTGGTGTACCAAGTTATTCTTCTTGCCTTTTTGTTATTGATCTTCCTTCGTACTTTGAACTGTGCCTCTTACCTTGCCTCTGATACTCCTGATCATGGTTTTTTACTTCTGCTCTGTTGGATTCTACCTTTTGTCTTGCCTGTGTGTTTCTCTCGGCCCTCTCTGACCCTGCTTTGTTCCTGGAAATTTGAATTTTCTCTGGCATGGACTGTTTGGATGTGTGAAACTCGACTTTACAGTTAAACTTCAAACCACATCTTGTCACTGATTACACGAACAGAAAAAAGGATTCTTGGCATTGGCACCTTTTCCTTTTTTCCCTTTTTATATAAAATTCCAACATTTGAGTACAGTACAGAGAATAAAAGCTTATTTGAATTTCAAACTCAATACTATAATTCCAGGTGTATTTCACAGTATTTGACATGGACTAATTAACATCATATGATAATATCAGTTAAAGATGACTACTTTGACATTCTTTACTTTTATACTATGCGGTTATATATACATTTTTAACATTAACTGCATCTGATTAAAACATATAACCCCAAAATGTTACATAGTTTGGGTCAGTAAAGATAAATTTACTGCATACTGCAATTCTTGCACAAATCGCTACATTTGCACAACAACAACTTGTTTTCATCGAAGGAACTCTCTTCAGTAAATCTTCTCTTTTCATAATCTTCAGTCTATTGTATTATAACTGTACTGTATACTGTATATACCATTATATTGTAATTGTGGCATTAGTTATATACTTATATTTTTAATTACGGTAAAACTGTCAAATAGTTATAATGAATTCCCCCTTTTTACCCTCAGTGTTGATCTGTCTGAGTGTGTTGTGTGTTGCTCCGATGGTCCAGGAGGATGATATTTGGTCTCACTGTACTTAATGTATATGGCTTGGACGAGAATAAAGCTCTACTTGAGCTTAATGTCTTGGTGCCAGATAGGACTTGTGAAAGCATGACTATGATAAAAATTTTTAATTATTCATTTGTAATTGTTTCTTTAAATCACACAGTTCTTGTGGGGCGGGGGTGGGGCGGGCTTTAAGCTGATGGTGTTCAAGATTAATCACAGAGAAATCAGCACTGCAGTGGACAATAATCTGTATTTAGGTAAGAATAAACACAACTACACACAAAGTAAAGCAGAACGTAAACACAAACAGCATCCAATCTGAACCCAAGCCCTTCCATACCCAGGCCTTCAACTGTCAAACTTCAATAAACAACAAACATAATTTACACACACACACACACACACACACACAACATAAGCAATATAACAGCAAAGCATCCAAAAGGTCAATTTATTGATCTATCCATGCGGCACCTACAAAAGTGTTGGTTTGCGGATATCGTGGCAAGGCTGGAGAAGCTTTACAGAATGCTGGCAAAAATCCCATTCAAACTAATTAAAAAACTGCAGCATAAAAGTAGCAGAACTGAATTAATTCCAAAAGAAATACATTTTAAATAAGTTATTAAAAATCTCAGTGTGCCACATTTTCTTATTAGGTTGAATTTTGCCAGCTTTCTCAGCTTCTTTGTGCTTGGATAGGGAAAAAAAAAATAGATGATGGACTGCCAGAAAACAACATTTTCATGTGAAGTCTACACTGGTCTCTTCTGAAGTAAGAATAAACACGGTTTCGCCCAATAACTTTATTTACTCAAGCAGATTTTTTTTCCTTTTAAACCAGTTTTTCAAATTTACTGAAAACCACCAAAGTTTTTTGGCATCCGCTGCTGAACACTGACTGTACATTCGCTCACAGTCTAACATTTCGAAACCTTCAACATGCAAATCAAACTAAACACGGCGGGAAAGATCTCGCCACCTCTGAGGAAAGACTTTCATCCAAATGATTCAAAACAGACAAATTATCCTATTAAATAAGTTTAAATTTCAATTTTGTACAGACCCCATGTCAACAAGTAAAGAAAACAAATGTTTTTTTGTGGAACTTCTAGCAAAGCTATAATGTACCTGCCTCTGAGTTGTCATGAACAATTTGGTGCAACTTTTTGTACATGGAGGAAAAAACAAAAAAGTAAATATTCCCCTAAGAGATCTCTGGTCATACTTAAGCTACAACAGTTCGTCTTATTTTGCAGAAATGAGAGAAATTCAGCGGAATTAAAAGGATTTGCTACAGCTCTCCTCTGGCAGCAGGAGGTTGTTGATCACGCATGGTTATGGACCAGCCCGCCCCAGCTCCTGAGTTAGTGATGTAAGTGATTCGACGGAGCCGAAAGTAGAGAGAGAGGAAAGGGGGAGGAGTTAAGTCTCTGGACACACCTCCATCATTCCTGAGCATCTTGGCTAAGGCTGATGTGTGAATATGTTATTGTACCCTCACTCTGCATGTGGTCAACCACTTCCCCAGACTCCGCCTCCTCGCTCTGCGTGTACACAGTTCCCTCGACCTGCAGGGTGGAGTCGTCCAGCTCTGTTACTATATAATGTGTTCCCTCGTCATTCACTATGACCTGCGTCAACCCCTCTTTCATCATCAACTGGCTGGCGGCAAACTGCAGCACCTCCTGCACCACGCCTTCAGGTGTGTCCTGGTGGGTGTGACCAACCACCTGCGTGACCACGCCCACTGGCTCTGCCCCCTCACCTTCCACCACCTCCCCATACACCTGGACCTCCTCATGCTCCTCCACCTGAGCATGGCCCTCTTGCTCTGTGGTGATAATTTCTGTCTCGCCGCCGCCACCCTGCTGGCCTATCTCTGACACTGCACACAGCAAGGCGTCCAGAGCAGTGGAGGATTCAGACAGCACCCTGGCCTGCTCCGGGCCGGCCTGGCCCTCCTCCTGGCCCTCGACCAGGAGGTACTGTGTTGCTCCCTCGGTCAGGGAGGCCCCGGATGACTCCACTTTGTGGCAGGGGATAACCTGTCCATCCTCTGTGATGTGCAGCACCTGCGCCACCTGCAGCTGAGTGTGTGTATGCGTCATGGCGAGTGTGTGCAGCGTGGCGGCGGCAGACTCCTCCAACTCCTGCTCCATCGTGCCCCCCTCGCCGTAGCCCTGGATGATGATGACCTGCTGCAGAGCCTCCGAACCCAGCCGGCCTTCATCCGGCGCAAACGCAGACTCTGTCTCGACATACGACGCCCCTTGACCCTTCAGACGGCACTCAAAAGATTTGGACACGATTCCTGCCACACACACAAAGAGAAATGGAAAAATTAAATTACAGGGTGGTAGAAGCCTTGTGGGTGTGGCCTGTGAACCCAATGACCACAAGGTTGCAGGTTTAACCTCCCCACCACCACTTTCTACCATTGTGTCCTTGGGCAAGACACGTAACCCACAGTGTCTCCAGGGGGAGTGTCTCTGTAACTAATGACTGTAAGACTGTCTCTGTAACTAATGGCTGTAAGACTGTCCCTGTAACTAATGACTGTA
>JBBPCY010000039.1:17946805-17974118 GCA_037974405.1 Brachyalestes nurse
ACACACACACACACACACACACACACACACACACACACACACACACACACACACACACACACACACACACAGTTCAGTTAGTTCAACAAATTACCTCCATAGCATAATACTGTAAACTGAAAACTCCCTAGCCTTATTTAGCAATTGCTGTGAAATTCAATTTTACAGTCCGTTGTTAAGTTGAATGGGATTCTGTAAAGTTTGTGCATTGTTGTTACAGTTGCTGGGAAAGAGTGCAGGAACATGGATAGCTCAAGTGTGGGCCCATGTGTGAGCCTTTTGAAGTTTATTTGAAAGGTTATGAAAAAAAAATTCTGACTTTGTATATCCCTTCTATTTCTTTTTAATAGTTCTATCTATTATACAGAAAAATTGTTATTTATTTTGTTTATTTAAACATTGCACATCTGCCCGCAACTCTCGGCGTGGTAAATCATTCTGTATTAAAAGCCTGAGCGTTGTGGGAGCAATTGATAGTGAATAGCTCACAAGAGACCACTTCTGTAGTCTGGCATCATTATTCAAACCATGGCTAGTGGGCTCGGAGGAGTCTAACAGTCACACTGTATGTAGAGAGTGCTGTTAATTACACAGCATTCCTTTCTGCCACAGTTTGTGGGAGGGTCCTATTTCCCTCCCACGAACAGTGCGCAGTGATGTACAGCACGAGTTTCCTGTTTACTCCTCAACCTTTCTGTCCAGCAATGAAAAGCCAGGGTATATTGGGAATCCGCTTCAGGGCTGGATTTCTTATAGTATGACACAAAAGAGCTGTAAGCCTAGGAACTTCACTGTTATTGCCAAAAAAGGGATTACAGCAAGATGAAGTTATCTTTGTAATATGTGTCTCTCAGCTTTTGCTATCTAGAGAAGCACATGTCATTGCATACATGCAGGCCATGCTTATTCAAATATTTGATTACAGAAAGGAAAGGAGAACTGGAAATGATGTAGCCAAATTCAGTCTTTAATGTGGCCTTCTTCTCAGTATGAATGTACATTTTCAAACACTATGTACACAAACTAAGCTGAAAATTTACCAACACTACTAAGCTGTATCAAAGGCCAGTATATGCTGTCAGTTCACAGAAATCCAAAGAAAGTGGCCAAGATTGACCTTATCTTCCCTCCAAGAGGTCTCAGACCACACACATATTTAATTGAGCTCAGACACTATCCCTGTAGTAGCCCTGGGGAGGACCTATTTGAGGTCTTCACCCAGATTCTTATCTGCAGGTGCTTAAAAATAAAGGTTCTTAAATAGTTCTTGCACTGGACATTTGACGAATCTAAAAAAAAACTGGACTTGTTCTGTAACCTTTCAATGACGACGCTCTTTAAACTTAAGAGGTTTAAAAGGGGTTCTTCACACTCTTTTTGAAGGACAAGGAAATATCATCAAGGAAAAGATAAGTATCATCCTTTGCTCATTTTCCTAGAGAACCAAGCGTCATTATTCTATAAATTGTTTCAAAGAATCTTTTATGGCAGAGGTGTATTAGAAGATTGTATGGATGTGCAGATAGACTAGATGTCTCAGTTTCTAAAAATGTATGTTCCCTTGTAGATTTTCTTTGGCAAGCATAAGGATCTGAGTCTCAGATGTTGTGGGGTGTTCGTAGTTAGCAGTGGTTAATTTCTAAGAAAGGATGGCATATTAGGAACAGGGTCATGGGTTCCCAGGTTTATTGATGCATGTGAGAAGTAAAGGCTTGCCCATTGTGTCTAATATCAAAGAAAAGCTACTGTAGAACAAATTGCTGAAAATGTCTAAGCTGGCTATGATAGGAAGGTGTCAGAACACATTGCTGTGTAAAGGGCCGCAAAGCCCATGTTGACCCATGTCCACTGCTGAAAGTGCCTACATTAAGCACATGAGCATCAGAACTGGACCATGGAGCAATTGAAGAAGGCAGCCTGGGCCGATGAATGAGTTTTCTTTTAGACCATGTGAATGGCCATGTGGGTCTGTCACTTACCTGGGGAAGACATGGCATCAGAGTGGACTATGAGAGGAAGACAAGCTGGAAGAGGAAATGTGATGCTCTGGGCAATGATCTGCGGGGAAACCTTGGGTCCTGGCATGTATGTGAATTTAATTTTGACACAAACCACCTACTCAAAACGTCATACTGGTATAATGGTACTCAAAAATGGCAGAGGCTCTTTCAGCAGGATAATATGCCATGGCACATGGCAAAAATTGTTCATGACAAAGAGTCCAAATTCCCCAGATCTCAATCAGATCATGAATCTGTGAGATATGCTTGACAAACTAAGTTGATTCGCGGAGGGCTCACCATGCAACTCACAGAACTTAAAGGACCTGCATGCATGATTAAATCTTTCACTGACTCTAAGAATACTTAAAGAAACTTTATGATAGGTGGTCTTCTAAGCCCCAGGGTTGAGTGTTCATACCCAATCAAAGCTTCCGTGCCCTTCTAATGAAAGGGAATTGCATGGAGGCACACTTGTAATCAGGCAAACTCTGGCACAGATGCTGAAGGCCAAAGGACTGGCATGTACAGAGGCCAAATTGAGTCCAGTGGTTATATCATTCTGCACTGTACTGGTCTGCTATTCCCTCTGGTAGAAATTCTAGACCATAAATAGCAGCCTGGGCGCAGTGGAGCTTGAAGTTGTTTGTTTGAGCAAATTGAACCACCTACTTACTTACTTACTTACTTAAACACACACACACAGACACAGACACACACACAAACTCCCCATATCCTAGAACTGGGCTAAAAATAAAACCAAATGTTAAAGAATGGGGAAAAAATAAAACACAGATTACATTACAGATGAACGCACATAGAAGCTGTAGTATATTATGAACATTATGCATTTTTCAAATAAATACAACCAATTACAACACACTTTAATAACCCCCTCCCCTTAATACTGAACAGTAGCTCTACCTGGGTATCTATGATACATTCTTATAGGAAATTTCATCAAGTGGACCTTTAATGGATTACATAGTACACTTTTAGACACAGAATGATGCAATGAGTCAGAATGATGTAAAAACAATTTGATAATTAGACTATTAGAGAATTTTTCATAGGTAGACATGTTTCATTTTGTTACTGCACTCAATCAAACAAGGCATTTTCATAATGACATTACTTTTTTTTACTTTTCTGTTGTTAGCACAAGTAGCAATAGCTAGTTGATTTGCATTCATTTTTTTAACCAATACCACTTTAAGGCAGAAATATGTTGTTGCATAGTATGGTAAGATTTAGCTTTTAGCTAATCAGCTCTTAGGCAGCTAGTAAGTGCAGTGTATTGAAACAAACCAGCACATTTTTGAGTTTTCATAAATCCATTTATGCCCTGTAATGGACCGGGTCCAGGGTGTTTCTCTGCCTTTCACCCTATGACCACTGGGATAGGCTCCAGCACCCCCTGTGACATTGGTTAGGGCTGAGCCATTCAGATAATGGATAAACTGAAAAATCCATATATTGGTTTTTTTTTTAAGCGTTTAAAGTATGCAGATGTGTTGAAAATTAGACATGCAAGTATTGGTTTTCCATACCATTTACAGCCCCTGCTGTGAACTGTTTTTATTTATTTATTTTTTAATCAGTCAAAAATGAAAGTTTCCAATGATTCTTAACTTGCTTCAAAGGTTTATTTTAGGGGCGTTCAGTCTTATCCACAAAGGGCTAGTGTGGTCTCAAGTTTTCCATCTGACAAAGCCAGAGCTCACATGTTCAACTGTTTGAAGACCAACTGATTAAACAAGTGGAATCAGGTGTTCCCTTATGTTTGGAATGAAAACCAGAAGCCACATTATCCCTTTGCAGATAACACACTTTTGGGCTATTTGTAGAACCTATACTCCTGAAACACCAACCATGTGTCTCGAGGCATTGCAAAAGCACCTGAATTAAGGCTAACAATAGCTTTCATCAGTTTATTTTCACCAGATAACACTAACGTTAACCATGGCTCTAATCTTATTTTTCCATGTCTTTCACTCTGAGTACTGGGACTGGCTTCAGGTTTGCTTTTTTGTTGCACTACCAAGCGCTGGGATGCTCCAGGAAGAGCTGTTTAATAACTAATAGCTGTTGAATAACGATTCAAAATGATTGCAGTTGATAACAGGTAGGAGCCAACTAGCGTGGCGTGCAATGGAGAAGGTGATTAGTTACACCTGATTAAGTTTACAAGTATTTTAAGGGGGGGTGGGGTATCAATCTCAGTGATTCGGGTTTTTTTTATAAATATTTTAACTGTTGCGATCATATCTTTCAATTAGATAAGATTCACTGAATAAATACAACTGGATATTATTTTTTATGTTGTGTGCCCTCATTTCAGGCTGCAAAGCAACAAAATGTAAATATTTGGAAGGGGGTGATACTTTATTATATACCCACTGTATGTGAGCATCCACATGAAACCAGAGTGCATCTTCACATATAGTCCTTCAGGGGGACCTCTGAAAAATTGTTCATTTTTTGGTCCATCTACACATTCTTGCTTCACTGAGACGTCAATGATTTGCACATGAACGCAACAATGACATAAGTTTGCCTAATACAAAAAAAAGCCTGTATTTGGGAGGGTCATCCGCTTCCCAGTGTGTAATGTTTTCATTGACTTTGCAAAGGACAGAGAGATCACCTCCTAGAAAGTGTCTTAAATCTTACTAACCCTTCTTTGAACTGTACTGTTTTACAGTTTCACTCCACTGTCCATAGAGTCAAATGGTGAAATACGATACGGCGTAATCAGATGCTGGGAAATTGATTTGCAAAGGGCAAATCCATGGCGTCTTCTGTTCTCAAAGACTTTTGAGATTTTACCATAATTTGTCTGAGAATGCTGGTGCATAAATCACTTTAATACATTAAGTCCAAAAAATACAATTCTAAATTAAATTCTGTATCTCCAGACATCATCACTTGAAGGCCTACCAGTTAATCTTATACCCTAGAGGTGGCACATGAGTTCCCATCTATGCAGACATCCAATTGTGCATATGATTTTGTTGTGTATTAAAAACCATTTTAACATGACTGTACTTATTGTACTACTATTATAAAGTTATTATGCAAAGGGTGTCTAGCCTTTAGACATTAATGAAGTATTAATCACAAAATAAACATTCAACAAATAGCATTTGTTTGTAATTCGAAGCGGATATATTTTATTACCTGAAATTGATGAAAAGTTGTCTTGTTTCGTAAAATTCCTTTTATATTCTATTATTTATATTTTTATAAATAATTTTATGATGCCATTTTTTATACTGAGACAAACTGAAAAAAGATTCAGACTGAATTAGAATATTGATGAAATACCTTTTTATATAACTAATTTTTAGTACAACTACAATAATTATGTCATTGTAACGTAGGTTAATTAAGTAACTGCTCAGCAAAGCCAACTAATTCAAACATGGCTGAAATGAATGATGGCACTGGGAAAAAAAACAAACTCCTTTTAAAGGTTTTTAAAGAACCCTTCGGTGTATGGTTCTTAAAACAACTATAACATTGCTTAAAGAACTCTTTAAGATACTTTTATTTTAAAAAGAGAGTAATACTTCTAGACCTCTAAGATGAAATACAGCAGGACATTTCTCACGGCCAGCAACGAGGTGTTTGTATAAGAAGGTTTACATATTTAGTGCTAACAACGACTTTTCACACAGTTGTCTTAAAAGTGTTATTTTGACCTTACTTTCGAAGGAAGTAACCTTTACACAAGAGTTTAGCGTAAGAGTTTAGTGTACACTCACCCACTCAAGAACAGTGTCATGGAAAACACTCCATGCTGGTTTCGGCTGGACTATGGTTATTCCAGTCCATCACGGAACCGTGGAGGTTTGTTTAACGGTACCAGGCACGCATGTTTCCTGTGCAGCTGTTTTGTGTTTGCACTTCTGCATCTTGTTTTGTCTGCTGTGAGGGCGTACTGATGTGCCATGGGGTTCAAAGAGATGCCACCACTGCTATGGTGACCCTGTCACTCCAAAGCTTCCATAATAGCCGCAAAGAACTTCTCTGAGGTGCTACTAAAGGTGCGTGCAGGTCATCGTTTGCAGTTTTTAGATGCTTTTTTATTGTAATTCGTGCCACGGCGTAGTTCTATGACATTTTTTCTTTATCGTATAGCATCACTTGAGTCATGAAAAGGAAATAGCCAATAAACAATTTCTTCCTCGACAAACACGAACGTTTACCTCCTGTGTGTCTTCTTGCGCAAGAGAGTGCCAAAGGGCTGACGAACAGAGGCGGGCAAGAGTTCGTCAGGTCACGAGTGTTTATGAAATATCCATTTATGTGTTTCGCTAAGCGCTTTCCAATATCAACAAAGGCAATCGCATCACTGGTGAAGTCACAGCAAGACCCCAAGTCTCCCCGGGTTACTGTCTCTGTATTCATCAGAGGTCACAAAATGTATAAAGTACGCCGTGACACTGGCCGACTCCTCAGGATCTGCTTTATTTGAACAAATGACAGGCAAAGGACACTTACCATCTTAATTGTGTTTATCTTACCATGCTTCAAACAAAGAAGGACAGAGCCTGGAGGCCACACTTTCTCTTTTTTCCCCTTTTTAGTTGGAGACATTTGATGTTTTATTCAAACACCTTAAACGGCCAATGAAAATAAACAGTGCCGGGTTAAGGTAGGTGTATTCCAAATATATACAAACCGTTTTGTATTTTCATTGTGGACTTCAAAGAAACGGTATGTCAGTAATGGTCTTCGGGGTCATGAAGCTACAATTCAAATATTTTTCATAAAATAGATTGAGATATTCAAAACCTCACCGCCCGCAGCTTGAGACGCCAGGGAGAGCAGGGCATGGGCGTACATGGGGCTAAATGTAATATAGACATTATCTGGAGTGCTTTTAGTCATGTTCTCTTATTCACAACGTCTGGAAAGGTTGACAATAATCGGACATATAGATTCAGATATTGAATTGTGTGTAAAAGTCACAAAATTCAAACCTAAATTATTTGATTTGCCTTTTTCTTGACTACAGTAGTTCCTAGCTAATTTTTTTTGCCAAAATCCATGAAAAAAACATGCTATAGATGTCATTAAAATTAAAGACATTTTGTATAAACTACATATAAGTAAACAAAACACATGATTTGCCATGCTGATATTGGCCCTGCTACTTGACTAGTGGCCAAAAATAAATTTGACATGATCGGCATACTCTCTTTTCACCAATCATATTTAGTTTGAGAAATGCAAGAGCTGTCCATTAAACCACCATTCAGTCTCATCCTGTTTTAAAGAACACTACAATACTCGGACAACTATAATCAAACCAAAATATTTGTGTAAATGAAAGAATACTTCCTATGCTGGTTTAAATGAAAGAGCCATTACAGACCGGTATGCTATCAGATGTGCTGGTCTGCTTACATAATCTGGCCAAAGTGAAGGCAGCGGTGGCAGCAACAGGGATATTTCCCACATGTAAAAGTGCATCAACATCCGTGACAAAACAGTCAACATTAAAGGGAAATAAACAGAGGCAGACGGGGAACTGAACATCCAGCTTGGTGCTGAAGGACTCACAGATCGTATCTCAGCAGAGAGAGAGAGAGAGAGAGAGACTTTATAGGGCCACCATATTAGCATTTTGTGACTCAGCTAATTTATACACATCAATGTAAAGAATCTAGACTCTTGTGTTGAATTGATAGATAGCTAGACAGACAGACCGACAGATAGATAGATAATTTCTCTCATTCATAATGCCTGATCGCATTCAAGTAACACATAAAAACATGCATTTTATCAAAGGTTCTTGGAAAGCTATGAAACGTTTGTATTTCAGACAGTGAAATTGTGGGTGGAGTTGGAATGAGGAGCATCAACTTGAGAGCATAACAATAGTTAGTATTAAATTGATGGATAGAAGGATTCATTGAACTAGATGCAAAGAGAAATTCACACTCTAGCCTACACAATGTTTGGCTGGAACAACACTGGCAATACTGTTTTAAAAAGAGATAAACCGTCGCCTCCAGCACAAAAATCAATCCCCGGTTGCACTGCCTACTCAGGCACACCAGCTCTGAAGTTTCTCCCGGAGCTGTGCTGATAAATCCAAAAAAAGATGCTTACCTAGTCAGACACTTCTCATGAACATCTCTGAGCCCATGGCAGGACAAATAAACACATATGCTTGTACAGGAATACTGCAACTTAGTGCCCCTGTGAGTTAAGCACTGTGTAAATAAGCGGTGATATCAAAAAAAAAATCATTAATCTCCACAGATGTATGGCCTGCGATAGAACATCTGGGGCCAGAAGACTGCTGGGAGGTGGTGAAATAAAAGGACGATACCATAGGCCCATAAAAACATCAGTAAATTATAACATTCCAGCCTTCAGGTGCTCCAGTGCCCCTTCAGTCTCCATGACAGGCCGCAATAGTCTGGAAATACAGCAGCAAAGGGGCTTGAGAACTGCCTGGGATCCCTGTTTTGATATATTGAGCCACAGTTGTCATCTAGCTAACATTAATACCTGCTGACAGGGTCTGAGAAACCGATTTAATTTTAAAGCGAGGCCTGTCCAAAAGGGATTCAACTGTGTTCTGTTATGCCGACAGAACAGGATGCTGCTTAGACGATGTGCAGATTTTTGGCAGATTAGATATTTCAGTGCTGCTTATTCCAACTGACTTATTCAGATGAAAAGCTAAGATATAGTGCAGGTGGTGATTAAGCTCATCTTACACATGTGAGCGTAGGCCTATAAAAGCATTAAGCCATGGAATCGGGCATTGACAAAGGAAGGGAAGCTACATTTGACACTGTATCAAAATCCTAATCATAAAATGCCATACTTGACATTCTGCTTAGTCACTTCTAGAGAAAGAAAGAAAGTTTCGTTCCTCATGCTTGCATCTTGCCATAAAAATGACTGTGAATATTTATTTCTTCATACTACATTTCTCAGAAGTTGTGATCTCCATGACATTTTAAAGGAGACCACCCATACCAAAAGAACACTGGGTCAGGGTTCAACAGTTTAAGGTAACTGCACTGAAGAACAGCAATTGATTTTGTGCAAAGCAAACGTACTGGCTTTGAGCCACATTTATTCATTATGGGAAGAAACACATTCCTTCATTTGTCTTGAAATGGTCTTTTTTCACTTTCTACAGGATGTGACTGCTTCACTTATCCACACTCTTAAAAATGATGGAACCAAAACAGGATTTTTGGAGCCATGTAGCTACTTTACTCTTAAATAAAATGACCTTAAATTAAAAAAAGGACCTTTACTCTTAAATATAAGAACAATTTTGGTTCCCTAAAATACCTTTCTGTAAATATTATATGGGAGTGGTCACTTTTTAAAGATATAAAGAACCTTCTCATAATGTGAAGGTTCAAAAATGGTTCTTTCACGGCATCACACAAGGAAGGACAGGCACCCTTATTCCTAACAGTGTCGTTCTGTAAAGAACCTCAGAGCGAATGATTCTTCAAAGAAATATGTGTGTGGAAAAAACTTTGTGAAGTCTAAAAAACATCAATATAATGCTTTTTTTATTCCATCTTTCCCTAGAACTATTTGAGAGTTATTATTTCTTACTAATTACTTTCTTATTAATTACTGTAGCTGACCTTTTTGGCGACAAACTGTTGAATGTATGATTCATTTCAAAGAAAGAAGCACTTCATTTTTATGCTGGAATTTAGGGAATTGTCCTCACAGGCCCCTCACTGACGAACAGGGGCCAATAACAGCCCATGTGTTACACCTGACGATAAACACTGCCCTAAAAGTATTTAAACAGATTATAGTGTTCAAATGACACAGAAAAAAAAACATGGAGCAACATGTGTGAGATAAGGAGATATGTGAAGATATCTTGTAAGTTAGTAAAATATTGCAAAACGTTGGCCTCAAAAATGATGTGAGAATTGGATGAGCCACACTGATCCAGTCTCATGTTGTGAGCTGGAATATGTAGCAGGACTGCTGCTGGGAATCAGACTTGGTTGGAAGACTTTGACTCTTAAGAAGATACAATAGTATAAAAACTGTTGCTTCATAATGTTCCCATATTCCAGCATGGTAACATCCACGAACACTGTGTATCAACAACAGTTATATGAACAAGTCGTATGCCCTTAGTTACCTCCTCAAGTCACAAACATTACTGAACATGTAATATGTTGTTATTTTTATTGTTGTTATTTTGTTGTATTTTTATTATTCCAATAGTATGCACCAGTAAAGACTAATGCGTGAGCCCTATTCCTCCATTACAATTTCTTATTGTTCCACCTGGTTAATTCTCAAATAAATCTATATGATTGCACACGCATCTTCAGAATATTAACTAGTTTAATCTGCATAAGCCTATCCAGGCTTTATACACAGAAATGCTAAATCTTATTAATTCCTTAGAACCATAGTGAGGCCTATAGCTGGTGATCAGGTGGTTAGGGAGTTGCCCCTGCGATCAGAAGGTCATGGGTCTGACCCCCGGACTGCCAGTGGCACCACTGAGGTACCCTTGAGCAAAGTACCGTCCACACACACTGTTCTACGGGCGCTGCATCGTTGGATGCCCGTTACTTGGTGAAAGGGTTAAATGCAGAGAAAAAATTTCACACTGTTCACGCTGTTTGCCGAGGTGTGTTCACGTGTGACTATAAGGAGCCACTTCACATAGAGCTGTACAGAAATGTGCATCTATTAATACAAATAAATAAGGTTTTCCCTAATTTTGTGAAATATTTTGCTTCAAGAGTTAGGCATTTATCTCAGTTTACACTGGAGGTATTGCAGTCTAGCCTCCGTACTTCAATTATCAGTGATACGCAACAGTAAGTGCGGCGTTTGTCTCTGTGTACCTAAATACTTCATTTTGGAAAAAGTACAAATATTCTATATATGAATGTACAAAACAAAACTTTAGAAAAGTTTTTTGGCCTCTACACACATCCTTGCTCAGTCTAGGAGGCAGGGGGTCTTCTAAGCTATGGTGTGTTCCTTAAGACCTCCATGAAAATGTTAATAGAATCAAATCAGTCTGTAGAAAAACACTAAGCCTCTTCATCTAGGCTCTGCCTCACTGCCAGGCCGCAATTGTTCCTGCTAGATTCTCAAGAATCTGAAACAACAGGCAGAGAGCGGAGGTCTCTAAGCCTGATAGAAGGAAAGGCCTGTAGTAATTGGATTGATTTGAGGTCCGAAGAGGGATCAGCGATCGCAGCTGCATGTTTTATTTGGGGTCAGGGGCCCATACAATGATTTTCATGTGGTGGTTCAGTTCACCATTTTTGTTAAGATTCAAGGAACTCAGAACATAAGAATGTCCAGTTCTTTTAAAATACAATCATAGCTTCAACTTATAGAGTCTAAGCACCAAATGAGTCACTGTGTGGATTATTTCATTTTGTCACTGTTAAATCAACATTTCAGGAATACTTGCTTACTCCACTTAGATACTGATTTGTAAATTAAAATATGGGCAGTGTTTTCGGCACAAATGCCAAAGTCCACAGACATCTGCTGCAAGTAATAAAATTCACATCATTTCAGTAATGGCAAAAACACATACTACATTATGCAAAAATAAAAGCAATCATTTTCAGGGTAGGTTAACTCTGATTAAGTTTAAAGGAAACTTATCATTTCCCGTTTTGTGATAAGCAAAAATCTTGACACCTTTTTATTCCACTACCTGTTTTTCAGCACCCTGTAAATACAGAAATATAAGCAAACACTGCCCCCTTGTGGTTTTTGAGGCACTGTTCCATTAGAATGAGTTTATTTTACTAATATAACTTTGGCTACACCTACAGGACAGTGTGATGAATCACAATTAAGGGGTACTCAAATATTCTTCTGAAGCAGCAGGAAGTAATATAACAGAGATTCAGGTTAACCCGCTAGACCTGAAACCTAAAAGTAGCTGGGTGGGCGTATATTTTATTTTTAACTGTAACATTTAACTTATGTATCTTACACTATTCTTAATATTCTAACTACAACATGATCTAATGCTCTGAAATACATCTTTTTAGTAAGAGCAGTTATTAACACTATTAGGGTAAGAACAATACATATATAGTTTTTTCATTTTTAATTTTAGTTTTTATTACAGAAAAAAAAACCATACAGAACAAATAAAATGTAATAAATCCAACCCATATTTATAGCGTGTAGAGGTGCCCGGGAGCATCTTGGATACACACACACACACACACACACACACACACACTCAAACAACCACCACTCTTCAACATCTTACAATTCTTTTTGGTTTATGTTTCATTGGACAAAATGTAATTATTCAACAAGATAAAGATCTCAAGCATTCTACAAAAATGTGCCAAAATGGTATCTAGTCCAAAGAAAAGGAAAGAGTTTTGAGAATGATTTCTTATCTTCCCCAGTCTCCAGATCCTTCTCCCAATGAGCTGCATGGGACGAGCTGTACTGACAAGTTTGAAATAAACTTGTACATAAGCTTCACATCCATTAAATTGCACTTATAGTGTTACATTATACTTCAACCAGTCAGTTACATTGGTTTTATGTATTTCTACTGTTTTGTAGTCATGAAATTTTGAAGAAAAACAGTGATTTTTGTTTTACCTGAGTGTGGGCTCAAACTTCTGGCCTGTGGTGTATATATACATGTTATCAGAACAAAAGGTCCCAGGGCATATGTGCCTCCACTGCCAAAATGAGAAATAGTTTCTTCCCTCAGGCCATCAGATTCCTCAGTCAGAACTGAAGGAACATTGTTTTATTTCACTGTGTAGACTGTATATCAGAAATCACATCTATATATACTTCTTTCCTGTATCTGTATTCTAGTGACTGAGGATTGATATTTGAACTTTGATATACTAAAATATCTTTTCTTGCAGTATAGAAAGTTACTGTACTTTTTTTCATGGCTGATATGAAGGACGTGTATTATGTAAGGATGGCAATGACAGCAATTATTTTTATGGTCTTTGGCCAAAAAATTCCATCTGCTCCCAATTTGCCATGATTACAGCAGAGAGAGGTCTGCAATTCCCAGTCTCTCTATATCTTCAGACAGATAGTAGCCCCACAACTCATTGGTCCTACTTGCAGTTTATGCACATGTTCTGCTCTTTTGTTTTCTGCATTTACTGTCTGCATTTGCTGTTATTGATGAAACTCTTGCTTATATTTGTCTAATTTAGTGAATCTGACCCATAGTGGGTAGCATTGTTGCCTCCAGGGTTGGGGTTTGAATCCGGGCCCTGGTCTTGTTGATGTCTCTTTATATTCAAAAAAGCCTCTAAATGGTTCTTAGCTTGGGTGCATTGTTAAATATTTACTTGTTAACTAAATACTTTACATTATATGGAGATTCATTTCACACATAATTTACAAAAATAAGTCATTACAGGGTTCTACAGGAAATCAAAGGGTTGTTCTTCTATGGTGCTGCTCAAAAGAGCTCTTAATATCATCATGATATTTTAAAGTGTAGGTGATATGCACTGCAAACTTTTATACTATTACATAATCCATGGAAACAGTGACGCTCTGATAACACTGACGTACAGCTGTAAACTGACCTTTGACTTCTGGCACCTCAGACTTATGGCCCTCCTTGACCTATTGTCCTCAGTCCTGGGAGGAAATGTAACATTGTGAGCCTAAATGTGGGCGACTAACACTTGTAAGGGAAAGAAATATGTCACCACATCCTGTGGTGAAAAGCTGACCTCATAGGTCCCTCCCTGTTTGAATGTCTCTAAGGCGTACACTTGAATTCCTCACTCTCATAGCTACATCATTCTTATTTATTAGATTTATGATACAATGCATGTCAATTAGTACCCAAACACCCAGTATACTTTGTGAATTCAGCAATTTTAAGCTTGTCTCTACAACAGCTTGTATAATCTCCACAGAAAGGCTTGATACAGTGGGACACTCTGGAGCAGCTGGTCAAGATACCCACCTTTTCTCTCTCTCTGCCTAGTGGTTAGGGAGTTGCCCCTGCAGTCAGAAGGTTGTGGGTACCGTCGCCACACACTACTCCCTGGGTGCCCCTCATGGGTGGCTGCCCCCTGCTTCACTTGGTGAATGGGTTAAACGCATAAAAAGAATTTCACACTGTTCACACTGTGCGCGGTATAAGGGGCCACTTTACTTTGTCTGTCTGTCTGTCAGTCGCTCCATCTGTCTTCTTCTCTCTCTCACCAGAGGAAAAAGTTTGGTTAGAGTAGTATATAGCACAAAGCTGTGGAACAGTTGAACTCTGGAGTGACAGAGCACCATCAAATACTTTTTGGATGAGTTGGAATGGCATTTGTGATACACAACTAATCATCCAGCATCAGTACCTAATCTCACGAATGCTCTTGTGAATGAATTCACTCAAATCCTCTCTGTAAAGTTCCTAGATGAGTAGAGACTTTTACTTTTGCTGCAGCCAAACTCCTCAACAATACCCTTGATTTCAGAATGAACACTGCATAAGCATATTATGCTACATCACATTCGAACCTCATCTGATCTCCCTGTTTGTTTTCTATGGCATTTACTTTTTGTTATCCTGTTCATCTCTGTCAATATCTCTGTACCACACACACTGTACTCAGGAGAGCCAGGTGCGACTTTGCGTACGTGCAGACATATTGCTTGTTGACTGTCCAGTAATTATCATGAGGGTATTGCTCTCAGACATCGCTCATAATCTTCTCAGTCGCTCCCTGCACAACTAACCCAATGTTTATTAGAGAGTGGCAATTTAATCCAGAGGCAGCAGACAGACCAGAGAGGAAAATAATATTGGCAGTCTGAAACACAGACTCCTGGAAAACACTATCGTATGCACCATGTCCGCTGTAAAAGAAGAACAAAATGTGGGGGGGAAAAAACGACTGGTGGACTGGTGGTAGTGTCTTAAAATAGAAGAGCAGGCAGTAATTACAGACTTCAGTTGATGTAGAGGCCCAGTTCTTCCAAGTTCCTTGACAGAAAACTGATGTTTTCCATTGGAAGTTTACGAGAAAACTAAAGAAAAAACAAGTCTAATCGTAAAAACCTAAAAAACTGACAACACAAATGTGAATACCGTAAAATCACTCTACAAACTCACAAAACTGCTCAAACACAGATTATGTCCTCTTGGTGCAGCTGTTGGTAACGCTGTTATGGCAGCTGCCTCTAGCGCCAAAGGCAGGAAGGGTATGACGCTGTAATTCCAAACATGCCTTGGACTGAGCTCCAGTAATGAACTACCCTTATAAATTCTCTCTTTATTATTAGCTGGGACATCTTCATGATGAAACACTGAGACTCATGGCCTGCTTTGAGTGACTATGTACTGTTTATTGCACATGAATGTATCCCATCAGTATTCATACAGCACACAGATAAAACTGGATGTTCTGAAAGGCATAGTCAAATAAAATCAAACTTACTGAGCTTATACTTGTAGATTTACTGTAAACTATTAACTTCCTGGAATAGCACTTTGTTTGTCTACTTACTTCTGGCCAGAAGGTCACAGAGGTAAAGTTCAGTTTGATTTTTGTGGTGTTTCAGTACTTTACTATGCTTGACCTGGGAAATAAATTTGCAAGGACCCTCAGTGAATCTCAGCTAAAGGCATACTCCAGCATTCCTCAACCTATTCTCTGTAGAAGAGTGTGTTAAAATGATCCGTGGTAATCAGTTGTGACACATGTGATGGATAAATACAGATTAGTATTTCTTTAAGGGTATTTTACTTCAGAACAATTTTGTCATTCAGAATAATGCAGTGTTACATAATGCAGTAAAAATATGTTACTTTTAGTTTCATTCTACTCATCTAGCACAATTATGCCCACCTCCTTATAATGTTGAAAAATGATGGAAACACTACATTGAAATGGGCTACATTTTTACATTTTTATTATTACAGTTTAAAAATATAGCTCTACTTCAGCCAATAGTTTTGTTATAGAAAGGGAAGATTTTCTTAAAGAAAAGGACAAAAAGTCCTCAAATTACAGGCGTGTCTATCATAAATAGCAGTGTCATCACTGTTAGCTACTATTTGTGAGAAAATGACTGCATATTCTAAAGAAGGAATAAGCCTCCAGAAAGAATAGTAGTTAAAACCTCAAACTTGGATGAGTGGGCATTTAAATAATAAGACAGAAGAAAAAAAAAAACACATGACTGCAGAACACTAGTTTCACAAATTACCAGCATACACATAACAGGTTTCCGCTTTAAACTTACTTTAAACATAACATACCATTCAACCTACATTATTTTATTGCTGTCTTGCGTATACCTACTAATTTATTTACTTGACTGCAGCTTTAAGTAAGTATCAGAACTAGGCTTTATTTAAGCCTCATAGTGGACTGAAAAAAAGAACAGTCTGTCAGTCTGTACATCGATTTCTCAATGAAGATTCTTCTTACCTAAATGAATAGACATGATCAGCCATGGCATGCCAGGTGACATGAGGTAAGTGATGATTTAGTTATGTAGCTTGAACAATAATGGGATATAAGTTTCCATTACTCGTTAGTTTTATTAGCCAGTGGAAGATGTAAAACGCAAACTGGAGAAACCAAACATGTCTAGGCAGAGCAGCTACATTAGAGCTAAGGGAAAATGAGTAAAGGTACTAGGCCCTACTTGTGCCGAGAAATTTTTAAGAACCTTCAATGAATCTCAATTAAAGGCACACCCCAGCATTCCTCAAACAAATCTCTATCTGCTAGGATAACTGCAGGATTAATGACCACAAACAGTAACTTCCCTCTACAGAATAGCAGGGAAAACTTGTCGATTCAAAGCACAGAAGCACTTGCCCACTGTCTTACATCATAAATATGACTTGAGTCAGTGTTGCTTTACCAAGTGGAGAAAAAAGTTTTGAAACTACTGTCCATCGTAATCAGTTGTGTGTCATAGATGTAGCAGAGAGACATGAGGTTGAAGCAGTACTTTTATTTTCAATTCAGAACTAGCTTTACTATGGTGATGAGTAACTTGTTCCTCCTCCTTCCAGCTGACTGGAAATGACTCTGAACCAGCCAATGGATAGTTTAGGTCAACTCTTTCTGCAGTCTGCCTTCTGAGTAGCATCTGTAGGGGTGTCGGGCCACCCTGCCCCCGTCATTGTTCTGCAGTGATTCATGTTTTAGCAGGCCATGAAATGAAGAGGGAGAGGGAAGAGAGTGAGGTAGGACAGTGCGTCAGTGTCTGCTGTATTCACAGCTCTTGCAGACCAGGGCAGGGGGCAGGGCCGGGGAGGTGGAGGGAGCTGGTATGAGAGGGAGGGGAGTATGGTAATGTGGCTACACTGGGAGGAAGTGAGCAAAGAGCAGTGGAATGCGCTTGGAAGTAGTGTAGTTCAGCTGAGAGTGCTAATCCCTGTGCTATCTGTCCAGGAAAGAAGAGACAGAGACCTTGCTGCTGCAAGAAGAAGAAAAACATGCCACATTTCACTGTGGTACCAGTGGAGGACAACTCGCCTTCCAACTATGACAGCCTGGAGGGAATTAACTGGGTGGATTACAGGGACACAGGGCAAGAAGGATACCCAGGGCATGGAGACACAGTCAGCTCCGATGGTGAGATTCAGAAAAACGGATGAAAATCCTTAGGAAAGTCTTCTTATTTGTTTGTTTACACTCCTCACTACTATTAAGTGATCATACGTAACTTTATTTGTCTTGACAAATGGGAGTATCCGAGACCTAAGGAGAAGAACATGCGTAGGACAGTCTAACTAGGAGCTCCACAGTAACCATGGCAATCCTCCAGTTGTGGAAGCCGTGGGATTTTTTTTCTTTTCTGACAGTTTACTTTCCCAACTTTTCCTAGACTCCCCACTCATTTGGAATAGTAGTCAGAGAGAAATGGGAGGATTTAGGAGAAACTGTGGCAGACATTTTTGTCAGTGGCCTGCCATGCCCAACGCTAGTGTGGTGACAAAAGGGAAAAACAATTGGAGCGGGGGAGAAGTGGAGAGGTGAGAGGGAGGGGAGGGCATTTCAATAATAAGACAGGCCTCAAGAGTTCCCACACAAAAGATGGAACTCTCTCCCTCTGTCTTGCTTTCTTTCTTTCTCTCCCACTGCCTCGCATGTCTTTCTTTTCTGGCGACAGCTGTGTGGGCTGGCCTTATCCCCCTCTCTCATTTTTCCTAATTCTTTCTCTGTCTGTCTATCTGACTAATATTCCTTTCAAATATGTAAAGTAAACAGGAATCACTACTATAGAGTTTGTCACTCTACAAAATTTTGGTGTAATAATTTATAATGACACTGTACACTGTGATGCAAAAATAACAATATTGTGAGGGTGAAGATGGTGAGATTGTTTGCATGTGTCCAATGCTATTGACATCTAATGAAGTTGCACTGTTTCAAAGGACATATCAAATGAAACTTATCACAAACCGGCACTCATTGTCATACACTGTTAAAATGAAATTTAAACCGTAAGAAGCTGAATTTCTATATATTTTACAATACATTTATCAGAATCAAAATTTATTTGATTGGCAGTTAGGTTTAGCCATACATGGGATTTTTTGGTGGTGGCTGGTGCACAATACAAACAACACTGAAGCACTGTACCACAAACACAAATAAAAAAAAAAATGATTGTATACGCAGAGTCAAAGGTGGGGGGAGGCTTAAGTCAGAGTCCATGTTAGTGATGAGTTCTACGGCTGTAAGGAAGAAGCTGTTTTTGTGGTTCTGATTTTGATAGGCCTTAGATAGGTCTCTTGCTGGAAGGTAGAGATTTGAACAATCTGTATCTGGGGTGTAAAGGCCCAGCCACAATCCTTCTTGCACTCGGTCCAGGAGGCTCCACAAATCCTGAAATGGCAGATTGCAGTCAATCACTTTGGATGATACTCTGCAGCTTGTTCTTCTCCTTGACCGCAGCATGATGGAGCAGATGAAGATGGACTGGATCATGGCAGTGTAGAAGCGCATCATTGTCCTCAGTAGACAGAACTTCTTAGTCTTCTACAGGAAGTTAAAGCTCAGCTTTTTTGGTGAAAAAATGAGGTTGTGGGAGATGATAGAGCCAAGAAGGGCACCACGGTGTTGACTGGGTAGTCATGCAAAGTGATGGGGTAGATCTCCACTGCCATCTTCACTGTCTTCAGAGCACTGAACTATTGTTACGGCTGTACAGGTTACCAGATGGTCGATTTCTCTCTTGCAGGTGGAGACATAACTTTGATAAGGACGGCGTTGTCCATGAACTTTAGGAACTTGACGGGATTGTAATTGGAGGTGCAGCGGTTTGTATACTCGAAAACGTGAAGGGAGGACAGGATGCAGCCTAGATGGAAACCATTTCTTATTGTCAATTATGTGCCTCCCCAACCTAACATGTTTCCTTCTATTAGTCAGGCAGTCAGTGATCCACCTGCAGCTGGGAGAGCCTGTGTTGAAGCAGAGCTGAGATTACTGTATTGAATGTAGAACAAACAGGATCCTAGTGTAGAATCTAGGAGAATCCAGATGTTGAAATGAAGTGAAAGATCGTGTTGACAGCATTGTCTACAAACCTACTGGCTCTGTAGTTTAACTGCTTTGGGTCCAGAAGAGGATCATTTATTGCTTTGAAATGGGCCAGTATGGGGTGCTTAAATGACTTAATGACTGCAGAAGTCATGTTAACGAGTGCATTAAAAGTTTGTTGCTGCTTTGGAATTGCTTTATTGCTGCAGTATATCTTTAAAAATATAGAAAATGAAAATACAGTACATTTACATACACTGATATATAAATTAATACTTTTTTAGTTTATTCAATGGAAAGCATAATCAAGTATGTGTCATTATTTCCTATAATATATACTGCAGTACACTCAATGTGGTCACAATATATACATCAAGTATTCTTGATGAAAGATATAACCAATATGGTAGAATTAGTTGGTTGGTAGTTTTATTCCATTTTGCATGTACGTGAGTAGAACTGCGTGAAGAGCTGGAAAAAGAAAACTCAGTACCTGTTTTTAAAAGCGTAAGATAGATCTCCTGCTAGAGCCTGATTTGCCAAAGAAAAGCTTTCTCTGTGCACGTGGATGTATGTTTTATTTGAGGGTAATGAGAGGCCCAGTGTGTGTAGCTGGTGGAGTTTAAAGGTTCTGGTAGGTGCATGTGTATATGCTGGTTGACGCAGAGGGCTGACCCGAGCTGCTGTGGACTTGAAAGTGGATGATGTGTCGTTAGGAATGGGAGGGCAGTGTAGTGGACACAGTGCTAACTTTGTTCCAGGCTGAGCTGAGCTCTGTTCAGGCCAGCACAACACACACTGCTGACACTGTGTACCATCAGGCCTGCAGTGGAACAGTTACAGCAGAAGCACATGAGCCTATACACTCCATATTAACAGCTACAGCATTTCTTCCATGTCAAAAAGTGTGTCTTTGTGGTTGTTTTTGTACATTTTGGGAAGGAATCTACAATATACTACCAACATTTTTAGAAGTGCCTTTTATGGAAAGCCATTTGGAAGTTTAGACCACGCCTTCAACATAGTTTGTAATAGAAAAGAGACCATACAACCGGACCAACGGTGGAATTTTCTGTGCCCTCAAAAGTGTTTTAAACAACTGAGATGTTATGCTGTTGCGTGCTGACATCATAAGGAGATAAAATGCATAAAACTTTTTTTTGTTTTAGTTTTTAGTTTAGTTCCTTTAGTTGTTCCAAGTTATGCAGTTATGGAGATTTGAACAGTGTCCCTCAAACACAAATTTAATACACATTGACCAGATACGTATACTCAAGAGTGAACCACTGTGTGTGCAAACTGAATATAAACATTACCTGTAATTGCACTTTATAGTGAGGTATCAAGGTCTTGGAATATATCATCAACAATATTTCATTGAATATGAATGTGTGGCATAATTAAATGATATATATAGGTTCATACAGCAGATTAAGACCATATACCTAGAGAAAAATAATCAGAAGGAACAGTAGCTTAGCTTAATATTACAAAACCAAACCAGGTCTGAGCGATATAGACTGCTGCATACCTCATAGGCAGCATTACCCATTAGCATTATACCAGGGAAGAACGGGCTGGTGAGAGAGAGAGAGACAGAGAGAGCGAGAGAGAGAAAGAGAGACAGGGTGAGTGTGTGTGAGTCAGGCAAGTAAAACTAAATTGCTTTTTCCAGCTCTGTTACAAATGATAGGATGAAGCGTTCAGAACTCAGAGACGCATAAATAAGTTGGAAAGTACAGACCAAACTTGCCAATCATATGTTTATGTGAGACGAGGGAAAGATGCCATTCATTTGCCATAGCATGTTAATAACATAGAATTAGTTTTGACATTTTCATTTACTAGGTACAATGTTTTATTTCAATATTTCAACACGTTTTAAGGTTTTAGGGTTCTTGATATGACACATGCATGCCGTCCATATAAAAGTTCTCAAAAAAGACCTTCTCAGGACTCAGGCCATTTCATGGAATAAAAATTCCTCAGAATGAATCTGATGTAATATTTAAAAATCCATATAGTCCATATACGGACAAAACGGACTGTCTTGAATGCACTGTTTCTGTGATGTCATAAAAACAAGTGCACTTGCTCCACCCATTCACATTGAAGGTATAATGAGTTAGTAATTTCCTGAGTCAGTGTAAGTCAAAAACGAACCCTGTGGTTTCTGCCAGCAGTCCGTCACGGTCTCAGCACTAACAGGCAGAGCAGGAACTGGGAAAGCAGTGGGATGCCTTAGTCCCAGTGGGAATGGTCTTTTGAAACAGAAAAACAAGCAGAGTTATTTTGGAGAGAGAGCTGCCTGGCAGTCCTGAGTGCAGGGAATGACTGCGTGCTTTTCACATCATTTCTATTTGCTAAAGTTAATCCCTTCTTGAAAGAAGAGTGTTATTAATTTCTGTGGAAAGACAGCAGTCCGTCTCTTTGGCTGAGCATCTTGCTACAAGCCTCCTGCAATGAACAGTCGCTTTGACTTCAATTAAGATGTGGAACTAGGCCAGTGAGCTGGTATAATAGGTCTCCTTACTCCCCAAAGGACCCTGCAGAGTCCTCTGAAAACAACTCAGTAATGTCTCTATCTATGCCAAATCCTTAATGAACATACTGTTATAGTGTCAGATACTACACCATTTACCGCTTATCTCAAGTGCACTTAATAGTGTCCTTTAAACTTGTACAATCCTTTGACATTTTTGTTGTCAACACATAATGTTTGTGTTAGTTCATGATTCAGCTGCTTAGTTTGATTTGGCCTAGTTTAATAAATGGCCAAACACAACATGATAAAATGCACAGATGCATTTTAACAGTAATTGTGATTAATCTTTTGTCCACCTAGCATCGTCATTCATCAGTAGTAGGTTGTGAGGCAACACTGCAGTCAGAGATAATTACATGGACATGTCATTTTCATGGCTTTCACATCAATACAAAATACAAATAATGCATGTCATTTTTTTTACCATAGCCGGCCAGAGTTGTTTTTTTAACCATAAGCACAGAGTTTTATAACTGGGAGCACATATATTTTATAATTTGTATTAAAGTGTTAGTAATAAGCATTGCAATTAATAACTGCACAATATCTTCCTTGGCCCTCTGATACACACCCATAAGCATATCCCAAAAGTCTTTGTTAGTACTTCAAAGCCTCTACTTTAAGTTCTCTCACAGCAGGTGAGCATTCCTCTGAGTTCAACTGTTCATTCCTATTACTGTCTTATTACAACTAGAACTTCTTGCAACTGTTTATATGCAGTTATCAAGTTCGCAATCACACTTGATAAAATAAGACTGAGGCCATGTTTTGGTGAGTAGCTCAAATACAGTTGTCTTGAATGTTTATGCTGTGTGTTGTCATTATACTGCCGAACATGACATACCACACTCCTCATAGACCATACAGACATACCTTTTTCTGATACCAAATAATTTACCTTCTTCCTAATAAGCTGTCAAAATCCTTACCGACACACACTGCATGCAGCGCTACAACTGCTGATGCAATTTTCATGTAGATTGCAGGCGCATAACTCACATTAAAATTGACATTACATTTGTTTACATTAAAAAGTATCTTGAGCAGTGAGTCACTACATATCACTTCGCTTTCAAAGGAAGAATTCTGTGCACCTTGTTCTTATTATGCTTGTTTCTCTTTTTTCTTCGTAACTTGATATTTTCCTTTTATAAGATTTCAACCTGTGTAGAACTGTTTAGGGCAACATTTGTTGTTTTTCACTACATAGTAGAAATAAACACGATTCATTACTTACCTTAATGATTTTAATTTAATCCAAGATTAGATATTATCTACAATATGGGACCAATATACTGACAGTATCAAAAGAAAAAATGAAATGAATTATATCATTTTCCGTTTGACAGTTTTTGAAGCTCTTTAAACAGTGTAAATATTTATTAATAATGAAGAGGCCAATAGATATGCTTAAAAAAAAATTAGTCTCTTTGTATTCACTTTTTCCAAGTTAACAATGTTTTTGCCTACTTCTGTATAGTAACCTGATATATCTGAAACACCTGTACACCGTATAAAATACTTTACAAAAAATAACATTACATATAGTTTCGTGAACGGCACAGTGAAACTAGCATTTTTAGGTCTAGCAGGCTAGCATCTGTTATATGGTCTAAAGCTTTAAGGAACTCAAATTCACTTACCTGTCTGAGCAGAGCATGTCTAGTACGGCTGACCACAGTCGCTGTGATGTGTCACTGCCATTAAGATTAAAAACTGACCTTTGTGGTGTGCAGTTAGTGTCTACCGTGGTCAGGAGATACAGACAGCTGGCTTGGCCAGGTGTGCACAGCGCTGTAAACAACAAGAAATAATGTCACATGTTTTACTTAGTGATTATATTAAATGCTGCATATTACCATAGGTAACCCCTTACACACACACACATACACACACACACACACAAATGCAAGACAAAAGAGCCCAGTATTCATGGCAATTACATCAAACAATCCAGCATGCCACCAAAACAGAAATCTTTTCTGACCTCACTGGATAATCAGCCTAAGCAGTATGACTTCCATCTTAATGAAATTTTTAAATGACCATTAAATGAGAACTTGGATCAACAGGATTTAAAACATAAGCCCCTAATAGGGTGGTAAAATGTTTTCAACGGATAATCAGCTTTAGCGTTCCTTAACATGCACAAATACGCCACAATGAGATTTCCAGCCCCCCAGGTCTTAAGAGAGTTATGGTAATAATGATATATGCCAACATATATTTTTGTGCACACAAACACAATCATATTGTCTTCATGCATGTAAGCCAATACAAAAGTAATCATCGGTGGAGAAACACCTTTGTCAATACTATACTGGAATGGAAACCAACACTGTTTTGATAAAGCAGAATACCACAATAGCGTGTTCGCCTTGGACTGAACTGTTCCTCTTCCTTAGAAGACTGTGTGAGCAGATTAGCAAATACAGATGTCTGGAGAGATCAAAGCCAACAGCTGGATACCAAATGTGTTTACTCTTTGCACTCCATCAGTGTGCTATAACACAGCACCTTGCACGCGTAAAAACAAAAGAAAAAGGTTTTGAAACAGTTCTGGGCTTTTGTCTTTAACGAATAAAGAACCTTCATATTTTATGTTTAGGCTCTTTAAACCTAAGGGCAAGTTTATTTATACCAGACATTTTATAACACATTGTTATTGTTAGAATATACACTATATGGACAAAAGTATTGGGAAGCATGACCATAACACCAACGGGGACTTTAATGGCATTGAATTCAAATACATATACTTTAATATGGATTGCAGCTATATGGACTTTGCAGCTGTAACAGTTTACACTCTTCTTGGAATGTTTTTGGAGTGTTTTTGTGGGAAATTTGTTTTCATTCTGGAGAGCATCTGTGAGGTCAGGCACTGATGTTGGATGAGAAGTCCTGGCTCTGGAATTTCCATTCCTATTCATCCTAAAGGTGCTGGATTGGGTTGAGGTCAGGGCTCTGTGTGGGCCAGTCAGGTTCTTCCACTCCTAACTTATCCAGGCATGTCTTTATGGAGCTTGCTTGGTGGGGCACAGTCATGCTGGAACTGAAACTGTGTCCACAAAGTTGGAAGCTTGGCGTTGTCCAAAATCTCTTGGTGTGCTGAAGCATTAAGATTGCCCTTAAGGTGTCCCAGTACTTTTGTCCATATAGTGTATCTAATCACATTTTAGGTCAAAATTATGCTGAATTCCCCAAAATGTTAAAAGGTTCACAAGCCAGCACATTTTATTTGCAAAAACGGTTCTTTAAATAACTGCCTATTGAACGGGTCTTTAAGAAAACTGTGTTTGGTTTCATCTTTATTTTTAAGAGTGATGGTTAGCAATCGCCACAAGATATTGAACTTTTCTAAAAATGCAGCGCTGCCATTCAATTTATAATATTATGGATCATGTGACTTGTAAATCTAGAGCTCTTGTTTTGTGAATGTTTGTAATGTACACTCGAGATTTTCTTTGTATAAATTCATATGCACCAAATAAACGAAGGAATATATCTTCTACAGAAACACACCTTTTAATGCATGAAATTTAACAACAGAAAACGAGATTTGTGAAAAGATTATGCCACGTAATATGCAAATAAACAGGAATTAAACTAAATCGTATAGGAAAAAGCTATATTGAAGTTGCTTAACAGAAACAGGACAGGGGATAGATCATGCTACAATTAAAAAAGTATTTATATGCATTACATGAAGCCTGAAAGTAAAAACACATGTAAATGTTTGCAAACTCAAAGGCACCTTCAAAGCCTTTGTTAGGCGCCTTTGTTATGTATGCACAGAAAACAACTCTGAATAACTTTACCGTTCTTGAATAGCATCATCTGGATGTTTAATGGCCTTTAATAATGCTCAAATCATTTGTATATAGGCCCTTGGTTCACCCACACCCACATATATCAAACAGAACTGGGCCTTCTCTTTGATCTGAAAAGCTGCATGGAATGTTTCACACTGCACTCTTAATGTGTTCAGACTTGTCAACACAGTTTGTTCCTTCCTCTTCTGCTGCTGCACAGTTGGTGATTCGGAGTTAAAATACTCTTAGACTTTAATCCTAATAATGAGACTTCCAGCATAAGCTCCCATCCGGTGTCCTTACTGAACTTTTTTACAATGAGGCAGGACCAGTCTGGTCATATTAGAACTCAGTTATTCGAGGAGTTTATAGCATTTCAGATGCAGTAATGCCTGGAAAATCATACAATTTAAGCTTATCTGTAACTGCCTTAGTTCAACTAGTTTTATTGAGAGAAATATGGTAAATGCCCATGTTGTGGGCAGCACAGCACAGCTGTTTGAAATTCTATGCTATACTCAGCATCAGTCTACCAGTTGTAGCCAGAAGAAGCTCTGAACAATGCCAACATGATGAGGGGAATTACTTGTTAAATAAATTGGTTAAGTCAATCTTTTAAAAACATCAAAACATGTGACTTGTCTTTATATTGACCCTTGTGCTGTCCACATGGATTGCACAAAACAGTTAAGACCCATCTGAGACCAGTATGAAGTCATTTTACTACTGCTTGTCATCTGACTTTTTCATTTCTTGACATTAGAGGGCAGCAGTCTCTTTCTATCAGAGGCCTCCATTCCTGGCATCCAACTGAATGAGTACGGGAAAAAAAATTCTGCATTCTAATGGGCTCATTTTCCATTTCCCAATTGTCTAAATGGGAATGATAAGATAAACCGAGACTAAAGTTAATGGGGTGATGCTGTTTTCTGTCTTCACATGCGTATATAAACCTCTTTCTAAGAACTGTAAAACGAACAGGAACTCTATAAAAGGGAAAGGTCTGTCTGATGCTACTGATTCCACAATACTGGGCTTCATATTATGAAAGATTATTTATGTAGTCCAGCAAGTTCTCATTGGCATGCATGTGCCTGGAACTACAGCATGTTTGTATTGCCTCAGCTTATCTAGGCCCTAAAGGGACACAAGGCTGTGCAAGCCTTTGAATCCATGGGATAGTGATTTTCAACCACATACAGTTCTGTACAGATGTCTTGCAAAGTGCCCAAACAAAATATAGCTATTTTTCTGAGCATATGATAAAGTGTCTTTCTATTAGCAAAGTTAACCCTCAAAGGTCCGAGGTCTTTCTGGCACTTTGAGGCAGTTTGCTACACCTTTACATTTTTAAGTATTCCATCTAACTAAAAACATCTATGCAAAAGGTGACACATATGGTTATATTCTGGAAAAACTCAGCAACAACAATAT
>JBBPCY010000039.1:17974218-18014518 GCA_037974405.1 Brachyalestes nurse
AGGGAGACTGCCCCCTGTAGTTAGGGAATGGAAGTCGCTTTGGATAAAAGTGTCTGCTAAATGCCGTAAATGTAAATTAAATGTGATTAGATTGAGTACAGCATAGGTTGTACAAATATTAGATGGTAGCTAAATTATCATCTGTAATTATTTTATCTGGTTACAGTTAAAGTCTGTGATAAAGATTTTTATATGTTTACCATATTGCCTCCCCTAGTTAAATTGTTAGTATTAAGAACGTGTCAAGTGTATACAGGTTTCACACTTGAAAAATGGTATAAACACACTGGCAGAGACCTTCACTGACAATGTGCTAATATATTTTCTAGAAAATAATAGAAGATTCAGCAGTCCACAGCCTCATTTGTTTAAAGGCTTCCATTTACAGAGTTCTTGCTCTTAATATAAATGGTAAGTGCTGAGAGTTAATCTTAAGGGTTAAAAAAATCCAAGATTTCACACCACTTACTATACATGACAAATATAGAAGCGATAGCAGTTAATAACAGTCTCTAAAGGACAGATCTCAGTCCTGTACAGCCACTTTGCAAACAAATCAACAAAATCGACCTCCAAGAGATGTGCTTGGATTCAGGGCTTACAAATGGAGATAACAGAAGATGAATAGAACTACATCTGCCAAAGAGCTCGTAAACTTACGAGCACACGTCACAGACTGATCCAGTACAACTGAATGATGAGATCTTATATTACTCTACTGAAGTTAAATCAAATACACCCAAATAGAGAAGACAAATACGTAAAATGTACTAAACAAAAATTAACTTTATTTCAACTGTTCTGGGACTATGCAGAAAATGCAATGTTTTTTGTTGCTTTAAATTTATGAATATCATGGTTAGAAGACTAAAGTTACAATACACCTCCTACAATAAAATCTACTGTTTCTTGTTGGTTTTTATCTACACAAATGATTAAATAACACATTCCGAAGTACAAATACGATGGGCTGACAGCCAAGGCAGTTAAAACAAGGTTCGAATCTCAAGGTGTGATTTTCCATGTCTGTACCTATTAGAATGGTATACCTACATCTTCAAAAACTTCATTAATTCAGTTTTTCCCAATCCTGGAGGCAAACTACACCTGCACATTTGAGTGTTTTCCATGATTTACCCAACCTGCTTCAAGTGTGGGGTTATAAATGAGCTGATTATTTAGATCAGGTCTGTTGAGAGCTGTGAACACACTCAAATGTGTGGAGCAGTGCGCCTCCAGGACAACAGGAGGTGGGAAACGCCCCACTAATTCAGTTCGACTTTATTTGTACAGCACTTTCATAAGGTGTTGTCATAAAGGAGTACAAAAATTCTCAGCCCCCATTGATTTAGCCAACAGTGACAGCAGAAAGAACTGGAAGAAGAAAAGTTAAGAGGAACAAGATTCATCAGTCTAAAGCTACAGTCACACTAGACATTTGCAGTTGGAAATGGTGAGACCAAGGTTGGTCTGGTTAGACTTAAAATAAAATATCAACCATGGTGAGAATGTCATGGGTGCCCCTCTGAAGCATATGGGAAGCTCATTTTACAGAAAACCTACAATAAAGTTATTGCTGGCTATGATAGAAAGGTATAAGAACACACAGTGCATTGTAACTTGCTGAGTATGGACTGTGCAACTGCGGACCTTTCAGAGTGCCCATGCTGACCTCTGTCCACAGTAAAAAACCACCTACAATGGGCATGTGAGCATCAGGACTGGAGCATGGTGGCCTCTTTCAGCAGGAATAATGTGCTCTGCCACACTGTTTACGAATGGTTTGGGGACCATTACGAAGAGTTCCAACTTATAATCCAATCGAGCATCTGTGGGATGTGCTGAAAAACTAGTCTAATCCATGGAGGACCCACCCCGCAACTTACAGGGCTTAAAGGATCTGCTGCTAACATCTTAGTGCCAGAAACCACAGCACAACTGAAGCGGTCTTGTAGAATTCAGGCCTCAGTTTCGGTGGCGCAGTGTATGTCTACTGTTCAAACTAAAATCTCCAGGGTAGCAGATCACCACTGACCTAATGCATCCTCAGTATATCGAATGCATCAATATCTTTGCCCTTGTACTACTATCTATATTATATACAGATCTTTTACATAAAAAAATCTTTATATTAATATTCCACAAGACCTGCATTGCCAAGACCTGCGACTCTCTAACCATCACAATTTGACTTTTATCACAGTTGTCATCAGCATCTTTATGTTTGCCCATTTTTCCAATGAATCAACTTCAAGATCTGACTGACTGTGTGTGTTTGATTACATGGCCTTATGTTTGTATCAGAATCTGTTCCTAACAACTCTGAAAATGTAAACTCATTGTAATATTAACTGCTCTAGCAAAAATAATTTAATGTACCCCCCACCCCCAAGAAAACGATTTGTATATTGTGTAAATGTAACGATTTTAAATTCTTTAAAGATATTACTGAAGTGCTATTATGCATAATAAATAAGAGGAAACCAAATCAGTGAGCATCACGGGTGCGCAACTGTCTCAACATCTATATGTGGAACTCAATAAAGACTGGACAAAAGGCCTCCTTATCCCTCCAGTAGTTACACTACTGGCTCTTGTCTGAGTGTGTGTGTGTGTGTATATATATATATATGTGAGAAGGGGCTAAGCTAGTGAATAGGAGTGTATAGACCATGCATCTCATGACACTGTGGCGTTCTTTCTCTGTTCGAAACATGCCCACAGACATCACTGGTGCGATTTGTCCTTGTTTTGTTCTTAGGTTATGACAAAACACCTTAAAAATAAACGAAGGTGACTGTTGCACTTTAAGGAATGATACTGCCAACAATGCTAACGCAAAGTATGCTAATGCTAACAAGTTCATATTTTGTAGAAACGCTCATGCTAACTGAATCTCCAACACTTTCTATTCACTTTCCTTTGATGCATTTTAGCATAACTGGGTGAAATGTTAATGGCAAATTTCAATACAACTGGCAGTTAAAAAGAATTACACTGACCATGCAACCTCTCTTGCCTCAATGTGCAGCGTCTTCCTGAAATGAGCTGTTTTAAATTCTAGTTGTCCAAACATTAGGTGAGAGGTCCAAATGTATTTACATGAGCAAAAAATGCTCTCACTCTTGAGCCAGTTAGTAGATCACAACAGACCACCCTCTCTGAGTCCAGCCATGCTTACACAGCCTAAACAGGCCATGACCAGATTCCTAATCATCTAGGAGGAGAGAACTAGGAGTAGTCGAAGTGACTAAAATAGCTTTGAATTTACTGAATAATTCAGTCATTGGGAGATTTAATTCAAGGAGATTGATGATGCATTGTAGAGAAACCTTCTTTACAACGGCGCTAGGAGGAACCAGGGGGTCTACAATACTAATACAGACATTTTTATTTTACTATCCATAATGAAGAGCGAACCTTCGCCTTTATTATGAATTTAGTTATTAGTTTAGATGGTAAATCTGAAACAAACGTTTAATTTTTCCCCTTTGCTTTACACGTACCTCTACATGATAACTACATATATTTTAAAAATCTACCTTCTCAAAACAACCAAAAAAAAAAAAACAATGTCTCAGACATGTAACAGCCCTGAGGTTTCTGTGAAGAACCCAGATGTTAGAGGCATTAAACACTTCAGACATATGGTTCCATTCCCCACCACTGTGAACAATTTTGAAGAAAGGCACATTTCATATCAACCCATCCTAAATGACTTTGTTTACCATTTCCTAACCATTTCTATATGCACAAATTCTCTTTAAAGGTTTATTTTTTCAAGATGCATGCAGCACATCACGATATTTCACGTTTCTGAGGTTTGTGAACATTAGGCTAGGCTACTGTATGATTTCCTCACATAGTTTGAAGGTTACTCAGTAATTTTATAATATTATATCATATCATAGATTGAATATTTTGACATTGACCAAAATGGAAACGTCCCTGGATTTCATTTTAAAAATCTGCTCGTCTTATACTAACCTCTACAAGACACACATTCTCCCTCTTTTTTTCAGTGCCTGTGTGTCTCTTCCCACCGATTTCTTGTGTTTATTCAAAATGACTGCAGGGCTGCCAGAATGTCCCACGGCCCTCCGCATCCAAAACATTCACCACACACTCTCTTACTCTCTCTCATTGCACACACTCAGTCTTTCATGCTCTCTCACACTGTAGCGCAAGCACTTATATTCTTCTCTTTCCTCTCCCTCCTACACCAGAGGAACGAGTGAAAGAGGAAAAGCAGGCGAACAGGGGGAAAGGTAAGGAAGGAGGAGGGCTGCCGTGCGAGGGAGAGAAACAACTTTTGGGTTCATGACCCCAGTCATATGTTCAGATAGAAGGGGTGTAACAAATCACAGAAAAAAAACATGCTGGTCTAGGTGGTTGATTAGGGCTGGATGCTTATTAACCTTTTGTGTTCAAACATCATACACTCCTTTCAGCTCTGGTCTTAAGTAAAGGGGCGACTTATGACCATTAGTTACAACTGGAGCAACTGAGGGGTGGCCTAGTGGGTAGGATTCTTGCCTCTGGACCAAGAGGTCATGGGTTTGAATCCTACCATACCACCACTGGGTTCCTGAGCAAGACCCTTAACCCCAAGTTGCTCCAGAAAGACTGTCCCCTGTAGTTAGGGAATGAAAGTCGTTTTGAATAAAAGCGTCTACTAAATGCCATAAATGTAAATGTCTTGCTCAAGGACACAATGGTAGGTCATCCGGTTCACAGGCATGTGTTTTACCCACTAGGCTCCTACCAGCCAGGTTATAGGCCTGTTACTAGATTACACCACAACTGACTACAGTCCTCATTTCTCTAATTCAAATTTAGTTTGAAATATCGTGAGAATATCAAAAGGTGAACCCATTATTTTGAATCAGTATTATGAATTGTATTCTGTGTGTATTGGTCCACCCCATCAGACAGATTTAATAGAAACAGCAGTCAGTCCTGAGGCCAAAGTCATTAGTGGGTAATGTTAGTGGGCAGTGCAGAGAGAAACAGCTGCAGAGAGTAAGAGGAAGGGGCGGTGGGGGTAAGGACAGAGAAAGGACATACAAACAATCCACAGAGAGACTCCCATATTAGTCTCGTGGGTATTGATCGCTTTTTACAAAATCAGACAGTCAATAATACACCACAGCTGAAACAATCGCGCCTGCTTTTCAGGCTGAACTTGAATCCCACGAGAGCTACGAGATTTCAGACAGCAAATGATGAGCTAAACTCAACTGATCTAGCCATGCTTTACTAAACCGACCAAAAAATTGCACTGCACGAAAACAAATTATACGTATACGAGAGCGACAGTCGTACTGTGAAAAACTGATGTTTCCAGTGTGTTAGACAGTAAGGTTCTGCAAAACAATACTTCATTTAGTTGCATTTATCTGAAGTGATGCACACTGGAACTGTAAACAAGGTTGGCCATCCTGTGGAAACTGGCATTTTGGTGTAATATATGACCTCATTGCCAAATTTCACAGTGTACTATGATCTCAGATTGTTGCACTTATATCACAGTTTATAATATTTATTATTAGATTCTGAAACAATGACAAAGCAAAATTTTCCACTGCAGTGCTGCTGCAGATGAGCGCAACTAAACGAAATGTAAGGATGTCCAACTTACACCGGAAACGCCAAGTCTGCTTGTGAAGCCAAAGCGTAAACAAGCGACTGACCTATTCGTCAAAATCTTGAGGGAACACACTTTACTCTTGTGTAACACATTTAAATACTATATCAGCAGCTCGCAGCAGATCAAAAACACAAACTGAAACTGAAACACGAATGTCCTTATAAACATTACATGGAAGCTCATTTTTCTCCACCTCATAGATCTGTTTTTGGCTTGTTTAACAGTGTCCTAACAAAAGGGTTAACAGCAGTTAGATTAGTTTATGAAATAAATTAATAAGTGGTAAAAACCTGCAATGTGCAAAAAATGTTTGACTGGTAGTATAAATGCACTAGTATTGGGACACACCTGTTTTTCAGGATTTGGGCCTCCTACTTCCAGTAAAGGGTAATCATAATGCTTCAGCAGACCAAGACATTCTGGAGAACACCATGCTTCCAACCTTGTGGACAATTTGGGGAAGAATCTTTTCTATTTCAGCATGACTGTGTCCCATTGAGCTCCATAAAGACATGGCTGGAGGAGTTCAGTGTGGAAGAACTTGACTGGCCACACAGAGTCCTGACCTCAACCCCATCCAAGACCTCTGGAACATCCGTGCCTGAACTCATAAATGCTCTACAGATTGAATAGGCACAAACAAAATCTTATGGAAAGCCTTCCAAGAAGAGTGGAAGCTGTTATAGCTGCGAAGGAGAAACAACTTCATATTAAAGTCTATATATGCAACGTCACTAAAGTCCCTGTTTGTGTAATAGTCAGGTGTCCCAGTACCTTTGTCCATATAGTGTTTATCCCCTCCGCTTGACAGGTGCCATTGTAATGAGTGTAATCAGTGCTATTCCCCTCTTAGTGGTCTGATGTTGTGGCAGATCTTTAAACATTTCCAGGGGTGTGCAGATAGGATGTAGTTAGTGGAGTGAAACTAGAGTGGATTGTAAAGCATTTTAGTTGGAAGCTTTTAAAATGCATCTGCGTCCTTTTGAAGTTTATCCTGCTGGAAAAAGACAAGCGTTCACAATTTGGGAAACAGGGTTATGGCTTTTAGAGCATAATATTATCACCTCCCAAATCTCTTTATCTCAGGCAACACTGGACAGGTGTGCTCCTTCTACTGGAAAAAGTGAACACAACCCTGTTTGATTTGCAATCAGCTGAACACTCGAGTTTGTGTATTATCACAAATAATATCACAGCTGTGATTCATGTTTTGTAATTATAATCATGATGTTTGTGATAAAGCTATTAAAGAAACAAAGAAAGAAAAAAGAAAGAAAAGAAAGAAAAAAGAAAGAAAGACAAGAACACAGGTAAGAAGGAAAATAAGAGAAAAAGTAAGAAAGACAGACAGGTAAGACAGACATGCAAGAAAGAAAGACAGACAGACAGGTAAGACAACAAGAAAGACAGACTGACAGACAAGAAAGAAAAAAGGCAGAAAGAAAGACAGACAAGAAAGGAAGGAAGACAGGCAGAAAATGAAAGACAGAAAAGAAGCATTTTAGTTGGAATCTTTTAAAATGCATCTGCATCCTTTTGAAGTTTATCCTGCTGCTGCAGTCACATAATAAAAATGTTTAGCAAAAAAAAAAACAATTTTGGAAACAGGGTTATGGCTTTTAGAGCATAAAGAATGTTATCACCTCCCAAATCTCTTTTTCTCAGGCAACACTGGACTGGTGTGCTCCTTCTGCTGGAAAAGTGAATACAACCCTGTTTGTGGATTCTGCTTGATTTACACCCGAGTTTGTGTATTATCACAAATGATATCACAGCTGTGATGCATGTTTTGTAATCATAATCATGATATTTGTGATAAAGCTAATAAAGAAAGAAAGTCAGACAGACAGACAGACAGACAGGTAAGAAAGAAAGACCGTTAAGAAAGAAAAAAGTAAGACCATTCAGAAGAAAGAAATAGAAGAAACAAGGTAATAGTGTTGCGAGGGTCGGCTTTTGTTTAACACCAGCCCCAACCCGACCCGCCAGCAGATCCAAACCGCCCCGCCCAACCCGCAAAAATGCGCGTGGATAAAGACCCGAAACCCGACCCGACCCGAGGAAAAAAATCCCGAACTCCGTTTAAGCTTTGATCCATAATGATATGTCTGATCCACGATATGTCTGCCCTTAAACCGCCCGCACCCGAGTCGACCCGCGCATCACAATAGCTAAGAAAGAAAATAAGAGAAAAAGAAATAAAGACAGGTAAGACAGCAAGACAGACAGACAGACAAAAAAAGACAAGAAAGAAAGGAAAAGCACGCACGAGAGGCCAGAATTTTCCGTTAGATGGCCTTGTAATGTTACCTGTCTCAGTGTCAATCTCAACTAAGCTTTTTTTAGATTTACCTGAATGTTTTGTTCCTGTCAGCCTGTTAGCCATCTTGTTTGCCGGTTTGTAACCTTTTTGTTTCTGGCGAGCTCCAGTTCGTTTCAAGTTAGCCCTGTCTCAGCTGCCAAAACTATTAGTTAGGGGTAACTTAAGTTCACTAACTTCGGTAATTGACGCAGGCGTGATTCTTACTCTTTTCTTCTTAACGTGACCATGTAAAATATAATTTTACAATATAATATACGTTATTAACTTTCTGGTTTTTTACTGGAAAGGAATTTATTAACGGTTAGCTATGCTACTCATTACTTAGCAACCAGTGGGCAGCGGGAAACGCTAGCGCTGCTATGTGTAATTGTGATGGAACAGCTTTCACCAATCACAAAAGGCATGGGCGGACCTCACTTTTGTAGCTACACTATGTGAACAAAAGTATTGGGACATAGTGTGAGTATTATTATCCAGGATTTGGGCTAGGTCGCTTACTTCCAGTGAAGGGCAGTCTTAATGCTTCAGCACACCAAGACATTTTGGACAACGCCATGCTTCCAACTTTGTGGACACAGCATGACCGTGCACAAAGCAAGCTCCATAAAGACATGGTTTGGTGTAGAAAAACCTGATTGGCCCACACAGAGCCCTGACCTCATCTCCATCCAACACCTGTTGGATGAACAGGAGCAGACATTGTGAGCCAAGCCTTCTTGTCCAACATCAGTGCCTGACCTAAATGCTCTAGAGAATGAATGGGCACAAAATCCCATCAAGGTGGAAAGCCTGCTATGAAGAGTGGGATCTGTTACAGCTCCAAAGAGGGACCATCTCTACATTAAAGTCTATGATTTTTAATGCAATGTCATTAAAGTGCCTGCTGGTGTTAGGTCATGCGTCCCAATACTTTTATCCACGTAGTGTAAATTAAGTCAAGGTGCTCCACCTCACATTGCTCAGCGGCTTCTCTCTCTTAGCCTTTAGTGTATTTATTCTGTGTGCCAGGCAGTCATATGATCCTTTAGTTACACAAGAATGATAAATTAAAAATGTTCTGGTGTGTCAGTTGATACAGAGGGGACCATCATTTTGTAAATACCACACTTATTATTAGTTATTATTAGTATAATATAAAGTTATTATTAGTATTCCCTGGACTCTTGCAGGTAGAACAGGTGTTTCAAATGGAATCAAATGAGAGGTTTTCCAAGCTCTGCATGTGATTGTGTATAATTAGTTGAGTGCAGTGTATTTTATTTTTGCTTTTATGCATGACTAAAGTAATCTAGTTCTATGATTATGTGTTAGCTGTTACAGTGAATTTTGTTTTGCAAAATGCTTATTTTATTGTTTAGGCTGTGTACTTTGTGCGTCTTCAAACAAAGAATATTGAATTACAGTAAAGTGGGCATTTCCCTTATATGTGAAAACTGTAAAGTGACATTAAATAGTGCCTAGAGTTAATACTTGTTTTTTTCTGTACAATTGCTGTTATGCAGTATGCTTCATGTAATAAGATAGGAAAGTAAGAAGATAATAAAGAACTTCGTTTGTCCTGAGGCAAATTCTTGTGGAATTATAATGTGATAGAGAAAAATAAACAGCAGTGCAATACAATAACAAGAACATTAATGTAACAGTGTAATGATCCTTTGCACTGAGCTATGAACTGGTATTTCCAGCAGTTTCAAGTAAACCACATTCTTTCAATTTGAAATGGAATGTAGATGCTATTACTGATATATACAGTAGTGCACCCTGAGCTACTACACTGTCTTACTGCCACAGTCTAATTGCTTTTCTTTCTTCTTCACACGACAGGACATGGCAATCATAAAGAAGACAGCCCCTTCCTCAATAGCACAGATTCATCAAAGAGGAATGACTACTACGACAAGAATCTGGCCTTGTTTGAGGTCGTTTTTCTTTCCTTCTTTACTTTTTGATCTTAGTCTACTGGCATGGCTCTATTTGTGTAGTTTTGATCTCTGTGTAAGAGGACTGAGTGACTATATCTGGCCTTCACAAGGAAAATCTCTATCAAAAGCAGGAATAAGTTCTACTTTCTACTTTCAAAATTAAACTTTTGTTTATCTCAGATGTTTGCTTGAACTCTCCTGACTTTTTAAACGATTGCAATGCCATATATGGATCTCTGTCTACAGGAGGAGTTGGACATTCGGCCTAAAGTGTCCTCCTTTCTTAGTCGCTTGGTCAACTACACAAATATTACTCAGGGGGCAAAGGAACATGAAGAGGCAGAAACTGCTGATGCATCAAAGAGGAAAATCCCCAAGGTTTGAAAAACATACACAGCACCTTCGACATAGCTCTTGAGCAAGTTTCATCATCACACACTATAGTTTATGATGGTACATAAAATACAGCTCTGGGAAAAAAGAAGAGACCACTGCAATTTAGCTTTAAATCAGCATCTCTATGAGCATGACAACCATTTCATGCCAGTATCTGTTAAATTCCTACACAAGCACCTCATTCTGTCATACATGAACACACTACAGCACACAGTGTGAACAACACAAAATTATTCCTCTGCGTTTAACCCATTCACCAAGTGAGGCAGTGGGCAGCCAGGCACACAGCACCCGGGGAGCAGTGTGTGGGGACAGTACCTTAATCGAGGGTACCTCCTAGGTGCTTAGCAGTCTTGGGAATCGAACCCACAACTTCCTGATCGCAGGGTGAACATGCTAACTACTAGGCTGACAGTACTGTAATCAACATATTTCTCTTGCAATGTGACCAGTTGGATGGTAAAACCCCACTAGAAGTACGTGGAAGGTAATTATTGCCATTTTGTTTGAGTGAACAAGACATTGAATTATTCAAGTTCTGTAAACAATGCATCATTTCTCTTATTCTGATGTTTTGTCATTTCCTTTAAAACTGTGCTTTAAAGAACAGCATTTTTATTTGCAAAGGTTTCTTTTATTAGGGGAAATATTGTCATGCAATACCTGTGCCTATAAAAGATAAAATCTGAGAAATTGTCTCATTTTTTTTTTATACTGTTAGCGTTCAGTCTTTTAATATTCTGATCATGTAACATCATTCCAAGTATCTCATGCATATGAGAAGTAAACGACTGTCATTGAATGTTTGTCACATAGAGCTGTCAAGCACAGAGTACAATGTAAGTGCAAACAGGACTTTATTAACAAAAGATCAAGAAACAGGAGACTAAAGGATTAATGAACAGGACACTGAACTAACACAGGGGACTAACAAAATGAAGCAAAATAAAGCAAAAAGAGACAGGGAAGTAAATTTAAAAGCATGAACACAAGGGGTACCAAAACACAGAAACTATCAAGCCAAAAAAAACACAGAGCAGACTGAAAGCATTAATCCAAAATCACAAAGCAAAAACACCAGAAACCTATAAACACTAGCCTGAGGACAGGATATATAGACACTGACTAAACAAACACGAGACGGGAACAAGGCACAGGTGGAAGTACTAATAAAGAGGCAGGACCAAGACCACAGCATACAAACATGGAATACACACATAAACACATACACATGAAGGATATAAACAACAACAGACAAAACCGGCAGATGAAGAAACATTATAATAAGCCAAAAAAAAAATAGGGAGAACATCAGAATAGTATGTATTTCTCAAACAAAGGGCAGCTGGTAGTTGCCCCTGTGTTCAGAAGGTAGTGGGTTTGAATCCCAGGACTGCCTAGGTAAATACAGAGAAAGAAGTTCACACTGTTCACACTGTGTGGTGTGTTCACGAATGACAAATGGACACTTTAAAATGTAAAATTGTTGCTTATCTGTTTAAATCTCTTTGGGTTTGAAGGACAGAACTGATGACTGTCAAAATTGATCTTGACTAGTGAAGTTTGCATTTTAAAATCGTATTGTCATTGTTTGAAAGCAACGCAACTGTAGCCTTCATGTTTACTCAAATGACTGATTATCTTGAGACTGATACTGACAAAGTCTCAGAGACATTTCACTCGTCATTGTGTGATAACAGTTGTGGATTGATCTAACTGTGCTTTCTCTCTCTCCTTCTTTTGTGTAGTCTCCGAACATGGGGACGCTGATGGGAGTTTACCTGCCATGTCTGCAGAATATATTTGGAGTTATCCTTTTCCTGCGTCTCACCTGGATTGTTGGCACAGCAGGAGTTGTGCAGTCTTTTCTTATAGTCCTTATGTGCTGTTCCTGTGTGAGTTGATTTGTATTATGCGCATGCACATTCTGCACATAACAGCTAATCGGCCACTAGCAAAGCCAGCACCTTGATGGGCCTGTATAGTTAAAAGCAGAGCGTTTAGCAACTACTGTCTAGAAATACACTATTTCTAGACAATGGACAAAAGTATTGGGCAAAGTCCAACAACCATGAAAAACAGTTGTATCCCAATACCTTTGTACATATAGTGTAGTATTTCAGAATCCTCTCTACAGCTAAAATTGTTGTTTAAAAATAGAAACTTACCAGAAGGGCACAAACACAACATTAACGTCAAATGTCATGGATTTCATTAACACTAAACATGCCAACAAGTACAAGGCCTAGGCCTGTTCTGTAAAAAGGAAAAAGGCAAAATCCAAACTAAGGTTTGAGGTGCTACCAAAGAACTTGATAAAGGCCAGTTTCTCACCAAGTTTGATAAAAAAAAAAGTTCATATAAGGAGTGAGACAAGGCAGTACTGTGCCTATCATCATACTTGTTCAGTCTGTGTTCTGAATATATAAAAATAGAAGCAGCACTAGTGAAAGAAGACTGAGGATTCACGATTGGTGGAAGAGCATGGATGGGAAAGAAAGGAATCCTTTCTCTCTCACTTGGAGCCCAGATAAACAATCTGAAGCTCTCTGGTTTTGCACATAATATGAGGACAACCAATTTATTCGAAAGGACATTTATGCTTATTACAGTAGAAGGTAAAAAAGGAAGCGAGTAAATAAGCTATTAAGAAGTCTGACAAACCCAAACTTAAGGGTATTCTGGAGAAATCCTATCAATTTGGTTGTCTGGACTTGGAACTTAATTTACAGCACTTAATAATAATAATAATAATAGCTGTTTGAACTGACAAAAGCCTAAAACCTGAATATCCAATAATGACTTTTATATTGCTTTACAGACGATGCTCACAGCAATTTCGATGAGTGCAATTGCTACGAATGGCGTCGTCCCAGGTAATGACTCAAGTAGCCTACTGTGTTTGAAAGTAGTCTGATTTCCCTAAACCCACACTAAGGAATTGCAAGTACTGACATGACAGATGATGTTTTCTCTTTTAATGGCAGGGCAAGTTGGAACAATTTATTGTGGAATTAATGGCCACAGGCCCACACACCTTCTCTATACCTATAGAACACATAGTGATTAGGCTTGTGGCTCCTTTCTTTCCTGTTATCTGTGCTGATTTTCATGTGTTTTTTTTTTCTCAGCTGGAGGAGCGTACTTTATGATATCCCGCTCTCTGGGGCCTGAATTTGGGGGTGCTGTGGGGCTCTGTTTCTACTTAGGCACAACATTTGCAGCTGCCATGTACATCTTGGGTGCAATAGAAATATTTCTGGTAAGCCTTCTCATTTTTCTTTACAGAGAAGAGGAAGAACTTTTATTGGACCTCTTTCATATATAGGAAAATTGGTCAATTTGCAAGCCGTCTACAAAATGTTTCCAGAAGTTTGTAGACACTTAACAATTCCCTGTATTCACCCAGTGTATTAATAGCGAGTTTGTCTCCTGTTTGTTGCAGCAACATATTTGATTGCATTCAGCTACAAGGACATTAGTGAATTCAGGAACTAATTTTGGATACTAGATCACAAACACCACTTCATTCCAGAAGTATAAGATGAAACCCTCTAGAGAACGTAGTGTCTTTATTCCCAGTGCCTGGTAGCTTCATACCCCTCTAGTTTGCAAATGGCATTGGGCATGGTGACTTAAGGCTTGTGCGGCTGCTCCAGAGCTTCCCCATCTATTAGCAGTGTTTTCCTATGAATATGATGTAAGCTATTACTATGTAATTTATTGCCTGTGTCAGCTATGTACTTTCATTTTGGATAGGCATTTTATGTACTAAAATGCATTTCTCATCCACAGAAATATCTTGTGCCCCAGGCAGCCATATTTCATGCTGCTGATATCCATGGAGGAAACAGCGCCATGCTAAATAATATGAGAGTCTATGGCACCATCTGCCTCAGTCTTATGGCTGTCGTGGTGTTTGTAGGGGTGAAGTATGTGAACAAGTTTGCCTCCCTCTTCCTAGCCTGCGTAATCATTTCTATTGTTTCCATCTACGCTGGGGCAGTCAAGTCCATCTTCCACCCTCCAGATTTTCCGTAAGTTCCAGTACACTGATTGCTCAAACAGGATATAGAAAGAGTAACTTAACTGGACTTAAGTCTGAATATCGCTTCCTCCATAGCAAACAGTGCCATGATGCGTTGAAGGGGTGTGTTATTTTTGATTTAAACTGTGTATGCATGTGCAATGCCTCACTAAGTCCTGGTCATGCATGTTCTCAGAAATTGACACAGCAGACCATGAGATACAATACCAATATAAACATTGTAGGCTGTGTACCACAGTGTCACATTATGTCACCATTAGACTTAATTGACAATAACAACTTTGCTCATTATTCATTAGTCAAGGGTCTCTGTGTAAAAATGAAGTGTAGGAGGAATGTGTTATTCTCCACTGGTTATTCTCCAGATATACAAACTACATGTAAACAAGCATTGTACAAACACATTGTTTAAAATCAAGTAACAAAGCCTCGAAGATGATAAGGTAAACATAAACCAGTAGTTAACAGTTGCACAACTCCGTGACTCAAGGCATTTGAGTACCACTTGGCTTTGTGTTTGCATGTTTTGTTGATGTAAACTTGTGATAATGTGTCATTGCATCATTTAGGAGCTATGTGTTGCATTTGTGAAAGTACTGCAACATAACAATACGCTGTTCTATGCTGCTCTTGCTGATGTTGTGACATTGCTTGTACCGCTTTGCAGTATATGTATGCTGGGGAACAGGACCTTGGTGCGGGATCTTTTTGATGTTTGCGGAAAAACAGAAGTGGGGAATGAGACTGCCCCAAGTAAGCTGTGGGAGAACTTCTGCGGTTCAAAGAATTTCAGCAGTCCTCACTGTGATGAGTACTTTGCCCAAAACAACGTCACTGAGATCCAGGGCATTCCTGGACTTGCCAGTGGGATTATCAGAGGTGAGGGTGCACGCAACCATCAGAATGATGCAGTCCTCTGTCCAAATCAGATTTAAATGCACATACACTATATGGACAAAAACATTGGGACACACCTGTTTTGCAAGGTTTGGGCTAGGCCCCTTTCTTCCAGTGAAAGAAGTAAGGGGCCTCAATGCTTTATGCTTCCAACTTTATGGACACAGTTTGGGGAAGAACTTTTTCTATTCCAGAATGACTGTGCTCCAGTGCACAAAGCAGTGTCCATAAAGACATGGGTAGACAGGCCCGCATGGAGCCCTGACTTCAACCCCATCCAACACCTTTGGGATGAACTGGAGCAGAGATTGTGACCCAGCCCTTATCGTCCAACATCAGTGCCTGACCTCAATTCCCACAGAATCATGCCAAAATTTTGGGGAAAACCTTCTAAAAAGAGTGGAAGCTGTAAAGGGGGGACTAACTCCACAGTAAAGTTTATGTATTTGTATACAATGTCATTAAAGTCCCAGTTGGTGTAATTGTCAGGTGTCCCAATACGTATGTCCATATAGTATAGCTTTCTAAGGTGTTTTTTTTTAGGCTATGGCGCACAGGTTGATTTAAGAACCAGCCATGATTCAAGTTGTATAAAACATATTGGTGTAATAAATGCCAGAGATACGTATACGTATGATCAGCAGTGTCCTTCCCTTTCTTCAAATAAAGACTTGATCAGTGATGACTGCTCATTGCTATTCTGTTATTTTGTAAACATGTATATAGCAGTTCACAGATTAAGGATGTCTCCCATTTTTGTTTTTTTGTTGTTGCAGAGAACATGTGGGGTGATTATATGGAGAAAGGGCAGATTCTGGAGAAACCCAATCTGCCTTATGTAGATGTCCATGGCTCCATGCAGTCCTTTGGTTTTTATGTATCTGCAGACATCGCCACCTCCTTCACTCTCCTCGTCGGAATTTTCTTTCCCTCTGCAACAGGTATACCCAGTTTGGTGTTCATTCAAGCAAAATAACCATTCTGGCATGCATTCTTCTCACACCCTTATTGAAATCCAGATAAAATGGAAAAACCACTATGGTGTAAATAGATTTTTACTGTGGTATTTCTGCTAAAATTTTTATGATGAACTTGCTCTTTTTCCCTCAAGCCATCAGACTTCTACATCAAACTGTCTGTCCCTTCGCTAACTCCCCCACCCCCTCCCAATATGTGACTCAGCTTTACACATTGAACTTTACACATCACTTCTCTTATAATGTACATGCACCTACATGCAAAACACAACTCCATGTTACACTTGTCTTTGGTCTCAGAGCTTCTGTATTTATGATAGATTGACGGTATATTTATTTATTGTGAACCACTGCTGATATTTTGCACAAATAAGGACTGTATTGATGCAACATTTGTTTTTGAACCTTGAACCATATTGCACACCCTTGTACCAATTATACATTTTTGCTTCTAGTTTAGAGTTTATATTCATAATTTATTTATAAATGTTTGCTATGCAGTCTCGTCTAACTGTACACTAACTGTGTATATAGCTGAGATGATGACAAAACTTTACTTTGGCTTTGACTTAATCTGTGCTGGATGGTTTCATAGGCATTATGGCTGGATCCAATAGATCCGGAGATCTGAGGGATGCTCAGAAGTCCATTCCTATTGGGACAATACTGGCTATAACGACCACCTCTCTTGTCTGTATCCTTCTCATCAGTAATATAAATGCGCTTTGCTAAGATATTTCATCTCGTGTTAGAGATTATTTGGTCAAATGACATTGTAAACATCTTGTGATACTGAAAACAACCCAAACAGCCTAAGCAGTCGTAACAGACTATTTATTCCTAAATTATAATGACAGATTTCAGTTCTGTGGTCCTGTTTGGAGCCTGTATTGAGGGTGTGGTTCTCAGAGACAAGTAAGTTCTTTTTTTTACCAAAATGTTTTGGATTTTTTAAAGTTTTTGAATATATTTGTGAGCACGAACCTTTATGTATGTGTATTTGTGTAGGTTTGGAGATGCAGTCAGTAAAAACCTGGTTGTTGGCACACTGTCGTGGCCCTCCCCTTGGGTCATCGTGATTGGTTCCTTCTTCTCAACAGTGGGGGCAGGACTGCAGTCCCTGACTGGAGCTCCCAGACTCCTGCAAGCTATTGCTAAAGACAACATTATTCCTTTCCTCAGAGTAAGAACCTTTCACCACAAACTAACATCAGCATGGCATTAGCACTATTTACATGCTCACCTTTCCTGTTACAGAGTATCTTTCCAGCATTTCCAGTCCTTATATAAAGCCTTTGATTTTGCATGAGGAGTGCCTTGTCTGTGTCATGAAAGTTCGGACCTCATCTGAAATGTGACAACCAATAGATACAGAGAGATAGGTTTGAGATAATGCTTGTGTATATTTCAACACTCTAGGTGTTTGGACATGGTAAAGCAAACGGAGAGCCTACATGGGCACTTCTGCTGACTGGGCTCATAGCAGAACTTGGCATTCTGATTGCCTCACTGGATATGGTGGCTCCCATTCTCTCCATGTGAGAACTAAACTCACCACACAAACACACACTCACATGCAACATGTGCACACAAACTGGATCCTGTTCATATGGCAACTGTCCAACTGTCACATATTCTTCTGTCTGCATGGTTGATTTAAGTGGTTGTAAAGTCAATGTAAACTTTCAGATGTGCGCAGAACAGCAGCCTCAATTTGAAAATAGCATAATTAGGGACCATCTGTGTCTGTTTTAAAATGACTGACTGTAATGGTTCCATTCACTTCCATAGCTGAAAGTAAGTCTCACTGAGCCCTTAAGCACATGAACAAGCCTGCTGACCTTAATAAATAGCTAGAGGCCATTTGAGTTGGTTGAGAGGAGTTGTGGGGTGTGTATATATGCAAATGATTTGAATTACTGTTCACTTCTAGTGTTCCTTATGAAACTTTAAACCACAGTCAAAAATTGTAATGTCATGGCTGATCGACCACATCGGGAGCTGGTGGAAATTTTACCGAATCACTTCTTTAAATGAATGGCTCATTCTTTAAAAAGAATCCAGTTTATGTTTTAACAAAATTACTTTGAATTCATTCCATTTTTATGTCTTGGGCCAGTTTAACACTCAAATGACCCATTATCACCATGGGTCTGCAGTCCTGTTCTTGTCCTTGTTCTCTACATTTCACATTTCCCCCCACAGGTTTTTCTTGATGTGTTACCTGTTTGTAAATTTGGCTTGTGCTGTGCAAACTCTCCTACGAACACCAAACTGGAGACCAAGGTTTAAATACTACCACTGGTAAGTGCGCGTGTGCAAGTTAAATGTTCTGTGGCTCTTTTAAAAGCCATGTGAAGGGTGAAAGGTGTATAAATTACATACTGTTTGCTCAAAAGACTGATATAAGGATTAGGGCTGGGTTCAAAAAATCGCAAGGAAAGCTATAAAAACATGAGGCCGGTGAAACCGACACCAAATGGGGCCATGGTGGAAACTGCTGCGCTAAAATTACCATCTAACTAGTATTAACATTCGATATCAAATCAAATCGGATCGAAAATTGAATCGGATCATGACCTTGTGAATCGGAATCAGATCGATTCAGGAAATCGGCAACAATACCCAGCCCTAATAAGGATAGCAGTGTGACTTTTTAAGATATTTTAACTAAGCATTGTGCCTTTAAAGTTTGTTTTAGCATTATCTGCTAAAATGCTACTATTCTCAGTACACTGATCAGTCTATCTTATAGGGCTTTGTCTTTCCTGGGGATGAGTATGTGCCTGGCCCTCATGTTCATCTCATCCTGGTATTATGCCATTGTAGCAATGGGCATTGCTGGCATGATCTACAAGTACATTGAGTACCAGGGGTGAGTGATAATTCAAAGAGACTTTGAAAACATACCTCTGAGCTTACTGGAGTAGCACTAAGGAAAATGCTTTCCTCCCTTAGCGCGGAGAAGGAGTGGGGCGATGGGATCCGTGGCCTGTCTCTAAGTGCTGCTCGATACGCTCTCCTTCGTTTGGAAGCTGGACCTCCCCATACCAAAAACTGGAGGTTTGTTTATTAATTCCTTCAGACGAGGCAGTTTTATTTTCTGCTTGATTTGTTTATTTGCTCTCCTTCAGCACATTACTCAGGGTTATATAAGCGTGGTTTCTAAAGCACTACATTTGACCGACAGTTAACATGCTGTTTGAATAAACTGTAAATCAAATTTATGGGGCCAGTATTCAAAGAAGAATTCAATTCAAGTGCTTACATTGTAATTACATTGGATGCCACATAAATATGAACATTGGCCAAATGGCTATATTTTTTAAAGGTAGCAGAACTGTGCGTGTGTATACACAGTGTGTGTGTGTGTGTATATATATACATATATATGTGTGTGTGTCTGTGTGTGTGTGTGTGTGTGTGTGTATGTACAAAAGCTCTATCAAGCTTTTGTGTATATATTTATTTATTTAGTTTAAAGAAAGCTTTTGGATCCTTACACTGTTAATGAAACTTTAAATAATTTGAAAGTTTGAGTAGTACTCAATGTACATTTATAGCAGAATTATATTGACAGAATATCAATCTTTTTAGACCACAGTTGCTTGTGCTGCTGAAGCTGGATGAAGATCTACATGTCAAATATCCTAGAATGCTAACTTTTGCCTCCCAACTGAAAGCGGGGAAGGGCCTCACGATTGTGGGATCAGTAATCCAGGGAAATTTTCTGGACAGTTATGGAGAAACACAGGCCTCAGAACAGGTAATATTTGAATAAGACTACATTTGCCAAGACTGCATTTGAGATGTGTGTCACTTTAAAATGTCAAAAACCTTTTGGAACTAAATGGCTGCATTGTGTTTTTTGTCTTTTAGGCAATTAAGAACATGATGGAGATAGAAAGAGTAAAGGGCTTTTGCCAAGTGGTGGTGGCCGCCAAGGTGCGGGAAGGAATTTCCCACCTCATCCAGTCCTGTGGACTTGGCGGGATGAAACACAACACAGTGGTTATGGGATGGCCATATGGCTGGAGACAGAGTGAGGACCCTCGAGCATGGAAAACCTTTATTAGTGAGTTCCTGTCTTTGTCAGTGTCCTAAAGATTACTAGCATTTGAATTAAAAGAATGCCAGCGCCGTTCTTTCAGCGAGTATTCTCTGGATAGGTGCTGTCTAATTTCAGTAATATTTCAGAGATGTCTGGAAATTTTCTGTACTTTCTAAACTAAATTCAAAATCTGAATGTTACATAGAATTTACCCTCGACTTTCGTTTATCACCACAGATACGGTCCGCTGTACCACAGCTGCCCACCTGGCTTTGATGGTCCCGAAGAATGTATCGTTTTACCCTAGCAACCACGAGCGCTTTACTGATGGGCACATTGATGTGTGGTGGATAGTCCATGATGGAGGGATGCTCATGCTGCTACCCTTTCTCCTCAAACAGCACAAGGTGGGCATTCAGCCTTTTAACACAAAAAAATGTAACCTTTTTGTGAAGGCTTTGGGAGGAATTTTGTTGGTAATTTGTGGTAGTTTTGGTAGAGCTTCAGCACCACAGTTCGAATTTTGCGTTTTCTTAAAGTGTCTCCCCCTCTCTTTCTCTCTCTCTCTCTCTTTCTGTTCTTTATGTTATCTAGGTGTGGCGCAAGTGTAAGATGCGAATTTTTACTGTGGCCCAGATGGACGATAACAGTATCCAGATGAAAAAGGACCTGGCAACTTTCTTATACCAGCTCAGGCTTGAGGCAGAAGTGGAAGTGGTGGAAATGGTACTTACAAAAAACTAATGATCTAAATCTTATAGTTCCTTAAGTAATGGTTAAAAAAAGAGAAAAAAAGCGTTTGAGCCAAAAAAGCACCTGTGATTTTCCACTAAAATTACAAGCATTGTTCCTGTTGTCTGCAGCATGATAGTGACATCTCTGCATACACATACGAGAGGACGCTGATGATGGAGCAGAGGTCGCAGATGCTGAGGCAGATGAGACTGTCCAGTGCGGAGAGGAATAGAGAGGTGTTTATACTGTATCCACTATATCTGCTGTGGTTATTATTGCATTGGGTCATGATTTTTTCTCACCTACTCAAGAAAAAAAAGCAAATTAAAGCCTGACCAGGCTTAGTGCTTGGGTACTGATCTCCTGGTCGTTTCCTGTAGGCCCAGCTGGTGAAGGACAGGCACTCTTTGGTGCGAATGGGCAGTTTGTACTCAGATGAAGAGGAGGAATCTCTAGATATAGTGCCTGAGAAGATTCAAATGACATGGACCAAGGACAAGCTTGACGCAGAGAGACGAAACCGAAACAACGCTCCCGAAAACTTTCGTGAACTTATAAGTATTAAGCCGTGAGTACAAGAGCACACCAGCAAGGCTGATTTCAAATAAAAATGAGAAGACAGACTAAAGAGTTTTAACAGATTTAATTTGTGATAATGCTTGCATTTTTATTTTTTTTATTTGTTAACTATTCCTCTAGTTTAATATCTCTTCTAAATCTTTTTTTCTCCTCTTTATTTCTTCCTACCAAAAGAGAGTGGATCTCCTTGTAAGTCCACTGCATTCTAGAAGCCTTTATGTTTCAAGCTGTGGCAGTACGCAGATTAACCGTATTTTTGGGCCATATTTTATAAAACATCTTACGGAGGATGTTGATCTTTTAAATAACACTTAATAGAATTGAATGAAATGGTCAAATATAAAATCTGTTTTGAATGTGAGATGACTGATAAATATGGGGAAGTGATTCTATGTTCTGTATGTTGCTATGAATTTGTTTTTCTTATTGGTATGTTTATCTGGTTTTGAGACAGAGATCAGTCCAATGTGCGACGGATGCACACAGCAGTGAAGCTCAATGAGGTTATTGTGAACAGATCTCATGACGCCAGGCTGGTGCTACTCAACATGCCTGGGCCTCCACGCAACGCCGAAGGGGATGAGAACTGTATCCTATGCTCCATGCACAGTCTTGACAAAAATATTAATATGTGGGTACTGAACATGTTGAAACAGAGCAATACTTGTTCTCCACAGTAGCGTTATTATTCATGTAAAACACACTGTTCCACTTACTCTTTTGACAATTACAGGCTTCCATACTGCACAGTTTTACTTTACAGTCTGGTGGCTGTGTAGTTTGTTATGCCTTAATTTGGTGCTAAAACTCACAAAAATCACTAAAGGGAAAATTATTTGGGTATATTTATATGGGGCGCTCAGGGTTTCTTCTGCATTTGGTTTCGAAAATGATGTTAAATATCGTATCAAAGTTACTTTTACACTATATGGGCAAAAGTATTGGGACTCCTGACCATTACACCAAGAAGGACTTTAATGACATTGCATTCAAATACAGAGAGTTCAACATAGAGCTGGTCCCCCTTTGCAGCTCTAACAGCTACCACTGTTCTTGGAATGCTTTCCACAAGATTTTGGTGTTTCTGTGGGAATTTGTGCCCATTCATTCTGTATAGCATTTATGAGGTCGGGGGGAGGGGGTGTTGAGGTCTGTGTGGCCAGTCAAGTTCTTCCTCACTGAACTCATTAAATCATGTCTTTATGGAGCTCACTTTGTGCACTGGGACACAATCATGCAGAAATAGAAAAGATTCTTCCCCAAACTGTGTCCACAAAGTTGGAAGCATGGCGTTGTCCAAAATGTCTTGGTATGCAGAAGCATTAAGATTTTCCTTCACTAGAAGTATGGGTCCTAGCCCAAACCCTAAAAAACAAGGGTTTCCCAATATTTTTGTCCATATAGTGTAGGAACATACTCATTAGCTCATTCAATGTCACTGCATTTGGATAGCTAGAAAGGTCATTTCTTGACAGATATTTCTGTGTAATCTACATTCTTCCATAACTCAGGTTTTTTCAGATATGGAATTTTTGGAGGTGTTGACTGAAGGACTTGAGAGAGTGCTGCTTGTGAGGGGTGGAGGTCGTGAGGTCATCACCATCTACTCCTAAGATCACCACATGACCTACCGGAACCAGGCTTGCCCCTAAATATTTTAGAATAGTGAAGCACAATACAGATATTGCCTGAATACTAATCTAGGCATGGTGTATGTATAGGTTTTTCAATGTAAGGTTTTTTTTTACAATTGAACTGTTTAATGAGGTACATTCCAATGTAAAAATGTCATCTGGGATGCATTATAAAAAGTTACATTCTTCGTGATTTTATATAGCGTCAGCTAGATATTGAAGAAAAACACAAATAGTGCTCTGAGACAATATGCCAATCATGCACGTTATTGGCCAATAAAAGGCATGGCAAGTTTCCATCTAATAGCTAATTTTTCTCTTCTAGTAGAACACAAGTGCCAAACTCATATTTGACTTGGAGTGGTTCAAAACATACTATATTTATTTTCCTATTTATTTGTTTTTACTCCCCATTGTATTGAGAGCATTAGATTGTAGATGACAATCTGAGGCGACGCAGTGGGATTTTATTTAGATGTGGATATTGGGTGATTTTTATAAATTATGACATTTTCTCTTTTGAAAGAGATTTGATGTTTGATTTTGTAAATGAAAGATGTTTTCAAACTCATAAAGTGCATTCACACAGCTAGTAGCTTTGGAAACATAAATGACTGCTATGTCAAAGGTTTATTTTTGACTGTAGAATGTAGTATCTGTACAGACACGCACATGCATTGGTTATCCAATAAAAATAAATAAATAATATAAGAAAAAAGAGAAGAAAAAAAAGCTGCCCCTGACTGGCTCTATGACCTTCTTCCATGAACTAAAACTTCCTCTGTTTCTGTGTTGGATGCAAACCAGCCTAAAGGGCATATGCAAATTCAGAAAATAAAAGTGGAACATTCATAAACCTTGAAAGACTCATGACTGACCAACATCATACAATGTCAGCTGCTTTATCTGCCATGATTTGCCATTATAATATTTATAATATATATATACAGATGAGGTGAACCAAGTACAGAAACATTAACATTACTGTGAGTTCATTACATACAGCCATATTAGTTCATTCTGTCACATTTCATAACTAATGAGTTACGGAAAGAAATCATAGATATTTTCCTACATAAAATCCATATATTACACAAACTGTTACAAAAGTACATACCGGCTATTAAAATCCCTATTAAAACTGATACAACTAGAAGGCAAGTTCTGCAACTAGATCATGAATAAGAGAACTGCTGGGGTCGTGCAGGTTTAGGAGGCTGTGCTTGGAGATAAGTAGCTTCTTCACTGCTTCTCTAAGGAGAACTACATGATGAATATGTGAAACACACTTTTCACAAAAAAAACCCCTCGATATTTTTGAAAACAGGTTTTCAGTATAAAACTCAAATGTTTTCGTAAATCTTAGTTACACATTTTCCTGAGTGTCAGAATGAAGAGGTTGATCAGGCTGTAACTGTCTTCAAAAGCTGAGAGTATTCATTTCATGGAAAGCACATCTGTATCTTTTTTTGGGAACTTGCTGTACTCTCTTTGGACACATGCCCATAGCAAGTATGAGTGATTTGCAAGCAGGTCATGAAACTCAATGACATAAGTTAAATGCCTATTTCCTGTAAACAATTCAAAATAGAGAACACATGCATATTAAAATATTGGCTGGACACATCACAAATATTCACAAGCTCTGACAATTATGGCACCAAACAAATGTTTTAGTCCAGGAGGTAACCTGTTGAAGATGTCTATATGTATATACGTACAGCCATGAAAAAAAAAGAGGCCACAACATTTTCTTTCCTGGTTACTGCTCTTGTAATGTGTGAAAGTGTGTCAAAGTGTGAATGTCACTATTGTTTTATACACTATTCACCACACTTCATTCAAAAGAGAAAGTGTAGAAATGTAAAAGGAAAATGTAAAAGTAATGCATAGAAATAATTTATTCTACCCTGGAAATGTTAAACTACACAACACTCTTACGTTATTTTACCATTGCAACAATTAAAACAGTGATGTTAAGAGCAGAGTGTGTGTGTGACTCTGTTTCGTCCATCAGAAACTGAATCAGGAGTGAAGCTGCTGGAATACAGCACATAGAAAAGCTGCTCTACACACACTACTAACACATGTGGAGGCGTTTCTTATTTTTTACACAGCTCACACTGCAATAGTTCATAAAAGAATAGCAACCTGTGCCTTATCATATACACACACACACACACACACACATTGCCAAAAGTTATTCAAACAGTGAACAGAAATAAAGGGAAAAGTGGTCTAATTTTTTTCCATGGCTGTATAACAAAATAGAATCTCAATTGCAGTCGCACTTTTATATTCTTCCTTTCTTGATATTTTTATATTCTGAACTTCACAAACCTTGTACTTTTTAGAAAGTGAAAAAAGAGCATCAACGAAGAAATGCCCATAAATACTGTAGAGAGAATAATCAACAATATAGTTAGTCTAAAGAAAACCTATCAATGGCCAGGGCTTAGGCAGCACTGTCTGCAGTGACAGCCCCCCAGACCAGATGTGTGGGCCCGAGTCACATAACTTGATCTGTAGTGATTTACCGGGCTAACTTTTTACTTCAGCATAGTTTAAGAGAAATGTACTCACTCTACTCCTTGATCTTAATGCCTTTTTGTTTTTGCTTGTGGTGTAAAGGGACTTTTCAAGCCGCATTAGTGAAGGATGCATACTGAATTGTTTAGGTCTAAAAACTGAGTAATTAAGACTATTGTATTGACTCAGGGCTCAACTTAAGATTTGCAAAGCATCCAGCCTGATGGTGTAGTGCTCCAGTAAAACTGATGTTTCTTTGGGATGCTAAAAGAGTAAACTATCTTTAGAACTAAGTTTTGCTTCATTTTCCCAGTGGTAATGAATGTTACTGCAGTCATTTGTGGCTGTCGCTTTTAAATTGTTCAACATATCGATATAGCTACGCTCACATTACAGCATGAGGCAGTGAAGGGGAATAATAGCCCAGAACAGAGCACTCACTTTCGGTAAAAGAGAACTTCCATGCACACTGAGCATTAAGTCCTTTTTGGAGATGACTGGTGGTTTCAGTTCCAAACGACAGGAATTATTGGCTTCTGCAAAGGGAATTTTAATCTCGCTGGGAGGGCTGTCGCGTAGATTATCTCGTATCTGTGTATTAGAAGAACATGAAAGCAGCGAAAGAGGAAGAAAGATATTTACAGTCTATGCAAACGTTCACAAATCATGTGGTTCAAAACCATGTCTGTCCTACCACCTAGATGGAGTGGTTCCTTTCCCACCTAATTCTATTTAAAAATCTAGTGCAAATCCAAGCAAATTCTCATAGCCCAGAGACCTCAAAAACACTGTACAGGGGTTTTACTTTGTTTTTGGGATCTCAGCATCAGGTCTACAGACAACAAGCATATCAAATTTTGAAAATAAACACATGCATGTTAATGTCGTCTGTCCAAAAACAAGTCGAAGAGATCAGCAAGCAGCAAACTATACCAATATCAAACACCTTTACACTAAGCTTTTTGATACGAGAAATCCAGCAGATGTGTTGCATGGACAAGGTTAAACAGAAGCTTAAACAGACTCAGCCTGACCAATGAAAAAGTTGCTGAAAAGCTCATCTTGCCTATAGGACAAGCAACACTGAATATAAATGTGTGGAGGTTTAAGAAATGATAAGGATGATCATAGATCTGGGGATCTAAGATCATCCCTATAACACCACAGAATCACACAGCGACTGTACATGCCCTTTATTTTGCAGTCTGTTTACTCTTAGTCTTTAGTGGGATGAGGTGTACCAAGTGCATTGATGTGGCTAATTGAAAAAAAATTGATTAAAAAATTGGCCTGCTTCTCACCTTCTCCACTTTCTCAAACACCCTGAGGAAGTTGAGCCTCAGCACGCCTGTCAGCTCCGCCTCGCTCCAATTCCTCAACAGCAGTTCGCTTATCAGAGCAGGGTACTTAGACACATCTTCCAGACCCTGAGGAAATCTATATGCATACACAAACATGCAGACAGATGCAGGAGGCTTGTTCTAAAGTCTTGTGCAACTGGCAACTGGAACATAATACGTCACTACTGAAATTCAGCCATCGCTACACAGGAGGGATACTCACTCACCCATTTCCCCCATCATAGTCCCCTCCAATGCCAATGTGTTCCACTCCTACTATTTTCTTTAGATAGTCAAAATGGTCTGCAAGAAATGTAAGATCAGGAGGAATGAAGAATTTGAGATGATACAGTGTATTTAATCATGATTTTGGCTCAAGTACTGAACTCACTTGCTACGGTTGCGATGTTTGCTTGTCTTCCGCAGGCCACAAAACCACTGTATAAGGTCACCATGATGAGCCCCCCATTCTTTTTCTGACATACAAATGAAGAAGGGAAGATTTATACTTCTAATACACAAGCAGCCAGATTATTAGATACCATTTTACCAGGGACACCTTTGTGTTTGTACCAGTGGCACTTTGTTGGTGTAGTTACTGATAACTTAGTCCTGTTACTACACTGGTTAGGCACCCTCTACCTTTCCCTCTACCACCCTCTACCTTTCCCTAACAGCTCAATTTTTTAGACCAACCAACCTTGGTATTGCTTGTAGTGAAGTGAAAGTGACCATTCTGTCATAAATGAACAGACCACAGCACACAGTGTGAAATTCTTCAAGTGAAGCAGCGGGGAGCCAGGAACACAGTGCCCAGGGAGCAGTGTGTGGGAACAGTACCTTGCTCAGTGGTGCCACCAGCAGTCCTGGGATTCAAACCTACGACTTTCTGATCCGGAGAACGAATGCACTAACCACAAGGCCACCAGCTGCCCCAAGTGCACAGTTAATGAGTACAGCTCTTTTTGAATGTTTTGTATGTTTGTATGAATCAGCTTCTAATCCAATTTCAATTTCAATTCCAGTCCTAGGGAAACACTGCCCTGCCCATTTACAGGTACACTCAGATCCAGAGCTTGATGACAAGCTGGTGAGCTGGATGGGGCAGAAAATATTTGAAACTGCACAAGTCAAGGTCAAGAAAACCAGTCTTCTTGCACAGTGATGTTTCTCATACTGTTGCCTTCATATTTTCCACTGACAGACTACTCTCAGCCAAGGACTCAGAGTGAGGCATTTAAAAAGCAAGGTCAGATGTACTTCAACACAAACACAAACACACCACCAAAAATACTGCTGGTGGCCTGGTGGTTAGAGAGCTGCCCCTGCGATCGGGTTCAAATCCCAGTGGCACCACTGAGGAACACTTAGCAAGGTATTGTCTTCTCACACTTTCACTGGGCTAAATGCAGTGAAAGAATTTCACGCAGTTCACACTGTGTGCTGTGTGAACTAATGGTCACTTAAAAAACATCTGGTCAGTGGTGTCTCTCTATTGACAGACAGCTTAAAGAGGGTTTAACAAATTGGCAGTTTACGCTCAGTAATTGTGTACATGCATTGTGCAAGTACATGGTTTGTGTCCTCGCTAAAACAGCCAGTGAGGTAGATGCAAGCAATGCAAGTAGATGCAAGTTTCTAAATAAAAAACAACTCGATGCGTGCCGTATACTGTATACAGGTATCACGGCCAAAAAAGATAGTAAACGCCTGTCTTCCAAACCCCTATCAGTCTGAAAAACCAAATAGTAATACAATTGTGTAAGACATTGCTGTGTCACCAGCATCTGAAGCAGGTCGTCAGGGACGTTGCGGCTGTGGTTGCATATGGCGTAAGAGGAGGAGTGGCTGAAGATGACCGGAGCTTTAGAACGCTGCAGCGCTGCACGTGCTGTAGCCCAGGAAGTGTGGGAGAGATCAATCAGCATCCCAAGCCTGTTCATCTCATCTATCACTGCCTGGGGTGACACACATACACACAAGCACACATACCCACATTCACCCACACCTTTACTGCAACGCTGCAATGCCATAAATGCAAATTGTCTGTTATAAAAAAGACATTTCACCATAGCACTTCCAAATAAGTGACACACATACACGGTAAACACACACCCCTCTTTTCTCTTTCCTTTTTCTGTACAAAGAATCTGACTGTACAGGTTTGACTTTGGAAACGATGTTTGCGTACCACACCACGTGTAAAGCAAAATTAAATAGTCCCAGCAGGAACAAGAAATTAACACTAAGTATAATGGTCCTAAAGTGTGGCCAATTTTGCATAAATATATCTTACGGCTGACATGGGCAACCCCGCTATGATTTGCTGTGTCACCACATGCAAACACATGTATATACATACACATAAATCCCTACTGTGTGCAGAAATATATGTGCAGCAATTGAGGAGGAGACCAGATGATTATGTGCAATTTAAGAATAATCTCAGAAACGTTCAATTTTTCATTGTGAAGAATTTGGAGATTTCATCACGAAATGATTCAGATAATCCAGAGAAATCTCAGGCAAGGGACAAGATCGAAAAAATAATACTGGATGTCTTGAGCACGAGAAAGTAATACACTGTACGGACAAATGTATTGGGACACTCATCTAAGTTATTGAGTTCAGGTGGCCTTTTACTCCCAGTAAAGGGCTTAATCCTAATGCTTGGGGAAGAACCTTTTCTATTCCAGCAGGACTGTGTCCCAGTGTACAAAGCAGCTCCATAAAGACATGGCTGGAGGAGTTCAGTGTGGAAGAACTTGACTGTCCTGCACAGAGTCCTGACCTCAAAAGAAGAAACCACGCTGGGGCTCATTTAAGATGGACTGAGGTGAAATATAAAGTCCCTGTGGTCTGACGAATCAAAGTTTATAATTGAAACATGAAATGAAATGTGTTGCTGGCATCAAATTCAAAATGAACATACATTTTTCCAAAAAACAAGAAAACTTCTCAATGGACATTGTTTTTGTTTTCAATTCAATGTAGGGGTTATATGATTTGCTAAATCTGTTTTTATAGAGTCCCAACTTTTTTGGAAAGGGTTACACATATACATCTGATATACATCTAATTTTGCATGTTTGTAAGATCTTTAACCACAATGCAATATAAAATGAATGTGTAATTAACATTTAAAATAAAACAACAATAGGAGAGAACACAAAACACACTTTTAAATCCCTGTGCTCAAAACATCTGAATGCTCAAAAAGGTAATTACCTAAAAGCTGTGTGTGATTACTGCAAGCCCTGTCTAAATAACTCTTAAACGGAACATTTCCAGCACCCTGAAACAAAAAGTTAAACAGCTCACTATGCCCATATGAACTGAAATTCCAGAAGAGATGAGAGTAAACGTTACTGAGGTCTATGACTCTAAATCACTCAAAAGTTGACCATAAATAAGAGCTTGGTCTGCTATAATTGTCCCACGTAATTGTCCCACGATCAGAACACACAGAGCGGATTCCCCACAATTCAGTCCAAACAAGCACATGTGGGATGTACTGGACAAATTCATCTGATCCATAGATGCACCGCCTCACAAATGACCAGGATCTACTACTAACACCTTGGTGTCCAATATCACAGCACCTTCAAAAGAGTTTGGTGGCCCGAGGGGACTTAAGCAATATTATATGTTATGGCATGTATTATGCCAATAGAAGTCTCTTTAAATAAGGAAGCAATGAAATTCCTGATATTTCCTATTTCCTCAATGAGCACATTGGTGACTAACTAGGGTCTCCTGTTATTTATTTTTCCCTAAATATAAAAAAAACACCTATGGGTTAGGGTTAACCTCTATCTTTGCTCTGACAGGATTTGTTAAGGCGTGTAACTTAGCTGGCAGTATTGGTTGAATAGTGGATGTTGATTTAAGTACAGATGAAGAACAGATGTGGACTACTTGAGCACTGAATAAGAGCGTCTGCTAAATGCTGTAAATGTAAATGCATTTCACATCATTGAAACAAACATTAATTTTGCAAGATCCTACGAGTGAAAGTTTGGTCATCAGTGTGACCTGAAATGAGCAGCACAAGAAGTTCACCTATAAATGGCCCAAAAATGTTCTCCTTGTCTTGTTTTACATTTTGTTTGAAGATCTGAAAACATTTAGTGTGACAAACATGCAAATCCCTTTTCACAGAAATATCTATCTGTTCTTGTGTTCATGTGAACCAATTGCAGCTTACTGTTAATTTGAATGTGTGTGGTAGAGAAAGTTATTTACCTCACCAAACTTTGTCAGGCCGTTGATCCCTCGTTTATAGTAGGAGTAAGTATCAGAAGATGTCTCTGCCCTAAGGAAAGAAAAATGTCAGGAGAAAAAAAGAGAGCACTTAAAAAAATCCGCTTTTTTTTTAAAAAAAACTCCCTGCTTTATTAGAAATATATATATTTTGTAGGTTCACCCTGGTGGCGTTCAGTCATCTTATGTGTTCTTAACCTAGCACGGAGTCTGATGTATATAAAACCCTTAACAAAATCACAGTGGCCGTCAGTGTCACTTTGAGAATGGTGGACCACTCAAATAATATCTTTACTGCGGGCCGAAATTGGAAAATCATGATTAGGGTTAAGGAGTGAGGAACAGTCTGTAATTGTACACTAACAAAATCTAGGGCAAACCTTCAGTCGGGGTAAATCAGGCAAATGTTTGTGGCACCCCAAAAAATTGGGAACAGGGGTCCTGATGGACACTCATACTGGCACAATTTTCAAACTACAAAACCCCTTAAACCTCCCGTAAAGGTAAAATACAGTGTACCACCACTGCCCCAACCCCCACTATGAGGGGCTTCTTGTAGTTGATATGACAGCTGGATACCATTAGGACAGTCAGTTCACTACCTGTAACCGTAATACAATATTAAGGCACTTTTCCAGATGTATACAGGAACCGTGCTGCACCTATATCGTACCGCAATGGCATGGGAGTTGTAGCACACAGTGTATCTCAGCTCAGTAAAGGTGCTAATGCGTCAGCAGCACAATTCTCTCTTTAGTTTATGGCACATGTCGTCCTCAAACTGCGTCAATGGAGTCGAACCAGCGGAAAGTTTTCCTCAGATCTGCTTTAATCATGGTCTTTTGTTTCATTATTTTTTTTTCTTAGCATTGTTTAGGCATGCGATGAATACCTAACCAAGCTAATCTGTTAGGGCTGGCTTGATGCACCTTTGCATTTCTCAGAGTTATAAGAAAAATTTGTCAGCGTTCATAGAAAACTCCCACAGTACTGAATCAACTTCCTAGTTGTTAGTTTGTATCTCCATTGTTGTTTTTTTGTGCGGTCAGTAAAAAAAAAAACAGTGGCCTCTTTCCATGTTGTGATGGGAAGTGATGCAGTCAGCTTGGCTGCGGCCTGCTTTCGACCCTGCCATTGATCAGGGCTGTGACAGCACAAGTATGGGTCTCTGTATTTGGAAAAACATTTGTTCGCTGAATGGTGGCACGGTTCCTTGTGCCAGTGGAAAAGTGCCATTAGTGTCAGTGAGAAACCTTTATATATGATTGTCCAACAATTATATCTTGTATCTCTATCTATTATATATATATATATATATATATATTTTTTTTTTTTTTTTTTTTTTTTGAAAAAATCAAGCTCTAATGATGTTAATTGGCATTTTTTGTCAGCCCCCCTAGTTCTAGGACTGCCACTGAATATTGTGGACCTATATGTTATGCACCTAATTAAGTGGTCAGGGAGCTTAAACCCAATTTAGGTGTTCATAATAAAGAGGGAGCTGTATAACAACATAATTGACATACTTTATTACTGATAATAATGTCCTGAACAAATGTGTGTGTGTGTGGTTACCAAGGCGTATTGCAGGTGTGTGTGAGGCTCATCGATCGCACTCCGAGTAGGTAGAACATCCGCAATGCCGACAGACTGCTGTCAATTGAATGTCCTCCTTCTATACTGATCAGGCAGGCTATCTTCGTGGTGTTCCTCATTTCTACACATGCACAAAAAACAATTTTTCAACTTGCCCCATATCAAAGGGGAAATCTCCATACTAGCGGAAGTGAGATGGATAAATGAGTCTTAATATGGCGAACTGCTGGCTGAACTGTGGTCCCTGGAGCAGCCAGTCCCTCCTTATAACTGCCAGCAATTAGCCGACCATTATGTCTCATTCACCTTGGGATTTCCACTGAAACATTTTCAACATCAGTGAATACAAACAAATCAAATGGAATGGAACATGTTGTTCTTTTAGTTTCTTTATGAAAGATATAACCTTGAGCGTGAAATACAGCCAGTAAGTACAAGAGCAGTTTCAATTCCAGTTTCTGTCAATGCCAATCAACCAATCAATCAATCAATAAAAAATGAGTATTCATTAGAGCACATTGTATAATTATAGAACTTGTACCTTCTGCTGTAGTAGCCAAATGTAGATCTGGATATTCAGTACAGATCCGCCGTATCAAATCAATCTGTTCCAGGGTCAGCCTGACTGCATCCATGTCCTGAGCTGTACACATCACATAAGCTGCAAACAACTGGCACACAAAAAGATCTTTGTTAGAGCTGCAAAATGTCTTGAAAGTACAGTCTATTTTAATGCTGGAATGCACCAAACAATGGTTATTTCATGCTGAAATAACCTTTCAATGGATGGAGGTTCATCTTTCTTTTAAATATGAAAAGAAACTTCATATAATGCAAATGTTTTATACCATTTTGAGGTTTTTTTTTCCAGGAACCACACGTCCCAGTTCAGAACCATTTATGAAACATGATCAAGTCACCCAATCTAATTTGATTAGGACGTGGACACACACACACACACACACAGGGTGGTGACTGTATAACAACATAATCTAAGTGAACTCTCATTTTTATCATTACCATCAATTATTAGTTATCAGATTTATTTTAAACCACAGCAATGAATGTTAGGCTATACTGTAGTCTGATTTCTCTTCTCATTGTTAATCTTCCATTTTAGAATATGCAAAATGATACGTTTTGAAATATTTAGATAATTAATAACTAGCTAAATAATAATAAAGCCATTTGAAGAGTTTAGTAGAGGAACACGCAGACTCCAGAGATTTCAACCACGCAAATGTCAGTATCCCATAAATCCAATCAGCTTCTGGGGAGTGAAAATGCTGGGATGAGTTTACACAAACATAGCTGGTATGTATTGTGCTCACACGATGACCTGCCCAGAGAGTTTCTCAGCCTTTCAGCTAGTGACCACTGGGATAAGATCCAGCACTCCCTTCCACCGCAACCCTGGTTAAGGATATGCGGTTCATTCATTTTCCGTAACTGCTTCCATACTAGGGTTGCGGGATCCTGGAGACTATCTACAAGCGCAAGGCCGTGGCGCCAGCCCACGCGAGGGCGCACAATTTAGAACCCCCAATTCACCTGATGTCTTTGGACTGTGGGAGAAAACCAGAGCCCCGGGAGGAAACCCACACCACATGAAACCCCACACACACACACACAAGACCACGACCTGGATTCAAACCCCCAACCCTGGAGGTGTGAGGCAGCAGTGCTACCCATGAGACCTATGTGGTGCAGATAATGGTATTTTATATACTGTTGCTGCTAGTCTATGCCTCTTTTTTATAACAGTTTATTACTGTCATTCCTACAATTGAGTTATTCTGCTGTTACAATACAATATAATTCTGTATTCACACTAGCACAGTTACTGCTAATGTCGGAAGTGCCGTATGCTGTCTTGTCTGATACTATTGTTTTAAAGTCTTGCAGTTTCCTTCTTATTGCACTCAATGTAGTCCTGTGCTATTACACAGTCATACTTGAGGAACATTGTTCCATTTCATAGTGATTATGATTAAAATGACAAACATCCACTTGACTACTTGAAAATATACAGTACTGTGCAAAAGTGATGTGTACAGTACTCCTGTGTAAAATGCGTAAAGCCATTTACACAAGTTAATATTACAATAAAAGCAAACAAACAAGAAAGCATTAACTAATTTCAAGATTTGTTTTTGTAAATATAATTATTTTGTACGTGAAAAGTTTAGTGAGCTGGTTAGAAGAACACAGGTTCGGTTCCACGTTTCACCTCAGTGCCTCCAGCCTTTGCATGGATTTGTTAGACTCCATCAGGAACTCCTGAATGAAACTAATAAAATACTGATTGTGCTGAACCAGATATCTGAGATATTTGATGAGAACTACAATCTACTGCTGGATTTTGACATGGTAAAAGTCTTGGCACACATAATCATAAACAAACTGACTACTGTATTATTTGTATACATTCTAATATTAGCTGTTAAAACATACTGCTCAGTTAAACAGGTTTTAAATAGAATTTTCTGAGGTGTCTGAGACTTTTGCACAATACTGTATATTTGCACTACACTCCATCATATAAACAAGAAGTGTAGGTACTTGTTACATTAATTGCCATGTTATGGAAGAAATGGTGACCCTAATATTGTCTAAGTTGATTTCAAATTCATCAACTATCCTGATACAAAGACAAATTTAGATTTACATAAACATTTTAATAAATAACTAGTACTCAGGTTGCTGGCCTTATAAATCCCAAAATTTTGTATTAAGATGGAAACCTTCTATTTTGTATTTGTGCAAAACAGCTGTGGCTGGAATTGGTGTATAGGGGTTATGATATTTTTTTGGCTGATTTTCTAAGCTATACATATCTCTTATTACATGCACAACATTGTATATAATGAATCAGGTTTTTCAGTTTTGATTATATATATGGGAGGCGGTGATGTTCCTTCTGTTTCCTAATGAAATGTATAATAATGTCCTATATATAAAAAAAAACACACACACACAAAAGGGCACACTAATAATCTTTTCTGCCAATAATGTATTTACTTGACCAAAAAATATGAAAATATAATGAACTGCTACATGAGAAACAGTGTTGTTTCCCACGATATTATGAACCACCCCTAATCTGATTAGATCAAATCTTTTCCTCGCTTGATCAGTGACTGCAATATTTAAAAGTGAAAGAGTGCAAACTGTGAGAACAGAGGGAAGCATTTGGGTATGATCTATACTACAATAATGTCTCTGTGCCAAGATAATGTTTCTGAAGTTACACTAGTTACACCGTATAGAACTGGCACATTGTGTCTACAAGGCAAAGCATTACAAATACAACATTCTGCACCCCTGGTCAATTTATGTACTGCTGACAATGAAAATAAACTAACATCCTCTACAGAGAACACACTTCGGCACAATTGCGTAATTCCTGTTTATTTAGCCTTATCTCTCTCTCTTTCTCTCTCTGTCTATGTGTATACAGTAATCCCTCAGTTTTACGCGGATCAGGAGTCGCAGATTCAGTCACACGCAGATTTTTTCTGAGAACTGAACTCTCCACAATACGCAGAAACTGCAAATATTCTTGCATTTTTTTTTTTTTTTGCTTTTTCGTTTTTTTTTAGTTCTAGCCGCGCTGAATTTAAATGAATAGGGGTTTACCTTTACATTTTCTTAAAGGGTAATACTTTGAACTGAGTTTAAAATTAAATGAAAGTGTTCTGGGTGCATGTTTGGGGGCATATTTAGGGTTTACACTATAAAAATAGTCATTTTAGGCTTTTTTTTTTACCAAAACACAACAACGTGGTTTTTCCACTATATGCAGGTGCGAAAAGCGTGAGATTACTGTATAGCTACACATGGACATGCATAAATATTTGTATGCAAATGTGTGTATATATACATACATATATATATATATATATATATGTGTGTATGTGTGTATATATATATGTAAATGCTGGGCAACGATTACAATTTTTTATCTCACGATTTTCTGCAATTAATCGCGATTCAATTATTCTACGCAAAATTCAATAATGAATTCAAAGGTAGTGTACTGTTCACTTTTATTTTTAAAGTGCTGCTATATGAACAAAAGTGCAATAACATCTGGTTTGCAAACACTTCAAACAAATAAGGAGCTTTTTAACAGCAGTGTTCCCTTTAACACAGTTACACAGCTGCAGTTCAAATATTTCAGTAAATCTCACTTCAACATTAATGTAATCAAATCAAATATAAAACCAAAGCTATCTGCCACTGCAGGGCATTAATTTTTTATCTAGTTTATTATAGAAAAACAAGTTACCCTCAGAGTCCAGGGCATGGGTGCCGGAACCATTATAGCTTTATAAACTTTTAAACGGCTGTACATAAAGTCTGTATTTAACCCATTCACCAAGTGAAGCAACAGGCAGGCAGGAACACAGCGCCCGGGAAGCAGTGTGTGGGGACGGTACCTTGCTCAGGGGTACCTCAGTGGTGCTTAGCAGTCTTGGGAATCAAACCCACAGTGAAAGCCCGAACCACACCAGCTGCCCTGTCTGGCTTGGTTAAAGGCTGACAAGGTACTGCATCACTTCACAAACGTGGTGATCTTAGTTAAGGAGGTTCCACAAAGGGGCTAGAAGGTATCAGGGTGTGCAGAGTCTCAGAATCAGCATGCAGGAAAGTTACAGTGTGTTAAAATTAGGGATGAGTATTGTTGGGATTGATACTGTCAATGATAGAATATCAACACGGGCTGATACTATTACTGATACTACTCTCCATAATTTGCTGCAAAAACTAAAAACATCATGTGAGAAGACGTGAAAAGATTCAGCAAGATGCAACAGCTACAAATATGATGTGCAGGGCATCACTGTGCTCACTGATTTAATCTTTCATTTGAAAATGCCAGCTATGTTAGAATACATTGATTTTGCATAAATACTGATAGCAGCACCATCTGTTCAGGAGCTTATCAATATTTTGATAATCGTGAAGATCTGGTACCAGTTTAGTATTCATTCTCGATATGCATTCCCAGTTAAAACTGACATAAAATATTGGGGAAAAAATATTTCAAAGAATAGAACACACCTGTCCTCCAACATGAGCAGCTTTGAGTCGGTTGATATCTGTGGCTGTTTTGTTGTAGTTGTACAAATTTATCCGACTCAGATTGTTGTCCTCAAAGATCCTGAGACGCAGAGCGAGGTCATTGTGCCTGTTAAGACAGAAAAAACGTGACATTGAACGCTTTTTCATGGTCTTGTCTTAGACACCCTTTCTAGTTTTCTTCCAGAGAAGAAGCAGTTCTTATTACCCATCTATTAAGGGATATTCCTCCATTAGCTCCAGAGCTCTGGAAAGGCTGGAGGAGGACTGAGCTCCATGGAGGAGAAGGAGGAGGATGAGGAGGAGGAACGGTGATGTCTCACAGTTGCCTAACAGTTTAGAGGAGAACATGCTCCTCTGTTGATCATCACAGTGCTGGAGCCAAAACACACAAAACAGCAGCAGCACATTATTTTTCCATGACAGGGATAGGAAGTTTGACTGAGTACACGGGAGCATTCGTTCATTATTTCTAACCACAATGATAATATAAGAAGAATGGGCATGAAATAACATGATTTTAAAGCTCTAACGTCCAGAATCGAATCCTCTCTAGGCTATTAGGGAAGATCGTATATACAAAAGGTGCATAAACCCAATGAAAAACAGTACAAACTGAAACAAAGAGTTGTCTTTACCGTATGGTCTTTACCGTACGGTAACGTCTTTACAGATGTACCGTACACATCTATAATCTAGCAAAGAAACCATCAAGACTGAAGTGTTTCTAAACGCACAATAGGGAACTAAGTAGACTTTCTAAAGGAAAGATCAATTTAGCACTCACCAGGTCCAAACAAGAGGCTCAACACTCCCAAACGACGAGCCTGATCCAGTCTGTGCTGTTAGAGGTCTGATACTTTTAGACCTTCCCCAGTCGCCACTTCTAAATATCCGGTTATTTAATCTCGATCTAAACTGCAGTTTAACACAATACACAAGACGCCACCTGCTGCTCACGTTTAGAAGTGCATAAAATTAAAAAAAAAAAAAGTTCTGTATTGCAATCAGAAGACACTGGTGGGAAACTTGATCTTAGTCGTTGAATAAAACTATAAAAATACATTAATTGAACAAACTATAAAAAATATGCTAAATTAAAATAGCAATGTCTACCATCACACAACGCAACTCCAACTCTGAAACTGAGCTCGGCAACAGAGACCCCTGCACAGTTGAAGGCCCCTCAAGAGAGGGGGTGGCAGACCTCAAAATACACTTTACTTACAAACGTGTTGGGACACACCCAATTATTGAATTCGGGTGCACCCTTACTTCCAGTGAGGGAAAATCGTAACAATGCAGTATACCAAGCCAATTTGGACAAGGCCATGCTTTCAGCTTTGTGGACACAGTTTGGGGAAGAATCTGTTCTATTCCAGCATGACTGTGACTCAGTGCACAAAGCAGCTCCATAAAGACATGACTGGATGAATTCAGTGTGGAAGAACTTCACTCACACAGAACCTTAAAATCTTAAAAATGCTCTACAGAATGAATGGGCACAAATTCCCACAGAAACTCCAAAACCTTGTGGAAATCCAAGAAGAGTGGAAGCTGTTATAGCTGTAGAGGGGGACCAACTCCATATTAAAGTCTCTGTATTTGACTGCAGTTTCATTAATGTTGATGGAATGGTCAGGTGTCCCAATAATTTTGTCCATATAGTGTACATTGCTATTGAGCATTGCTATTATGCTGTGTCCTTTCCATCCGACCACCCATATTAACAGTATTTAAGCAGTTATGTTGCTCCATCAGTGTGGCGTCTATGAAAGCTTCACTGTTGAGAGAGAAGAAGCATGACATCAAAAGCTTTTTCATGGTCTAGTTTTCTTCCAGAGAATAAGCAGGTCTTACTACCCATCTATTACGGGATATCTATTAGAGCTCTGGAAAGGCTGGAGAAGGACTTAGTTCCATGGAGGAGGAGGAAAGGAGATGTCTGACAGTTGCCTAATAGTTTAAAGGAGAACATGCTCCTCTGTTGATCATCACGGTGCTGGAGCCAAAACACACAAAACAGCAGCAGCACATTAAGCTTTTATGAGTGCATGGGAGCATTACTGCATTATTCTTACCACAATGATAATATAGGCTTTTAAAGCTCTAACATCCAGAATCTAATCCTGTTTAGGCTATTAGGGAAATTCTTTTGTAAAAAGGTGCCCAAACACAATGGAAAACAATGAAAAAGATGTTGCAGGATTTATTGTACACAGCCATGATCTAGCAAAACAAAAAATAAAGAGAAGACAAAGAAAGTATATATATA
>JBBPCY010000039.1:18016598-18041172 GCA_037974405.1 Brachyalestes nurse
CACAATACTTTAAATCTTTTTTGAACCGCGACAACATCCCTGACGACAGCGGCATTTACACTGTTAAAGGAAGTGGTCAGGCAGTCCAGCCCCCTGCAAAGTAACAGCCAGTTGTAATCGCAGGGCATAATCCCATTGGGGACATCTTACTATACCATGTTCTCTGTGCACATGGTATACCCTTATTATATCATAGTTATGATTTCTGTATTTAGGTGAAGGTATGCAAAATATATCCGGACATTATTTTTGAAAGCATTATTTTTTGCTTAAAAAAAAAAAAGACATGCGTATCGGATTTGTATCGGATCGACAGATACCCAAATTTACGATATCGTATCAGACACAAAAAAGTGGTATCGTGCCATCTCTAGTTAACACTAATTTACACCCCCCTATATTCTTTATTTTTAGCCCTTGAGCTATGAGGTAGAGGTCTACAACGGGCAAAAGCCTGCGGCGTGGGTCTACATTTGAGAGTTTCTTGCGGAAACGGGCAGGAATAGAGATATGTATTCTAGCAGGAGCTTGACAAAGACATTGTTCTCTGGACTCTTGCAAAGTAGCCTATACATTTGCATTGAAAACATTTTACAGTTTGTTTTTATGTGGGGAACAACATATGTGGTAGGCGACCGACCTAACCTGCGGATGTTTGCATTGCCGGGGTGATGGCACACGTGGGTGAAGCCATGGCAGAGGAAGGTTCCCTCAGTGTAGAACCCAGTAGTGCTCTCGTTAAAAAGCCCTCGAAGGGTATGTCAGGCATCTGGAATTCAGGTCTGTAGCCTAGTTAGAAACGTTGTTGTGCCCACATAATATAGCCTAGTTTCATAAATTCCTGTATGTCAGTTAGGCAACAAATAAATTTGGTACCTTATTTAATTTTTCATAAGCCAAATAGCATTTAAATGTGTCCAGTATTTTTGGCCCACCCTATACTCTTGCGGGATTCAGCGGGCGGGAGCGGCACAAACCATAACAGATGCAGGCAGGAGCGGGTCCAAATATTACACATTTCTGCAGGAGCGGGACAGAAACTTGCGTGAGCGGGATGAAAAATCAGTCCCGTGCCGACCTCTACTGTGAACCCGATGACCACAAAGTTAAACCCCCACTTTCTACCATTGTGTGTCTCCAGTGGGACTGTCCCTGTAATTAATGACTGTAAGTTGCTCTGGATAAGGGCGTCGACTAAATGCCCCCCTTACACGCAGAAATGTACTCATGTTTACTTTACTCACCACTGTTTAGACATGATGTGATATTCTTGTTGCCTGCTCTCAAAATGTAGTTCTCCTTTAAAGAAGAGCTCAGTCTTTTCTTCAGTGATTCCTGCAAAAAATTAGTTTAATTTCTTTTAAATACAAAAAAACATGTTGTGGCTGTTTTGGAAGAGAAATTAACTGACCACTTCTTTCTGAGTTTTGGCAAGTTGTCTCTTGAGGTAGTCGACATCAAAGTCCAAACCTAACTCTCCCCAGCCTCCTCTCTCCTCTCTTCCAGTGAGATAAGTCTTGCGTTCTCTCCTGTCCTCCTCCGAGTTCTGCTTGTCTCCCTCTATTCCATGTGGTTTGTTTTTTCCTTCCATGCTCCAGATCTCATTCTGGAGTGGTGGAGCTCGGCTGGTCAGAGGCATCATAAGGCGGATGGCTTTTGCTGTAAAGTGACAATATTATTATTATTATTATTATTATTATTATTATTATTATTATTATACAGTCTGGCCTAACAATATGGAAATATCCTTTAAAAGGCCTGAGTCATAGGAAAACACTTTCACATTTTAAAAATCAAATCTAATAATATTAATAATAATACAACTTTACTAAACATATGTAAACATTGTTAATGTTTCTAACTGTACCAGTGATCCCCCCCCAACCTGCACACACAGGCCCTATATGTAAACTAAACTACAAAAACAGCCTGTTTGGTATTCATTGTTTTCATGACATCACTAAAAATCCAAACATTTCTATCTATTTAGTCATCTTACGATCGCTTAGCCCCACTCATACAATTTCATCGGTGTCTTACATAGATGTATATGCTCTCTATATATGTGCTTCATAATGTGAAGTAAATATAACAGAGAAAAAAAGAGAGGTCTTAAAAAAGTCAAATCAGCAAACAATAAGATGCCACAAACAAAAGGTGTGATGAAAGAAAGAAATCAATAACAATTAACCATCCATCCATTTCCTAAACCACTTTTGGTTTTGACCGGTTTCGTGGGAAGGCGCTCAATATTTATAGAGCGCCAGTCCATCACAAGGCAATAACAATTATAATAATAACAAATAAGAACATGTACAAATGTTAATGAGTAAATTCATAATTTATACTTTAAGTATAAATAATTGAAGTATAATATAACCTTTTTTCTCTTTGATTGACTTTGTCGTCATTTAGTTTTCATTTAGGAAACTGCCATTCAACAGTGGACAAAGGGTTACCAGCTTATCTAAAGTAGTGACATCATCTTCATTCAACCTTAAGATAGACTGGAACTTTCATTAAAATAGTTTGACATCGTTGATCTGTGAGAAGACCATTTTACAAGTGTTTTATTGCCAAATTTAAGGTTAGAAATGAATCTAGATCTTTATGATACTTATATAATCGTATGTAATATTTTCACCTCCAGTAAAACTCTTACAGTGATCTATGATACCTGCAGAGCATCCTGTAGTAAACAAAACTAATTGCCTTAGTTTATTAATAGAATCTAGCAGAAATGCCTGTAATATAACTACAGTTCTTTTTTAACTATATTCCTTTATAACAGATTCCTTTATATAATCCCTTTTATTAACAGTAAACTGATCCCAGAGTACACGACAAAAGTCCCAGTGCTGAGTGAACACCCACAGTGTTAAATAAATTCTTTAGCGCTTCACTATTCATGTAAGTCCAGCTGGACTCGAAAGAACCCTGTAAAAGTTCATTCTTCAATAAGAATTTTACTGTGCATCATTATTTTTTTTTTCACCACAATGACTCATTATCCAACTGGAAGTGAAATCTATAATGCCAAATACTCACTCAGCCAGTTACGTCTGGGTACGTACCCATGAAGCTGGGACTGAGGTGGAGAGAGAGGGGTCCGCTCCAGTTCTGATCCACCAAGTCTAGCAGAGCCCTCAACACAATGCAGAGATCAGGGCCATCAGGCTGGAAGTCTGGAGCCAGCCAAGATGGTCTCCTGCCTTCTGGCAACAAAGTCTGGAAACACATAAAGCACAACTCTTTAGTGCAGGTGATTCGAATACGTTTTTTATTCGGTGCCCCTCTGAAAAAGGCCAGTGACCTCACTATAACAGCTCATAAATGACAGTTAAAATGATTCCCCTTCGGTTCACAGTCCTATCCTGGGCCAAAACGTGCCTCTTTCAACAAGGAAACAAATGGAAAGTATTATTGTATATTCAGTTACGTTTGTAGGCTGCTCCACAAGAAGCGCAAACCTGCTTTTCGGTTTTCAGGCCTCTAGCAGATCTTTCGTTCAGCCTCCAGGGGTCAGTTTGGGTGGATGTTGTCTGCTGTGGCTTGTGTGTGCAGGACTGTAGTACGGACTCCATGGAGAGACTACAGCGTGGTGACCTCTGCTCTGGACCGTCCGTAGAAAAACTTCGCACTGGTACAGCAACATCTGGAAAGTGAGTCACTACATACAAATCTAGAGAACAAGGGTGCATTTGCACATGTTTAATATGGTTTAAGTGGTTGGTAAATTACAGTGAAGAACAAATAATAATATCTATCTATCTATCTATCTATGTACCTGTCTGTCTATCTAGCTCTCTAAATGTCTATAGGTCTGTCTGTCAGTCTAACTACCATTATTTTTGTTTATAATTTTTTGGTCCATAGAATTATATCAGCAATACAGTTCCATTACAATAAAAACAATATTGTACACTTACAGCTTAATTTAACACTCATGAATGTTAATTTGTGATTTATGAAGATCCATTCAAAACTTGAGCAACATTCAAAAGTAACTCCAGACCTTGAATTCATTTTCTGGTGTTTGGTGTTTTAATCATTATGTCATAGGAGAGTGTTTCTCAACTCTAGGGCTGCACACTTTTCCCTGCCTTAGTCAAAATCCCAGCACCTGACCATGCTCACAATGGGCTTGATGATTAGGCCACTAGGTGAATGACACACTCGGTTACACTGTAATTAATCACCAGTGATTACAAAATCCAGGACCAGAAACCGGATTCAGGGTTCAATACCCTTGTTCTAGTACCTGAGGAAAGTTGGAGCAGTCTGTCAACGCGTGACTCCAGTTCTGTTCTTTTTTGAGGCAAGGGCCAAGTCAGTGAGGTCACCAAAGGTTTGAGTGCAGGCCAGCAGGCATCTGTTAAATTCTGTGCGTCCAAGGCTTGATCTGGGCTTTGTGCTGTGATATATTCTGCAGGAACAGAGTCCAGATATGATGATTCTAGCTCGCATTTCCTCTCTGTAGGAGTTAGCTGTTGTTCCTGGTTGGTTCTCCATAGTGCACAAGAGGCTTTGTCATTCAAAGCCCTGCTGAATAACTTGCTCTTCAAAGGTTCATCCAAGCTGTCCTGGTGGAAGGTCACTCTCAGTTCTTTTGATCGTGGAGGAGAGCAGGAAGAACGCAGGACAGAGCGGGAAGGCGATGGTAGTGATCTATAGTCTGAAACATCCAATTAAACATTACTGCAGAGCCAATTCGTTATAGTATAGTCTTTGAAATTTGTCATTTGTAAAGCCTCTCACCGACATCAAGGTTTGAAATGTACCATTTTCCAGCATCACAGTGGCCTCTTTCTTCACCTGCAGGAATCTGAGTGCTGTCACTGCTCAGAAGACAATGATAAATCAGATAAGTTACCTCAGAGAGAACTGCACTGATAACCTGATTAAAAGTCTAAACCACACATTTCATAGGAATTATAATAAGCAAGAGTGATTTTGTTGGAGTGATTTGTAGGAAAAAAGACTGCAAAAACCACCCCAGACCTAAACTTAACAGCTCATAACTTTTTGTACAAGTTGGCTTGTGTGAATTCCCACAAATCAGCAGTCGTGAGGCCCTGTTGACATAGCAGTTTTGTGGGGTCTTGGGGGGGAAATGGGAAAAAACCCTCCCGTTTAAGGATTTTATGTGCTGATACAAGTTTTGAACACATCACCAAAGTACTTCATACGTCAAGCCTTCCCACAATCATATCATGTACGGTTAGCATTGATTATAAAACACTTCTCCCGATGTAAAAAGCTTTTCAAAGTAAAAAGATCATTTTTTAACTGATTTAACTGGTTTATAACCCACCATGTTCACATGGTTCTGTCCTGCTGTCCACATTGCGTTGGAAGCATGGCGTTGTCCAAAATGTCTTGGTATTTTTAAGCATTAAGATGAAAGTAAGGGGCCTAGCCGAAACCCTGAAAATCAGATGTGTCCCAATACTTTTGTCCGTATAGCGCAGAGGTCCCCAACCGCCGGGCCGCAGACCCGGTATCGTTCCGTGAGTCATTTGGTACCGGTGCGCACAGAACGACAGAATAAAAATGTCATTGAAATCAATTATTGTCTGAAAGATCTTTTATTTTGAAAAAACACTCGTCTCGGTTACGTGATAGGGTGAGTTTAACGTTACATTACGGTACAAACATTTAGCCCAAAAGCTAGCAAAATGAGTAAAATAAAAACAGACGCACTTTGTTTTTAGTTGTGTCTGTACCGGTCCGTGAAAATATTGGTTTACATGAAAAACAAAAAAGGTCAGGGGCCGCTGGTATAGTGTGTCCCTCAATGAGGGAACACGTTCTTATTTGTGAATCTGCTTTGGGACAATTTCGATTGCAAAATGCATGATATGAATGGAACTAAATTTAATTGAATTAAATTGAATTGTGTCAGTCTACCTTTACTCATACATTCACAAGAAATGTATGATAACTAATATTAAATACTAAACTTGATTACCTAATTCAGTCTATTTAGTACATTAATACATACCTGATGTATAACACTCACCTCTTAGGATTGTTTTGAAGATCTTCTTTCCTCTTCTCTATTTTTTTATCAGAATTCATCCCTCATCTCACTCATGCAGCATCCTTTCCAGGCCTTCTCACTTTTCAAACCATGAAAAGTTGGTTTGAAGACTGATTCAAAAACGGATTCAAACTTCACTTTGAGAGAAAAAGACATGCTCAGTGTGTTGTGTCTGCTTAAAGCAACGAAGGTGCAAGCGGTTTTGTTTCCTTACATTCTTGGTAGCCATAGAGATCTGTTCTCTTGGTCAAACAGCGTCACAGCTGAAGGTGTGGAGATGTTAAAGGTCAATATATGTATCAATATATTAGTAACCAGTAGCTCTACTAACCATGGTGGCCATTGTACACCTTTTGACTTGTGCTCAATTAGCTGTAAGCCTCCAGTTCTGGTAGGTATGAAGATAAATGAGATCACCTACTCAGGGCCAGTGAACAGATCCTATGTCCTGTAAATGTTTTTTTTCTTTTTGTGTCTTCTACATACTGATATTTATAATAAAAAGTAAAACCTTAAAACCTTCTATTCACCTCCAAACATCAAACATCGCTTATTGAGAAAAATATGTAACTAGTAACAGTTTTAATATAGTTTTAGAGACATCTCATCTAAAACAGGGAATAAAGATAAAACAAAGAGTAGGTAGGAGTCTTACATATATGTGGCACTTACAAACAGGTGCCAACGACTTTAATTACAATCAGTCTGTTTCTAATGCATGACAGCAGATAAAAATGCAGTGTGTATTTAACTGGTAAATGACTTGTACCAAGTCGGTGGTCTGTTCAAAATTGGTCATTCTCTCATCACATAAAATGCCAGAGAGGTCTTTTCCATCCCACAGAACTGTTTTATGGTAAGCTTCATAATTTTTGGCACACTTGGTGAAGAAAAAGGGTGAAATAGTTCACAATAAAATATCGTTGTGGTTAATTAGCTCAATCGCACACTGAAAATGTGAGAAAAAAAACTTTATTTGGGTCCGTTTAATTTAAGAAAACAAAAACTCATCACATATGTCTGAGTCCAGTCCTCAGTACAGAATACTTGCGCATCTTCTCTTGTCCTATTGGATTTCTTTTAGACTCCATGGAGTCCCCTAACAGGGTTCCCAAAGCCTTTGGAGAAAAACAGTCCCAAGTCATCAGAGATCCTCCACCATACTTAACATTGTGAATTAAGCTCTTCATATGACCATCCAACCAACCTTTAGCTTATTTCACTTTAATTAGGTTATTTAAAAAAAAATATTCTTATATTTCAATGAGAGACATTCTCAGAGTGTTTTTTGCCCATTTTACCAATAGTTATGGAACTGATAGTAACACAATCTCATGATTGCATTTGTGCATTTGTGGGAAATCATGAGCCAGCTTGTAGTTGCAATGTTTAAGTGTTCAGTCGTTACATTTATATGTCTTCAATCACAAGAAAATCTTGTTAAACTCAGCTTGATGATTTACCATGTTGTTGGTGGTCTTAACTTGGCCAGCTTTATCTGTTCTGAACTCAAGATACTGGAATATCATTTCCCAGGACAAGCAAATTGATAGATTCCATGGATTTGAAGAATAACAATTTAGGGTTAAAACTTGACTTTTAAATGAAGTTTTAAAAGGTGCCAAAAAGGGGTTTTCAGAGCGACACCACAGTTTGGCTCTTTACAGAACCTTCCAAAAATTGTTGCGCAAAAAAAAAACATTGTAAATAAGGAGCACAAGCATGGTGAGAAACCTTATTAAACCAATTTAATTAATTACCAATTAATTACTGTACAAGTCAAATGAATAAGGGTGTTTCTTTACCAGTCTACTGTAATATGTAAAGCAGGTATGAATCTGTGATACAAAGAAAGTGTGCAGGCAATATTGATTCCCCTCCTGAACACCTGATTTGCCTGATTAAAACTTTCTAGGACAAATATATGAGGAATTCCAAACTTGAAGGCTGTCCCTCCATGTCTTTATTTTTCATTTCAGTTGAGGGAACGTTAAACCCCAGTCATTTATCACCGTAACATGCATGTTTCTGTTCTCAGCGAATGACCTAATACTGCTTTTGCACGGAGCTGTGCCTTGCAGGAATGGATGCGAAGGAGCAAAAGCAACAATTTCACCAATGTTATGACTCCAGTACACATGTGTGGCAAGAGCCTCGTACAAGAGTGCAGAGTGAGTTAACAGGCAATTAATCAACCAATTTATTGTAAGCAGCAGCAGCCACAGAGCTCGCCTGAGGAGAGGCATGCAAGAGCTCCTTCCTGCGGGTCCCCAATTCATCAAGCCGTGACGGCAGGCAACAAAGGCTGGGTTAGAACGGATCGCTTAGCACAGGCGAGATATGGTTTTGATTAGAGGCTTCCTAGGAGATGTCCCAAACAAACGTTGCCATGAACTGGTGTGTTTGGTTACAAACACAGAAAGGCAGGCGAGAAGTGCCGGAGCCAGGTGCCGCGCTGTTATTTTGTGTACACTCTTGCTGCCATGGCAACCGAGGGACCCGCATCGGCATCCTGTTCCTCTCAGGGAAGGACGGGGGCAGGAGCGGACACACACATCGCTCTGTCCACTACAGACACAGACCGGACAGGGAGCGGGTCTGCCTCTGGGTCTCTGCTAATGAGACAAAGATGAGGTAGGTTAATAAGGAGGGTGGGCCTAAAAGTTAAGTACTGTCCAATTGGCCCTCATACAAGATTAACATGTGGTGACTTGCATAAAAAAAACATTTTCACTTAATTGTTCATTTTTCACACCATTTGAAAACGCCAGCGGCCCTTTCTGTACGCAGAGTGAATGTTTGATGACAAATCGACCACAAGACTTTTTTAAGTGTGCGTGTGTGAGAGAGAAAGAGAGAGAGACAGAGATTTAATAAAGAGATATATAGGTATTAATACTTAGCACTGTATATATTTTATATATCTACATATTTAAAGGCATGCATTTACATAATTTTTGGTTGATGCACACACACACACACACACATAATTGTATGGATTCTTTTTTTTTGTCTTTTTGTTTATATTATGTCCTTTGGGACTAAGGGGTAAACTTTCATAGTTTAACTTTCATCCGCACCTCATGCATACTAATGCAAAATAAATCATGTAACGCATTTTGTTGCTAATTGGAATTTAAAATCAATAAATGTGTCACACTAGCTGTGTGTATATTGTTATGGAATAATAATACATAACAGAAAACCAGCTCAAAATGAAACACACATGACATTTTACTAGCGGTACTGTAAATGCACTCATTTTCCAGTTTTCGGCAACACAATGGCATAAAACATAGAAAAGGGGAAAGAAACTCAAAAGAGAACACAAATACCATGCACTGAATATTCTCAACACAAATATTTGATGTAATATAAAGATGGTACGCTGGCTGATTAAAAAAACAAACAAAACAAACAAGAAACCCAACTTTTGTAAGCCGGCTAATGAAAGGTATTGAGACTATCAGAGGCCCATTCTACCAGTAAATAAAGGACTGTTCATCATTTTGTCAATATATACAGTAAAAGTTCCTTTAAAGTTCAGAAGCACTTATCAGAGCACATCTTAAACAAGGCAACTAGATGCCAGCATTTTTTGTATTTTGTACAAAATAAGGGAGACCAAGAATGGCACTTAATGGATGTTACTTTTAACACAAGACTGATTGTATGAGGTTGTTCCAATCTTTTGGTTAATAGCAGTTTAAATGAAGACCCACAACATAAGAGTAAGCCCCTGTTGGCCCTCTCCTGTCTGAAGAGAACGCTGTATCAGCAGGCCACCTTAGTTCCATTATCACATGAAAATGTACCCGGTTTACCCATTAAACTATACTTAACATGGTGGGCAAGGTTCTCCTTGCTATTGTAACAAAACCTCCAAAACAGCAGCTTTGTATGAAAAGGCGACGAAATCTGAAATATTTATGTAATGAAATATTCACAAGTTGTTTGTTTTTGTTTTTTTTTTTTTTGGGGGGGGGGAGTCTGGTGGTTAGTTTGTGTATTTAGGAGCAATTCTATCATTTTTTTAAATGGTGTAAACAAAAAATTCAGGCTGTAAAACAATGAACCAATGGTCTGATTCTTCAGACCTCTGCATTTAAATCCAGTCTTGGCAACATTATTATAATTTTGAGCCTTGCCCACTTTGCTAACCTCAACATGATGGAAAGTGAAGGTGTGGTACCACACTAACATGAATCTGAACTGAAATTAACTTTTCCATGGCTGTTAAAACTGTCATCAGCACTAGCAGATGGTTTAACCTTTGGTGACATGGACTTCAGAAAGTTCTAATTAAAAAAAAAAAAGAAAAAAACAGCAACAACCTTGAGCATCAATATGTGTAGTTAACTGCATCCTGTGTCCTCAGAGACAACCCTTTACATAATTTCCTGTCATTCACAGGCTTCCACCATGCATCAGGGGACAGAGTGCGAGTTGGGCTTTGGTCCAGGTCTAAGTGCTGATGGGAACAGAGCTCTGTGCTCCACCGGCCACTCTACTTGGCCTTGGTCTTCTCATCATAAGTCCCTGCATTCTTGTAGGAGGCTACATAGCCCGTGTTCTCCACAATCTCCTCCCGTCCGCTCTTGCCTTTGCCTTTCCCGCTCTCGTCAAAGCGTTCCTTGTGAGATCCGGTGTACTTGGACGTGTCTGTTAGTCTGTCCACCGCTGCCGTCTTCGCCACTTTCTACAAAGCAAGCCAAACACAGAACAGCCTCACAATTTGGTCCAAAAAGAACATTCTAATTGCATTACTGTAATTGGTAATTAGAATATTCTGTTACTTTAGCCTCTACATTAGACTCTTGGTTCCAATGCGAAACTAATGCAGCAAGCAAAACAGGTCTTGGCCAATTGACAGGGGCAATTGTGTAATCTTGACTTCTGCCTTAACTATCAGTTTAAAACGGCATGACAAAGCCAAGCATAACAAACCAAATGATGGACAGGCCCAACGGATGGTGAAGAATAAAAAAAACAAACAGAACGAGGCCTATATTTATTCACTGCTTGAGTGGCATCGTTTTATTGGCCTCCGTGAAATCAGTGTTGGCTAGCAGTGCGTGTTTTACTATACAGCCTGCCCAAGCAAGTCCAGGTGTGTAGAGTAAACGCCAAATATGGGCCAAGAGGAGATAACCCTGAAAAGAAGTCATCTTGAACTCTCATGCTAGAAGCTACAGGACAATACTGGTGACACAGACTACGCACTCATCACTGTGCACACACTACGTCATCCTACTCTCTGCTGCCCTCCAGTGTTAGACAATATTATGCAACTTGGAAGCGTGCTATGAATTTTATACAGAATTCTGTTTAGAATTATGCTCAAGATGTACATTTAACAAAATGTATCATTCCGTCTGCATCATTTTATAACATTCATTTTTGTTACTATTTGAAACAGTATGTCACATTTATTTCTTTGTCAATTTGCTCAATTATTCTTTTATGGGCACATTTTTGATGCATTTTGGCAGACTTGGACTACTCCCAGTGTTAAACTGTTCTCAGGATTTCTGTAACAACAATAGTCTACCATAGTTCAAGGCACAGCTGTAATAATATAGATGATCTCATATGAGGTTCCTGTGGCTCAAGCGGCAAGTAGCTGTTGTGAATTGGGAAAAGAGGACAATAATCCTTCTGATCCTCCATGGAGGTCTTTTACATAGTTTATACTCATGGTTTAAGCTCACTTACCTTCAAAAATGCCTAGAACCTTATTACAAAGGTCTGTACACTGCGATACTGATACATAATGAATACAGGTGCCAAAAGCACTGCTGCAGAAGAACCACTGCTGGCTTCTCGAAGAACCTTTTAGTGTGAGGTTCTCAGAAAACTTTGAAGTGGTGTAGAACACATGTGTGGAGGTTCTTTATACCTCACGCTTGCATGTGTTATCCTCTTTTGGGGAAAAAAATTGCTGTTCTTCTATGGCATTGCTCCAGAAAACCCATACGACGTCTATATTTTTATCAGTGACTATGTTTTTATAATACACATGTCAGAGGAAAGTTTCTGAATAGTTGTCTCACCGTTACACCAACGTTCGCCGGCTCTTTTCCCTCAATCAGCTCATGGATGGACTGCAGCGCTTCTTCCTTGCTTTGACCTTTGAACCTCTTTGGGGCCAGATCTTCCAGAGCCTTCCGGAACTCCTCGTAAGTGATGACCCGAGATGACTTTGCTCTAAATTGGAACGTGCAGCGGATCATGTTTTCACTGATTAACAGTTTTTTAATCTTGTACTCCATTTCAGAAGCTATTTTCTTTACTTCTATCACAGAGATTTCACTAGCAAACAACATACAGAGACAATAGTAAAGTGACTCACTTGACTTTAGTGAAGATAATGTCCACATCAGTGCCTGTGATGTTTTTGCCATCGATGACTTTGCAGTCTTTACAGAGTTTGGCCCAGTTTTTACCGTTCATCTCCTTCCCTGTGGCTTTGGTGTCGCCATGGACAGCAAACTTCTTAAAAGCGGTTAGCAGCGTGTCCATGTCAGTGCTTTCTGCCATATTTGCTGTGGTGCAAAGAAAATGATGATAAAAAATATTGTACAGTGTTTGTCATTTTATATCCACTTTAAATTTAAACTCATAGTGTTTTTTAGCCCCCGGGATAGGCTCTGGGTACCCGCAACCCTAGTAAGGATTAAGCAGTCACAGAAAATGAATGAATGAACGTCTTTTGGACGTTGTGTGTTTTGAAAAAGTATGTATTTATGATCAGAAACAAAAATATGTTTAAAAAAGAAACTGATTGTGTAAAAAGTATTTAGACACCACAAATTAAAAACAGTAATACATCACTGCCAATTACAGACGTCTATGGTAAGAAGTAAATAGGTTTTTGCAGCATAGTCATTAAAGTTGGGTCCATTCCTCCTGACAATTGTCTTCAATTTGAGTTACGCATGTTCACCTTTTTTAGAAACCAGTCTTGACATTAGTTGACTGTATGTTTGAGGGTATATTTATATATATTTATATATATGTATCTATAATGTATATGTATCTAATTTTATATAGTATAATACTTTTCCCCTTTCATTTTAGTTTGGTTTAAACTGTGGGATTTACACATCACCACTGTCACTGTTATGGTTCTTATGGATAACCATTATAATTAATAATAAATATTTAATATTTTCAGACGTTGTTATAATGAGGTGTGCAAACACCGTATTGTTATCATAAAATAACCAATACTCCAGAAGACGAAAATCTCAGATGGGTGTGTGCTATCATGCAGGCTTGTACATTTACTTTATTGACTCATTTAGGTACAAGGGTGGAAAGTTTCACTCCAGGCTTGTAACTGTGCACCGGCAAGGAGAATTATTTCTCGGTTAATAAACTCGAGTTTATATTTTGAAGCTGTCATGATACTGTGTTAGTCATTTCAGATTAGATTTGGAAACTGGTAAACGGGGAATGGCAAGTGTGGAAAATCTGGTTTCAGAAATTCCGAAGAATTGAACAGGCTCATGTCTTGTGGAAATAAAGAAGAAGCTCCTCACTCCTCACAGCAATTCACCTTCTTACTCGAAATACTTGCGCAGCATCAAATCTATTATTAGTGCATCATATGCTCTGATAAGGGCAAGAATTCCCTTTAAAGTTTTAAAAATACTTTTATGCTGTGCTCCAGCTATTTTTTTTCATGTCATTTTCTTCATCCGCAGCCTCTCACAATCTGAACCAACAAAAACCATGAACCGTGATAATAAGATCATAAACTTTTTACATTTTTGTCATTTTGTCAGTAAATTACATCCGCTCCATGGTTTTAAACTTTTCTTTGTGCATATCATTGCATATCACGTGTTTAGGATTATGGAAATTTTAAGCATTTTCTGTGTATGGATTTCACCGTTCACTTTTGTTTTGTTGTATTGTTCACTTTTCCCCAGATCGTTCCATACTTCTTGTGGCCTTCAACCAATGCATTGTGAGGATTGTTTTTGTTTTGTTTGACATATAATACACCAACTATTTTAATAACAGGACTGTTATTATTGCACATTTGTAATGAATTGGTTATTAAAGTTAATGAAACATATTAACACCTTGCACACTAGGGCTTATTATTCAGTTATTAAATTTAAGACTCATTACTCAGTATGTACTATGCATGACTATGAAACTATGAAGGTTGTAGGTCGTATAGCTATAGTTAGAATGTTGGTTGTCTAGTTACGAGGTGTTACGTTGAGACTTTTTAGACTCTTGTATAAAAAAGCATAAATAGGGTTTTGAGAAAGGCCCACTTTTCACATCTCACGACTGCATTATGCTGTAAACTTGTTGCAAGAGCTGTGCTGTTTATACCACACTGAAGCAGAGGCCTCTTAATGAAGGGGTTCAACAGATAAAGAAAGTCAGACAGCCATAAAATTCTCTCTCTGTCTCTCATTCTCTGGTGTGTGCTTTTCCGGTCTCTGCAATGCTCTCACACTCTCCTGCTCTTTTGCCGGCCCTGTCCTGGGACACTCTCTCTCTCTTTCATATTTGCCCTTTCATATTTGTGTGTGTGTGTGTGTTATACATTACCTCACCCTGCTCGATTCCTCTCTCTGACACACACACACACACACCAGCTCACTATAAGACAGCACTGCCAGCTTGCCCATGCCAAGACTGAGGAGTGTGAGGTTGACAGTGGTGTAGCTTTCGCGTCTATTTCAGCTTTAGGCCAGCTAATGTCATCAAGAAAATCAGCAGTAATTTGCCTTGATCGGTTTCAGAGATAAATGTACACACACTTTCTACACGCTTATAAGATTTGGGAAAAAGTGTTCTCTAAGGACCACTTTTTAAAATCGAGATGTGAACGTGTGAACAACATTTTAATGGCCGCAAGTGGAGGCTCTTTGCAGAGGCTCTTTAAAAAGGTTCTTCCCACTCGCACGCTCTGAAAAGGCTTCTTTTAAAAACATGACTTAAAAAGGTGCTTTAGGAAATCAAAAGTGCTTTTGTATCATGCAAAGAACCCTTTTTGGCACCTTTACTGAGAGTGTAGTTTCAGTCACTGTACAGCAGTTTGTTTATTTGAGTTAATATTGAGCTCTGAAGTTAGGTGACGTTGAGCTTTAGCACATGGAGCATTATTATAAAAGTTGTTCTTACTGTTGCTTTTGTTCATAGTACGCATTTAAATCACTTGCTTACTTGGGCCAATCCATTTCAAAATGCCTGGGGATTATCATTTGTATATATATTCATACCCCATTGTCTGTGTATAGTCTATGTGAAGTCTTGACGTAGCTTCATGTTGAATTCTGAGCCAGTTTGAATCCTGGTCTTCTTGGTCCTAGTAGTTTGTGATCCAGTTTTGTGATGTTTCCTAGCTGTGTCTCTTGCTATTCTTGTCTTTACTGGACTCTGCTTTCAGTCTGATCTTCTGATTTTGACTCTTTGTGCCCGTCTCTGTTGTTTTTTTTTAAAAATATATTTTATTACTGTGCCGAGAATAGACCTGTGTATAGCACAGTCTGACCTCTTGTCTTTGCTTAACCACGTTAAATAGATTTAAGAGGTCAATATGAATGTAAGATTATTAAGGCTGGGAATTTGCGTGAACACTAGAAAATGCTAGAATCGTATAACGGGGGGAGGGCTGGTTGAGGAAGCATGTGGTTGGTATGACGGGGCTGGAGGAGTGTGTTATTGTGGAATCTTTCAGATGGATGTCAGGGGTTTGGCAGGCGAACGCTCCGTACAGAGCTGATGAGCAGACAATGACAGTGGGTGGGCTTGGCCTGACATCAACTTGCAGCCTCCAAGACCATCTGCAATTTGTTTTTAGCACCAGCACACAAACACCCAGAAACATACACATGCAGGCAATCATGTGAGGTGTGAAGACTTTTAACTGCTGGGGATATTTCAGTATTGACTAGTAACACATTTGCTTTACACAGATTATGATCTGACTCTTTTCATGGTTGATTTGTTGTGTAAAGAATATGTGACTGATCATTGTCCTGTGTGTGTGAATGCATGCATGCGTGCGTGAGTGTGTGTGTGTCTAGTATGCGTGTGTGTGTATGTGCATGTGTGCGTGTGCTGAAGGAGCAGTTCCTCCTTAAACATAGCCAAGCAGTGGAATAAAGACATCATTGTGTGTGAACCTCACCCTGAACACACACACACACACACACACACACACACACTCACACACACACACACACACTGTCCACTTCCTAAAAGATTCCCTGACTCTGACTCTTCTGCTTGTCCAGCCTCAGGAAATATACCATTACATAAACCTGGGAGACACCTATGCACTCACACACACACACACACACACACACACACACTTTTACATAAGCATAGTATTACAGACTACAGACTCTCTTTTTGTTTTTTTTACAGGGAACAAACTTTAGCCTAAATTTTTATGCAAACTTTCCCACACAGTTAATTAATAAAATAACATAAAATGTTTACAAATAAATTGCAACTGTGTGGTAAAGTTTGCATAAAAATCTATGCTAAAGTTTGTAAATGGGTCATAACTTCAGGAATGGTGCAGAAGTGTGTTCTCTGTAGAGGTTTTGTTCTTAATTTTGCTTAGAAAATCACTTGTCCAGGAGTGCCCAAACTTTTTAACCACACATGCAGGAAACAATCCTGTTTTGTTTTTCTCGTGCATTTTTTGTTTTATTTGTTGCAGGAGTTGCAGTATTGGTTTTTGAGAAAATGTATGTTATTTTGCAGTCATTTCTTGATGTTCCTACTTTTCCTGCAGATTGAGGACCTTCTACGACTCTTTGATAGAGATTTCACCATCACGTAATTGCTTGAGCTCACTTTGCTAGGCAGTTGTGGTTTGACATGATTGAGCTGGCGCTGTGCCAGGCTATCGCTGAGGTATAATTGCACTTAATTACAACCCACTCCACTTCAAGATTTCATTACCTACTACAGTCATGACATCATCCCTGGCATTTGATGGCTATTTAGAAATATCACTGCTGCTCTTTTCATGTATTTGTCAGACAAGCTTAGATTTTGTTGACTTTATTCCAGTAGTGTACTGACAACCTCATTTACATTGAATGCAGTTCAATGCATGCAGGACATCAGTACGTCTAAATATGGTCACTGTCTTTGAGCTGCATGGACTTACAAACTTATGCCTAGATCATGATAGCAAAAACATAGCAAATAAACCTGAACTGGTTTAATGTTACAAACTGTTAAAACATTATCTTTGATATTTTGTCCCTATGCATCAATGTTGATGTTCTGAGTGCGTTGTTAGAGAAGCTAAGTGGTTAAACTGGAGGCCACAAGGATGGAAGCAAGCAGTGATTTCTTTAATACTTTCTACATATTTTCCTTAGTTTGCCAATGACTGACACAACATTTGTCGACATTAAAAACTGTGTTTTCCCCCAAACCTTTCCCTGTTTTGCAAGGAAATATACCTGGCAAACATGGTACTGTGGTGCAAATCAGCAAGTCACTGTTTTTGCTCATGCAAAAGAAAGTAGTAGTAATAATATTACTAATAAACTGAAATACTTGTAATACTCACAGTGGCTGTTTGCAGAGTGTGAGAGTGTGTGTGAGAATCATGCAAGAACAAACCGTTGACCCCCAAAGCAGAGTGAGTGAAGCTATGCTGCAGCGCTGCCTGTGCAGGTGTGTGTGTGTGTGTTTTTGTGTGTGTGTGTATTGGAATAATAATAGTAACGGTTTTGGAGCTCTTACCTGTGCCACCCTGCTCCTTCCTGCACGGCTACTCCACACACATACACACACACACATGCACTCACACACACTGGCAAAAAAGCTTTCTATATACAGTGCTTCGGTCTCCTGCACCACCTGCTCTCTCCTACTCTCTCTCTCTCTCTCCCTCTCTCCCTCTGCCCTGTTACTCTCTTCTCAATTGAGCTTTAAAGGGCTGAGGGCTTGTTATCATCTGTTTATGCTGTATCCATAGAGACATCCTGTTTAACATCAAGGGAGGGCAATAAAAAGAGAGAGAGAAAGAGAGAGAGGGAGAGAGACAGACAGACAGAGAGAGAGAGAGAGACATAGAGAGAGAGACTCCTTGAGCCGAAATGGCCAGGGTCATTTGTCAGTTGGGCTGAAATAGAATCTTAAGCATGACCAGAAAGGATGGTCAGACAGAAGTTTAGACACTACAATAGTGTGTGTGTGTGTGTGTGTGTGTTTGTGTATGTGCATGAATGAGAGTGTACACATTTCACATTGAACACCTTCAAGAGCATGGTGTGTAAGCATGTAAGTTTGTTGGGCATGAAGCTGAGGTATGTACTCCAATGTGTGTGTGTGTGTGGGTGTGTGTGTGTGTGCGTGTGCATACATACATGAGAATGTGTGTACCTGTGTGTAAGCATGCCTCTGCAAGTCCACCAGAACATGCGAACATCTGGCCATCTTTTACACATTTAGATTAAAGTTTTCATGGTTTCTTTTCTTATGAAGCAATAAATAACATGGCATTCACCTTTTGGTGTGTTTTGAAACATTTAATGTTAATCTTAGTGTCTTTCTTGGTTCGACAAGTAGGCATTGCCAAAAATGATGATCTTTCATTTGTAAACGAGCACAAATTTAAAATATTTTTTGCTTGGTCGGAAAGCAGACAATAAAGGTGTCAAGAACCACTTCTGGTTCCCTAATGAACCAATTTTTAAATATTAAATGTGTGAGTGTGAAGAACCTTTTTAAGAACCTCCACATAGTGTAAATGTTCTTCAATCATTATATGTTTTTTATAGAACTGCACATTTAAGAGTGTCTGTTTCTTTTATAATCGTTACAGTGCTAAAGTTCACTAGCCTCTCTGAAGGAGCCTCTTAACCTGTTAGCTATATGCTGAGCCAGTCAGACACGATGTTGTTAAACTACATTAAACCTAGAGTTCTTTAGGGGTAATCCATAGGGTACGTTTTACATTTTAAAATATTTTTTTTACTTCACTTTACTTTACTTCAAGTTTTGTGCATTCTGTTTGTTTTGTACAAATCCTGTTTAAAAATGACAATGTAATGCACAATTAATTAATTGTATTTCTTTTATTTCTCCACCTCCGTTTTAAGGCAAAGCAAAAGTAATCAACTAGACCCTCCACAAACAAATAAACAAACCAAAAAACAGAGCACTGCCCATCAATAAAAAGCGTTTTGTTAGTAGCATGCTGGTGCTAGGAGCTAGCTGCAAATGCTGAATGCTGAGGTGGATTTATTTCACACACAGTCTCAGACTCTGCACACAGACACACGCTAAAATCACCACCGATCGGAATCCCACATCTCACCTTTGCCCGCTCGGTAACTCTCTCTGTATCTGCGCTTCTGTGCACCAGCAGGCTGGTACACATTCCTGAACGGTTTTATGAAGCCGCTGGTGAGCAGGTAATAACTGAGATACGCTTGTGTTTTTGCCGACTTTATTCCAAGAGTGTTTGCTGTTGTTTTGGGCACGTCCCACTACAGCAAAATCCTGTGATCCATCAATTTGCATGTCAGTCAAACAATCATGGCGAAGTCACATCTGTCAGCAACACCACCCCGAGTTCATGCGTGTGTTTATTCATGTTTCATTTGATGGACAGTTTATTGTTGTGATTGGATGAGTAAGGTTTGCTAAATATGAAACTTAAACCATGGAGTCACTACCCACTCCACACCAGCACACATAAAACCCGTTCACACCATAACATTTTAGATTAGTTTTACCATTGTTTAACCAGTGTCAGTCTTCCGTGAAGAACTGAGAGGATTTATTTTACAGTTCTGACCATACTGAATCCTGGCCTCTCCCTCATTCTGGCCACTGTCTGCCGCAATGGCATTACATTTTCCAGAGTTGCCCCCCACCCCGCACCCCAACACCCCGCCCCATCCATTTTGTCTGTACGGGATGAATAAACAGACGAGTCACGGGACTTCAGACCAGCCCAGAGCCAAATATGAGCTAGTGCTGCCTGATGTCATTGAGAAATATATTTTTAATTATCTCTGCTTCAAATTAAGGAGGCGAAGGGAGCCCATACTGGAGCCGTTCCCACCAGTTAATGGCTTGCAATGCTTTAAACAAATCCTGGATTTCACGCAGCTTCACTGATTTCCTCTCCTCCCGCCTCTCCCACCCTGCGTCCTTCGCCGCCTTCTCCTTTCATAATGTTTCTCCTCCTCACCCAATTCTTCTCTCTGCTCTTTTCTGTCTTTCTTTTTCCAGCTGTTGGAACAGAAGAAACAACAAGCTGTGTTAATGTAGAAAGCAATCATGAGCTACTTTAGAGCAAGGTTTTCTATTTAGGCCATTAGCAATGTGTAGTGCTGATAAAGAGTATATCACAGTATCGGATGTTGAGTTAAAGCCATGAATCCTGAGCACTGCTACCACTATTACAATATCTTTCAAACCTAACTCAAGTTAGAGATGAATCAACAGGGCCTTCTACGCCTTCAGAAGAGGCCCAATGAATTCTGGGAGTCAAAAAATATTTGTAGTTAATTTATTCACTAATGTAATTAAACACTGCAAGTACTGGAGCTTTCTGATGTCTTTATCAAGTATTAGCAGGAACCAATAGGGTTAAATTCTTTACCGCCCAAAATTTTGAGGTTTTGAGGTAAATATTTGTTACAGAAGCTTCACACATTTCACTACTCTGTAACAGGACACATCTCTCTGACACAACTGTCTGTGATTGGTCAATTTGTTTGTCGGTCAAACAAGCCAGTGAGGCTGTATTGGCATCTTTTTCAGCGAAGAGACCCCTAGTTTATGCATGTATTTTAGTTTTTATTAAATTGTTAGATTTGCTAATGAAACCAAAATCAAATAGTCACTAGCCATTCAAAGAACACATGACACCAGTTTACATGATAACATTTTAGTTTTGTAGCAGAAAATGATCCAGTCACATATTTTTTCAAGACATTTGTTAGGCACTGAGATGTATGGACTGAAGTCCATGTCCGATTAACCACAAAAAGGAATGAACCAATCATTTCCAATGGGGAAAATGTCCTTCTGGAAGTCCAAGATACATTACTGACTAAGAATATGAGCAGATGATCGACAGCAGCAGCAGTTCTATACCGGGACTGGTGCTTAGGGAATCACTCTAGAAATACATGTAAATGCAGGTAACATATGTTAATAGGTTTGTTACAGGCTTTGGGTCAAACTATACATTATATGGACACAAGTATTAAGACAATACTAGGCCCCTTATTCAATTGAAGGGCAATCTTGATGCTTCAGCAGACCAAGAAATTTTGCGAAAGCCCTTTTCTATTCCAGCATGATGCTGCGATAAACTGAAATTGAGAGTGTGAGCCAGGCCTTCTCATCCAGCATCAGTGTCTGACCTCATAAATACTCTACGGAATGAATGGGCACAAATTCCCCCAGAAACTCCAAAGTTTTGTGGAAAGCCTTCCAGGAAGAGTGGAAGCTGTTATAGCTGCAAAGAGGGACCAACGCCATATTAAAGTCTATAGATTTAAATGCAAGTCCCTGTTGGGGTAATGGTCAGGCCTCCCAGTACTTTTGTCCATATAGTGTACAATGTGCTTTACAATGTGCTTTACCCCATAGGGGTCCTAGAGGTTTTCTTACACTAAACACGTGGTTCACAATTCTTAGGCTTCATGCAAAAATCACATAAAGTATATAACAAGAAAGTCTTCAAATAGCAGTTCACAGCTGCCACAATTAGTACCACTAGCTTGATGCTAACACATAATGGTGAATTCCATCAAGTCACTCAAAGACAAGAGCATTTTGCCAACATATTTATACACATGCACAATATGCACAAGAAAATATATGCACAAAGGAAATTATTGGAAATTATTTGTCATTATTGAATGACAAAAATAAGAGTTTATGATCTTACTGGAGTTTATGATCGTTAACTGTCCAGTAGAATAACAGGGGATTGCATTTATGAACATACAAAATAAGTTAAACTGTCCTTTACTATATTCAGTAAGTGTTATATGGTATTTAAGAAAGCATGGTGTAATTTTAAACTGTATCTACTGTATGAAGCAATGTATGGTATAGTGGTAAAGTACACAAGTGTAAGTTGAGGCATAATGAATAATGAACATCCTTTCAATTCAACTTCCATGAACAGCAAGAACGATTCAGTACTGTGAGAATTGGCAGAAAAAAGGATGTAGATTATAATTGTAAATTAGAATAGTGCCTTTCATCCCAAATTTATCTCTGCAGATAACACCTCACAAAGTACTCTAGAAGATCTAGAATTCATCATTTGCTTCACTGGCCCTTAATATTCACCAAAGGGTTTTTAGATAAAAAATGAAAGAATGTCTGCCCTAAAGCTCCTTGGATTTTATGTCCTTGTTGTGATGTCAGCACTCATCAATGCACAAACTTTTCAGTTTGAAGTTGTTTTCTTCAATGAAAGGAAAACTGTTGAATTGTAATTATTTATGCAAACCAAGCAAGACACTTTGATGAACATGATGCAAAGTGATCCAACACTCACTCAATCACTTATGAAAAGCCATTAGGTTTATGCCAATCGGGTTATTTTTCTCATGTCATTGAACAGTTAGACAGTGCATCTGCAAAAGTACTCTCTTGGCCTGAAAGCCTCATTTAAACGATAGAAGTCAAGCCATCAGACACATTTTTTAACAGTTATGCTCTTATTGAACTTTTATATGTCATTAGATGAACATGGAAATGATACATTGTAGTTCTTTATATGTAATGGAACATTATACAATGTAGTTGATGAGTTTTATTATAGCAAATATGTGCATGGATGGCGCGAGCAAAGTGATAAAAACAGCAAAAACAGTGAGTTTTTGCATGTGCACAGACTGTACTATATGTACGTACGACAAATGGCTGTCTGTTGTAGCTCTGTTTTTGTTGTGTTGCCACTTAATGTAGGGAGATAATGATGTGATCGTTCTCCTTCCACTCCCTAGACCGTCTCACATTACTGTGGCTGAGACATCCTGATACGGGACACCAAAACCACACACCACTTCACAAGACTGCTGCGTGTGAGTGAGAGAGAGAGAGAGAAAGACAAATGGAGAGAGACTGAAAGGAACACAGACAGGAGCTGAAATTCATATCCATGCAAATGAGTTTTACATGTTCCTTTAAGGTCTATGCCATTTATTTCTTAGATAGGGTTTCTTTTGCCCAGCAGCATGGCTGGACCTATCTCTTTCAACCACAACACAAAGGCCACATAAGATCCTTATTTTCAGCCCTGGAGTATAAATGGAAGCGCTGACACTCACGTACGCACTCATACTCATGCAGGGTTTGTCCTCAAACAATCCGATCTCCTGCATTGTTGGCGCTGGATTAGCCACAGGCATACGGGTGTGGGAGAAGATGCCGCATTCACTTTGACTGAAACCGCTCTCCTCCACCAGTAACCATTCCAGGCATCCTGTATTGTGAAATAGCACTGAGTGAAGCACTTCTGCTCCGGACATTATACTAATGTTTTATAGCTCATGGTCAACCTTGAGCTCCCGTAAGCTTTGCAGTGTGATTATCTTAACTATTAAAGCAACTGTCTGCACAAAAGTGCACAATTTTCTCTTTTGGTTTTCTGTTTTTATTATTTCCTTAAAGTGTATCTTCCATTTTCTTTTATTATATCTGTTTCTCTGGGGTCCACTTATAACATACACATGGTTTCATGACCATAATTCATTGTTACAACTCTTATTACTTTGAAACAGACTGTTTTGTTACTGTGCCTTTAATACTGATATGTAATACACACACACACACACACACACACACACACATACACACATACACACACACATACATACATACATATGTATGTATGGACTGTGCAGCTTGGGCAGTGAACGATCCATTTTTAAATAGTCTTCATTAAACTTTTTATTTCAAAGAACAACCTATAAACAAAAAAAAAACAGACCCACGCAATGATCCATTTTTAAATATTCTACAAAAAAGTGTTTATCATGACATGGGCCCTTTATATTTAAATATATGAAGTGAAACTACACCATCATTACTGAGAATTCTCTCTCAGCTTTTTGTTTCTCTTTCTCTTTGTTTCTTTCTGTGTGCGAAGGTTTCCCCTTTTAATTCCATTTGGTGGTGCAAGCCTCTTTTATTTAACTGCATTTGCCTCATAGCTCATATTCAGAACTCAAGAAGCAAACGGTGGGAGTGTGTGAGTGTGTGATATTTACCAGTATGCCAAAATACGTCTTTGCTCTGACATTTAGAAAGCTTTGGACAACATTCTCCCTTCATTTGAGTGTTTTTGTCCTTTAAATAAGCTGAAAGAGATGTAATGATAAGAAGTTAAGATAAGAAAAGATAAGGTAACCCTTTATTAGTCCCACAGGTCAGAAATTTGCATTGTTACAGCAGCATTGTTACACATCTTCTCATTCAGTGTTTTTTCTTTGTTTTTATTATTTTCTACATTGTAGATTAATATTGAAAACAAACAAAATGATG
>JBBPCY010000039.1:18041272-18054907 GCA_037974405.1 Brachyalestes nurse
ACCCCACCATCACAACTGATGATCCCAAACACATTAAGAAGGCAAGAAATTCCACTAATGAACTCTTGACAAAGAACCCCTGTTAATTAAATTCCATTCCAGGTTGATTCCTCATGAATCTGATTGAAAAAATGCCAAAAGTCTGAAAAGCTGTCATCAGAGCAATAGATGATGTTTTCAATAATAAAAACAAAGGAAATCGTTGAATGAGAAGGTGTGTCCAAACTTTTGACTGGTATATATATGTGTGTGTGTGTACACAGTGGATATACGTCTGTATCTAATAAGTGCCCCAGAAAACTGCTCACTGCATACAGTGTTATATCTAAAGATCTCTGCAGATATATCTAAAGATGTCAGTGCTGAACGCTGCAGATGCGCTTACACACAGATGCTGTGATCTTGACTGACCTCGGGATGAGTGGCATGTTTAGTGGGTGTGTTTGCGTCGCCATGGTTACACTTTGTTGTGCTATCAAACTATGCCGGTTAGATGCTTTTGTGGGAAGCGCAGTCTTCGCTTCATCATTCACAAAACAAGGCATGTTGAAAAGAGATTGAACGCTTGGGCCGCAGCACATGTGGATTATTGTGTGAGGACTGTGTGCCACACGTTACAGTTCAACTCTGTAAACTTTTGAACTCTCATTTTAAACTGTAATAACTGAGGTGAAATTGCACTACAGGGTTAACTGCAGTACTGAAAAGTCTTTTATTCTTTCTATTACTCATCGTATTATTTCAATAGTTCATTATTGTACACATAATATAATACGTAAGCTCTCCGCCTGCCTGTGAGAACTTTGCAGCCTGGCTGGAACTGGTAGAGCTAGTTATTGGCCTACGTGACAAACATGATCAATCCTATCATTTCACAAGAGCTACATATTATTAAAGAAGGCTGTTTTCTCGGAGTTTTCCACACAGTATATCCAAAGTTTGTTCCGGACACTTTTCTGTAACACAGGACAGCTAGCCAGGCACTTTAATTCCCCCTGTTGAACCTCATCACCTGTCTTCTACCCGTATTATTGTAAAGGACCCATATCCTATTTTTTTCTTGTGTTTAATTTATTTTCCCAAAGTCTGCTTATGTGGACATATGTGGTTGTAGAACCACAAATCAAGAAAAGTTGGAAAGAATGGAAAAAGTCAGGACGGTAAAGCATTTACCACTTTGTAATGTTGCCATTCCTTCTCACAATTAAAGACACTGAGAAAACCATATGACGAAGTGTTTCAGGTGTTATTTTTTATTCTTCCTGCAAACACATCTAAAGGTATGCAACATTATAGGGTTGTCGTTGTCGCATTTTCATTTCAAAATTCTCCACAAATTCTCTGTGATGTGTGCAGAACACGGTTTTGCATTGAAGAGATGTAATCTTGAAGGCAGTATATGGTGCTGTAAAATCTTAACGTACTTTTCTGACCTTTACCAAGGGTGCCGACACAACCCCACACCATGACAGACCCTGGCTTTTGGACTGATAACGGTCTGGATGGTCTTCGGTATTGAGCATATGGTGTCTATTTCGTCCAAAAAAAGATCTGGAATACTGATACTGACCACAATACATGTTTCCAATATGTGATGGTCCATCCCAGATGCCTCAGAGCCCAGAGAAGTCAACACTGCTTCGGGATATGGTTAACATAAGCCTTCTTTTTTGGACAGTAAAGTTTGAAGCAACATTTGTGATTGTAACTCTGATCTGTAGTGCTTGGCAAGGGTTTGCCAAAATAATCTCTTGCCCATGTGGTTGTATTAGCTATTGATGAATGACGGGTCTTGACCCAGCTCTGTCTGAGGGATTGGAGATCACAGGTGTTCAGCTTAGGCTTGCATTCTTGCCCATTACATGCTGAAATTTCTCCAGATTCCTCCAGAACTGCTTAATGATATAATACACTGCAGAGGGAGAAATCTGAGGAATGTTCTTTTTAAACATTTCAATAATTTTCTCATGCATTTGTTGACATGAGAAACAAATGCTCCTCAAAGACTCAGTGTTGCTTTTTACCAAATCATTATGACCTGTTGACATCACCTGACTGAGATCACATTATTGTTGTTTTTTTTTGTTTTTACCTCATTACAAGCCCTAAATTGCCCCAGTCCTAGCTTATTTTTGAATGTGTTACAGGCCTGAAATACGGAATGGATGTATTTTAACAAATAAAATGAAGTTTACCAGTCAAAACATAATATATCTTGGGTTTAGATCATCTGCAATGAAATAAAATCAAAGTAAATTTAAGAATCACTGTTTGTTTTTGCATTTTCCATACTATCCTAACCTGATTTGGGGTTGTAGAAACCAAAAACCATCAAAGACCATTGTATAGGGATATAACTGTTAACTTAGAATTGTCAACTTGCTGTTTGTTACTTTCCCTTAAGAGTTATATATGTAAATGAGCTTTTTTCTTATTGGCTGCCCTATATTGTGCCTCATTAAAAAGTCTAATTTTAAATACTACTAAACTAACTTCAGTGTTAATGGGTGGGGTGAAACTGGGCAGGGCTGAACTCTGATATATGCAAATAATAGGCAGATATATGCAAATATGTTGGCCTCTATATCATCACATAACCAGTGAATTCAAAATTTGTGGACTGCACAGAATTATGTCAAGCTTTCCCTAATTTGTTATTGAAAAGGGATAACAGCTCAACCAAACCCGGTGATGTGGTTAGAAAGAATTTGAAATTGAAGCCTTAATTTACAGTGCGTACAGTTTGTTGATGATCGGTCAGCTCTATTTTGCTCATGTCAAATGAGTGGTTGTCAGGGTGGGCATTATAACTTGCCTCGTTGCCAAAACACTTCCATATTGCTTACTCTAGGTATGCTTTGTTAAGGATTAAACCACTGACAGCCACAAAGTCTCAGTGTGTGTCTGTGTTTTTGTGTGGATGTGGTATTAGTTAGATCATCCTTTGTGGGCGTGTGTCTATGAGGAAGTGGTTGACCATAATCATCATGATGAGCTGCTCTCACTCTCAGGGTCCTACAAGCACCCTTTATTCTGCTTTCTTTCTTCCTCCCTCGTTCCTCTGTGAATATTAATGGAAGCTCGTTATGAGCTCATTTAGGAGCGTGTGAGGAGATCAGGGTACGGCAGCTAACAGGAAACAGATGTGCGCCCCGGCCAGGGGAACAGAGCGTCTGGACCATGCATCTGAGCATGTGTGTGTGACTGTGTTTGCATTAGGTTTTACCTCCCACAACCCTACGAAGCCCAGCTTTAGCCACTGGGGTGGATTGTCTGGGTGTATGAGAGAATGTGTGTGTGTGTGTTACACTGCAGTCGGTGGGCCGCTGGAGCTGAGGCGAAAGCCGGTCAGTGGAAAAATCGCTCCCCGCCCCCCTCCTACAGTCGCCCCGGGATGGCCACTAGAGTCCATAACAGCGCTGTGTTTGTGAGCGGTGGGAGGGTCAGGGTGGGCCACAGGCCAAAAAGGTCAGCAAATGGCATCACAAGATCGGTGTGCGATTTTTTTTTAGTCTTTTGTTTTTGCAAAGCTTGTCGCCATGGGGACGATTACTGCTGACCAGGCCCCTTTGAGGGAATGCAGACAGAGGAGGTTGCTATAGAAACGTGGATGTAAACACAGGCATTGATAAGCGTGGAGATCGGGTTTGGACGCATTCCTCCGCCAAGCTTGGGCTGCATGCCGCATACAAGCATTCGGGGATTTTTTTCCCCTTTATGGCTTTAATAAAAGCGAACCTGTTCAAGGCATGCTCAGGGTCGTGTCTGCTCAAACAGTAAAGCATAAGGTTATAGGTAGGCTATTCAAGACCAGTATTGTCATAAGATCTCTTGAACTGGTTTAGCAGGCACAAAAGTCCCAAAGCATGATTCTTGGATCAGTTTCTCCAGTCTATGTAAGTGCATTTATCAGGATATGAAAGGATACTTTTTTTTTTTCTTTTGAAAAATCTGATGAACACTACAGATGCTGTCTGTGGGTGGTAATGAAGGTGGCTAAATACTTCATGAAACTTAAAATGTCATATTTCTTTAAACTTTAATGCAAAAACATTGGTTACCAGCAGAATGTAATAAAATTATAAAAATCATAAAATGTGGCATGTTTGGGTACACTGCAAGTGCCTTTTCTGTTTTTATAATCCGCTTTGCTTGAAATCTCCACATACTTCTTGTAGCCAGCCAGTAGTAGCCAACACTCTTTCTATTTCTGAGATTTTCTCAAATTTGAAGGTGGCCAAATTCTTTTTTTCTTCAGTTTCTTGACTGACTGAGAGACATTTTCTTACAGGATTTGTTGATTAGTAGTAGAATCTTTTAGAAGTGATGTAGGGAACAAACTGTCTCCAAATATAAACTGTATACTGTTATCATAGCTATGAGTGTAAAACTGTTTAAGAAGCAATTTAAATGGGTCCCGTAAAGATGGTGGGGCTTCCTTGACACAGGCACACCCACTTTACATTATGTGGACGTTCTGTAAACTTTAGCTTATGGTTCTTTACTGACACATCTTATTTACACAAATGATCCTTTTATTGTTGGTTTTCCAAAAAATAACCCCTCCAGTGATTGGCTGATGGTTAGGGAGTTACCCCTGTGATGGGAAGGTTGTGGGTTTGAGTCCCAGTACTGCCAGTAGCACCACTAAGGTCCCCACGCTCTGCCGTCCGGGCGCTGTATCGAGGGCTGCCCTCTGCTTGTCTTGGTGAATGGGTTAAATACAGAGAAAGAATTTCACACTGTTCACACTATGAGTTCACATGTGACTATAAGGAACCACTTATATTTAATCACTGGGGGGGTTTCAGGAAACCAACAGTTGTTCTTCTGTGTCACAGTTCCGAAGAACCATTTGTATGTGTGAGTGTGCATCTGTAACATAGACCAAATGCATGTGACACATGGGGGAAGGGCTGTTGATTGACATTTGATCGTGCACAGACTGGTCTAAAAATAACCATCCCCTCCAAATCTGATTCACGTTGTGAGTACATGAAATGAGGGTTCCATTCGGGTGCATGGAGGAAAATAAAAATGTGACCTTAAAGTAGCGACCGTCCTGTTATCGCTATTTCATCGCCTTGTGCTAAATTCACTGTAAAGTAGAAAAAAGCAGTAATCCATGAGGGCCTCTGTATGAAATGGACTCATGCCTGTTTTAGCGGTGCTATAAACCCCTTTTTCAAAACCCAGTGCTCTCAGGATAATTAATCGGCAACACAAAACTTGCCTGTAGTCCATAATTCAAGAGCCGTGCAAGGAGTAACGAGGCCCTTGTTCACTCAGAGGATAAACGACAGTCAACAAAACCTGGCTGGGGCTGCTAAAGTGTGTCGTAAATCAGAGGTAAACGAGCACATCACTGGATCGCAAAAAAAAGCAGGTGTTTGAGAAGCATTTCAGAAATGTGCTCTTGCAGACACCTCTGTTAAGTCAACAGTGAAACAGAGGGATGTCATAATCCCAGGCTCATGCTTCACGGTGCCAGCAATAGAGCTACCGCACGGGTCCCTAGATGTCAACACGTTCCTCCACAAGCCTCTCCCTTTACCAGAGAGGATATGATTGACACTGTTATGATGTCGTGGTGTTTTTTTGTTGCTATGGCGATGTGGGGTGACTCTGCATAGGGGCCAGCTGAGTTGAGAGGGGACAGTGCCAGAGTAAACGATCTGTCCCAACAAAACAATACACCACTATAAACAGCAACCGATGGGGGAAGGAAGAGCGCATGAGAGAGAATGAGAGAGAGAGAGAGAGAGAGACAGAGACAGAGAGACAGCAGCAGACAGAGAGAGCAAGAGAGAGAGCAGAAGTGAAACATAGCCTAAACCCTTGTTAAGTACTAAAACAGCTCTGTATTTAATTATTAAAAATGATGGCCCTTTGGAGAAATCGAGAGTTTGATATTGGAGACAGAGGCAGGACTTTGACATGAGAGTCTGAATCCAGTGCTCACTTTATGAGCAGAAGTGTCTATAACTAATTTTACAGTTAGGCCTGGGAACATGATCCATGAGTTCAGTGCCAGTTGTCGACTGATATTATCAACAGAGGAATATTCAAACTCATGCTCACGCTTAAATAACACCCCATGTACAGGTTTCCAAAACAGATGCTGTTCAAGAAGTACTTACTTACCCCAGATTTAGTCACCGAAGACATTTTTAGTGTCCAAACGTTACTTCTTACCTTTAGAACTGCAGCCGCAAGTCTAATGTTGCTAACAAATTATTTCCATTTGGTGAAAAAAAACTGCCTCAACCTGGTCTTTCTGGTCTCCCAAACCACACTGAGATCTTCACGGAGATGGAGCAGGATTTTTAGTGTGATTTTGGACACAATTCGACCGTATAAAAAAACTCTAAGCCCCATATGCAGAAACGCCCCACAGACTCTCTATGTATGATTTAAGCTTTACGATTTGATGGAGCAAAACTGCACCACTACAGGCAGCCATTGCAGAGAACACCAGGGTGGACACTCACAAAGCAGTGATAAATTACACAAAGTCTGTGTGGCCCTAATGAAGACCTGGATGTGGTTTGAGCAGGCAGAGGGAAGTTTTGGTGATGTATGTTTACAGAAACGATTTGGTGACTTTTAACTTCTAGTTATCCAGGTCACAGCAGGTGGCTGCCCACTGCTTCACTTGGTGAATGAGTTAAATACAGAGAAAGAGTTTCACATTGCTCACACTGTGTGCTGTAGTGTGGTGTGTTCACACGTGACTATAAGGGCCCACTTTACTATTTGTTAGCAATATTAGCCTAATAGTTCCAGGACTGAATTTAGAAGCAACATGTGGGCTCTTGGCTTATCAAGTACATCTGAGATAAGTGGGATAAGTTTGCCTTTAAATCAGTGGCCACCTACCCCAGCTGTTGAGAGATCTACCTTCCTGAGAAGTCTAGTTCTAGCCACAACACTTTACGTAAAGGCCGCATGTTAGATGAAGGTTGGAACTCAAAGCAGATCTCTAGGAAGAGGGTTGGTGCTACTTGATGTGCTCTAGAAGTGTGGTCTGAGACTTCTAGTCATGGGTAAACCATGATGAATGGCGTTTAGTCACTATGCAGCTCGCTGCTGGAACAAAATGCCCATCAGAATCAGATCTGCACCAACTGTAGCTTAAAAGTCTTCAGAGTCTTCTCCTTTGCCTTCTATTGCGCTTTCAGTTTTCTTTCATTGATTTTCTGTATTGTTTTATTACTGTTATTTCTTCCATTATTTTATTCTATTTTTATTATATTCCTGTAAAGTACATTCAGTGTCCTTTTGTGTATGATAATGTGCTATATAAAGAAACTTGAACACAGGGCACTAATTTAACTTTTTATATTTTAAATGATGTATAGGCATATGGCAAAAATATGCTATTGCAATTCTTGCTGATTTTCCATGACAACATCGCAGTACTGAGGTTTTTCTGAGGTTTGATGAGTTGGTATTGACAAAGCAGTGCCCCATTTAAAAGATAACCTATGAGTGCAATCAATTCTTGCTCTAAATCTGCTTATTCAAACTAGAACATCCAGAGCATTATTTTAAAACAGCTACATATTCATGTGTCGACCTAATGTGTCTCATGGTTGAAGATTTGGAATGAGGTGGTCCGATAGATTTTTTTACCTTTTGAAGGGGTCCTTGGCCAAAAAGATGATTCAGATTCCAGTTCTGGAGCGTGGAGGACATCTGTCCTCATCCAGACACACTGATAAATGCTGAGACTCTTACAAGGACTTTGTTTAGGCATCAACAAACAAACAAACAAACAAACAGTGTATCTAGGTGATCATCTGGTGCTGCTCTGTCAGGCCTGTAATGCAGCCATGTTCTGTTCTTGCCTTTGCCCTGGAAAACTCTGTAAATGCTTTTGAATATGTTTCAGGTAAGTGCTACAGGGTCAACTGAGGTCTCTCTTGTACAAGTTAATCCCATCTATTAACATGAAACTTTTTAGCAAACCATTCATTTTCTAACATTCTGGTCTTACGGAACAATCTATTTTTTCTTTACTGGATGTGATCATGAGCTGGCCATGTCTTAAAGTATCCCTCAGTCCTGCGTATGTTATTTTATACCAGTAACCTCAGTAGTGACTTGTTGGTTCTCAATTATGCATTAAATATGTCTTAGTTTTCAGGCTCGCAATAGAACAGTATTGCATTTCAGTTGAAAAAAATAAAAACAAACATCTAATAATGAGAAAGTGCCTTATTTTTACAAGAATATCCTCAAAAGGACAAATGCCAATAAGGCAGAATATTCGTTAATTATGAGAAAATATCTTATTGCAAGACAATATGCCATCAAAACAGCATGTTATGAGAATCTCATTATGAAGAGTTTTACAACATACCATGTCACGGTGAGATATTTTCATAGAATGTTCTCCCAATTATGACCCCATATATTACAACATAAGATGCTTCCTCACAGTCACAGGGTATTCTCTCGAATATGGCAACATGCCATAAGTTCTTAAAATGAGTCATAATTACAGCATAAAATCTCAAAGTCACGCTAAAGGGTTAATTTTATTGTTTCCTTTCGCAGCAATACACCACCATAATGGCCTGATTCACTGGGACTGACACTTGGTTTTAATATAAGAAACAGATTTTATATGCAAATGCGAAATATGGAATCAACATTAGAATGTTTGCATTAAATGATGTTGCAGCAACACACAGAAGGTGAAGAAACTACAAAGTTACGTGTGGTCCACTGAATTGGGAGGGCATGTATAAGAATGGCTGGATTTCTTACAGATTTTACTGAATGTGTATGTAAAAGCTCCCAATTATGCACTTTCAGTTGTTTTATTTCAAATCAAGGTAGGACAGAGATGGAGCCAAAAAACAATACAAATGGTGCCTGTCCAAAAACTCCTGATTGCATCTGGTTGCTGATCTCTATGAATCTTTTGCTACTGGCAGAAGAGACTAAAGTCTGCATTTGTACTTCAGAAGGAAAAGTATTTAGAGCTGTTCAGCTATTTTTTAAAAACATGACACCTCTCAGTTCCTATTTTGATTCAGCTATTTAAGCAAAGGGATTTCAGGTTGCTAGCTTGTGTCAACACACCTTCCAAAATATACTGAAAGGCATTCAGCAGGTAAGCATTCAAGCCTGATTGTGCATGAATCCATGATGGTGGGCTGAAAGCTGATTTCCTCTTTAGTCTTGGATCATTACCTTATTACAGAGAACGAAAAGGTCGCAACACGTTCCTGCTAAAGCCATCTAGCTCCTCAGCGAAGGTGTGTGCAGCAGGAATTATCACCAACCCTGGTGTGTCTTCCATTTAACCGCCACCATGCCTCCACCTTTCTGGAGAGGCGTATTTGTGTTAGTGTCATGTTGCCATGGCTGTGGTATGATGCTTGAGAAAGTGTTAAAAGTCATCGTTCCTTTTTCATCTTTGCTTATTTTACCTTTTGCTGTACACATGTGTGAATTCAGAACCGACTGTCAACTGGGAGAAGCTCCTAAGCTGCTGATTCATCCATCTATCATCATGCAGTGCAGAAAACAGGCTGGGTGCTGAGCGTGCGAGGCTACGATAAGCTCCAGGTTTTATTGAAGGTGTGACAAGTAGAAAAAACATTAAGTGGCTTAAAAGGTTCAACATATCACAGTGCTGTACAAGAAAGTGGACTCGGCAACAACATTCTTTCAGACACAAAACAAGCAGCCGTCTGGACACCAAATTCATTTTTCTGATCCGATTTTTTCCGACGTTTTCTTACGTGTTTTTTTTTTAAACTTCTATAAAATGATGTAGTGCCCTGGCAGTTCTAAAAAGCAAATACTGTGTGGATTTTGAGGCCTGTAGTATATCCCATATGCAAACCTGAAAAGTAGACATGCTTAGAGAGTGCAGGTGCAAGAGCATATGGAACCTAACCCACTTCTAAAGCAATAAGTGGCATTTTTCTTAAAGTAACCTTTACATGGGATAACATTTAACAAGATAACAGGATAAGATGCGCCTATAAAGCCGAATATTAATTCAACTGAAACTTTCTTTTAGCTGCTGGTAGTGATGTACAGATATGGGTGGAGGAAAATAAACACTGGACTTACTTTCAAAGCCAACAGACGTTTCTGTCTGGAAAAGACTGTACACAATATATGAGCTTTGGCATTCAATATGAATAAATAGTTGATAAAAAAAGAGCCGTGATAAATAAAAATCATAAAAAAGTAACTGTGCAGTGCTACTGAAAAGTTATAGTAAAATTTATAGAAATGAACAAAATGCTTTATATCTGAACTGCAAGATTTTCAAAAGATGCAAATCCAACTAACTCCACTGCCGCCCCAATGCCTACATTCAGTGGTGTTTGCATAGGTTAGCTGAGGCCGCCAGTGCTACATCTGAGACTGTAGTGTTTTTTGTTTTTTTGTTTTTCCCAGAAGCAGTCAGTCAGTTTGTAAGCTTCCAGAGCATTCAGAGATAAGCCTACTAAAGTCCCCTCCCCAGGAGAGGCATGGTTTGGGGTTAGTGTTCTCACGCCAGTGGGGTGCTAGCTCTGGAGCTTGGCCTGGGCTCCTCAACACTTTTCTTTTTGCTTGTATGCTTGCGTTTCCCCACAGTACTTGTTCCGTCAGCATCCGGTCTCGCGCCCTCTAGGGATATGGCTGCCTCTCCGCTCCCTCGACTAACGAACACAGAGGGGTTCTGGGACGCCATCTCAAACCGCTGCTCTGCAGCCTTTCGAGCCACGGCCTTCCTCTTGGTCCTGGGCTTGGGGGAAGGCAGGGGCTGGGTGGCTGCAGGAGAAGGCAAAACATGCTGGATAGTGGAGGAATGGCCAGCAGCAGCAACGGAGATGGGTGTTGGTGCCCCCGCCAGAGTGGCGGTGCCTAGCCGTGCCAGGGCTACAGGAATCTCCTCCAGAGACTCTGCGGAATCAGAATGGTACTCAGCTGGGGGGCCGGCAGCCTGTATGGGAGCCAGGGGGGGCAGGGTCACCCGCAGAGGGAAGGCTGGGAACGGGAGGCGCTGGCTTAAGGACGAGGACAGAGTGGCGGCAGCTACTGAGGAGTCTATGGCACAGGATACACAAGGGCACAAGGTAGACAGGTCACTACACATACACAATAACACATGCACAAACTACAGTACAGATATGAGTAATACTCAGACAATTCATCAACAGAGAACAATCAAATTTACACAATTTCTCCCTAAAATACAAATGCAATGCATCAGAAAAAAAGTGTAAGGTTTGCTTTGCACGGGAGCTACAAGACGAAGCAGTTAATAAGTAATGGTCTTTAACACTGACCCAAACAGCATCATTTCCACACACCAAACCTCATAGATTTGTTAAGTTCCCCCCTAAACAGGCTTGCTTGTGAATTTTCTGACATTGTATAAGGGCAGCCAAAAAAAACCTAAAAGAAAAAAATGTGATTTATGCATTTATTTATTTGCAGCCCTTATACAGTGTCAGAAAATGCACAAGCAAGCAGCAGTAGAACACGACTGAGACTGCTCTTAAATAATATTGAGTTTAATACTCAACCCAATGGCATCATTTCCATGCACCATGCTTAAATCTTCACACTTAACCTAAACCTCATAGATCACTCCCAAACAGGCATGCTTGTGCATTTTCTGACATTGTTTAAGGGCAGCAGAAAAGGTGTACAATGTATGTATGCATGTATGTATTTATTTATTTACAGCCCTTATACAATGTCAGAAGATGAACGAGCAAGCAGCAGTGGACTGTGACCGCATTTAAATTTTTATGTCAGTAAAGGCATCTACAAAGTACTCCCATGGCATTTTACTTGCATTCACTTCACTGGCGATGTTGATGTTTGATTTTCAGTGACTCAGGGTGTGCAGAAGTCTGCACTGAATTCCTAATACCAATATATTGGCTTAATTAGTCAATGAAGTATTAAACAAACATTCAAAGTTTCGCACACATGCCACCATCCGGGTGCTGAGAAATTGGTCACTGAAACTGCCCTGCCCTCGGGTACTTCAAATACACACACACAAGTTTTACTATGTGGTAAATATACAGATTGTTCTCGACAAAACTGTTATGTTGAACAATCCTAAGTAAAAATCATGATTGTAATTCTAAACCCAAAACAATCTCAGTGTATTCAACACTACATTTTACCGTTATCAATAACATGGATGAACATATGTCACATAGACAAAAAACATTGTGGCAGCCATTTGAAATTTGTCTGTAGTGGAATATGATTTTAGTAAAAAAGTGTTGTCTAGCCTTGTACCTCCAGTGCAAAACACCAGACTTCAAACACCACACGTGTCTTAGCTAATCAAGTGCAATTTTGATGAGAAGAAAATTGTGTAAATTAGTTCCCCAAATTATTCCTTTTTTAGCTAATACACTATTGAAGAAAGATAATATCATATAACAAACGGACACAATATAAATCACAAAACGGGTTTTGCTATTAGAACGGGAAGGATCGTGACGGAGAACTCTAGCACTAAGGTGTGCAGTGCTGAGCACATGCACGCCTATAAAACAATTATGTGTCTAGCAACAACAGTGTGGAAGGCTCCCAAACAACTCCACGATCATAGCTATGCAAACAGCATATCTTAGTGTTCAAACACCATAAATCAAGGAGCATGAGAGAACTACTAACACAGCACAATGGCTTACACACTGGATACGCAGAAGGTGGAGATGAAACATTATCTGCCCGCAAAGCTATCATTTTGGAATGCATCACACTAATGCAAATAAAAAGTTGAACAATGCTTCGCCTGCTTACGTTTATTACAATTCCTTAGTATTACGCTCTGAGACTCAACATGACAAATGAGAAAGTGGTGGTTCTATGAAAAAGAAAAAGGTGGTTCTATAAGCCTGGTTTAGTTGGGATTTGGCTGTGAACACAGTCTTTGTTTCTATCTTTTTGTACCAAGTTGGCCTGAATTTCCCAAGAAAACAGATTTAAAATCCGTCTGCAAGAAGTGAAACACCATCACAGTCTGAGCTACAGTGATGATGATGATGATGATGATGATGATGAGTAAACAAATCGAGTTAAAACAAAGTTGAGGGCGTCTCTTGACTATCGCTAAGGCAGCCCTACTTTATGCCGTTTAAACAACGATTAAGGCCTTTTAAGAATAAACACTGCGGCCGTTCACAAAATCTTATTTGGTGTTTTTTGTGTGACTTACCCTGCTCGTCAAAGTGGTGTGCGACGGCTCGGCTGGTGCTCGTCTCAGTGGCTCGGTCTTTTTCTGCTGGAATTTTACGCACTTTCTTCTTTTTCTTCTACAAAAATCAATATATTGAATAAAATAAACAAATAAAGAAATAAATAAATAATCTAAAAATGAAATTGCAGATATTTGAATGTGCATTTTGCTAATTCTAAAGACACGAACATAGAGCATTTTGGAGGGCTAATGTTTTAATGAACAAAAAGTTCCTGCATGCTCTTATGTTTAAGAATATTCATTTGACGGAGGTTCCTTCTCTATGTAGTATTTGGAAGCTTTGTCATTTGTTTTTTAAATTTAATTGTAGCATAAACACATTCTATCAACACACACACACACACACACACACACACACACACATATATACACACACAGTAAACCAGTTA
>JBBPCY010000039.1:18055007-18103801 GCA_037974405.1 Brachyalestes nurse
AGAGAGAGAGAGAGAGAGAGAGAGAGAGAGACAGAGACAGAGAGAGAGAGGGAGAGAGAGGCAGAGAAAGAGCGAGAGAGAGGCAGAGAAAGAGAGAGGGAAAGAGACAAATTCAGTCAAAAACGATGATGAAAATGGTTGGCAAAATGTTGTTTTTCCTCAGCAAATAAAATATATTATAAACCCACTACAACAAGAAAACCTCATGAAATTCATTTTATCCTCTCTTTTACCAAAAGAACAATGCTGAGTCGTCTTTTGTAATGTTTTATGAGACTTGGATACACAGAGGAAGTGATTTCGACCATGGATCTTGTGCTCATTTAACCATTTCTGAGTGTTTTGATGTCCTGCTGGAAGATCCAACCACAGCCACATTTTTGCCTCTTGGCAGAGACAACAAGATTTGGTTTTAAAATCTACAGGTACTCTATGGAAAACATAATGCCACGTATGAAACAATATTACCAGGGCATGTGTGTGAGAAACAGCTCAACAGCATCTACACAGATGTTCTGCCATATTTAATGCCTGGTTTTAGGTGCTTTTCTCAGTAGCCATCTGTAATTCTACACCACATTGAGCATTAGGAGTCAAAGAGTTCAGTTTCTGTTTGGTCTGACCACAGCACACCATCTCGGTTACAATTAAAGTGATGTCTGGCAAACTTTCAGTGCACAGACAGGAAACACTTCTTTCTGGAATATCTTTCAAAATGGTGTTTGTATAGAGGTTTGGGCCCTGAGTCACCCCAGTTTTACACCCCAGTGAAATTACTTCTTTTTTACAAGCAAGGGTGGCAATCATTTTGCAGGTCAGTAGGTCCTTGGCAGTGAGGTGGGGGTTTTACTTTGCACAACTGAATTTTAAGGAGTTTTTTTCTGAGATTTAAAATAAGTACTTACTGCTACATACTGCTACTACATACCTAGCTTATTATTTTTTACAGTTATTTTATGCAAGTTTAATACATACATTATGTCATAACTGAAGAAGTGTGCCAAAATGCACCTCCATGTCAGCTGGGCTGGACCCCTGAAGGAAAAGATTGGTACCATGTTCCAGATTGCCAGATCTTTACATGAGGCAAAACAGTGCCAGCGTGAGCAACCTTCTAACGTTTTCTTGCAAACTCATAGCTGTACCGCTGTTAAGACTATAATTGCAGTTAGCTGTGCCTGCAGAAGGGGATCTGGACTGTTAATGAACACTTTCATCCAGGAAAGTTTCATTTTAATGCCAGACAGAGGGCTGCAATTTATGGCAGGCTTTAGATAAATGCTTCTTGTAAAGTTAAAATAACAGGAGGTATAGTCGTATGCTTTCTTAACTCATGGGCCTGCACCTTCATTAACTCAAGAGGCTTTGTTTGAATTTTAAATTTGGACTCTATTGAATTTGTATTTCAGTATAAAGATTAAATAAATGCTACTGACTTTGTACGTCGCTGTGGATGAGCGCGTCTGCTAAATGCCGAACACGTAAACTGTGATTGGATACATATCTTGGAGATAAAGTTTCTTTTCATAATCTATGTGTACATAAACATTTTCGCTACACCAAAAACAAATATTTAATAGAGAGATATGATACAAAGGGCATAGTTTATCCAGCTGCTGGCCTGGTGCTTGGGGAATTGCCCCTGTGATCAGAAGGCTGTGAGTTTGAATCCCAGGACTGCTAGTGGCACCACCGAGGTACCCTTGAGCAAAGTACCGTCCCCACACACTGCTCCACGGGTGCCCCTTGTGGGTGGGAGCCCCCTGCTTCACTTGGTGAATGGGTTAAATGCTGAGAAAGAATTTCACCTTGTTCACACGTGATTATAGGGGGTCACTTTACCCAAATAAAATTAGGAGGTCTGTACACAACTCTCAATAAGGACACACAGTGTCACTGATGAACAGCACCACTTTTATGAAGCATCAAAAACTATCTGACTGCTAAAGGTGCCCCCTGGTGAAGACTTTTCAGCCTGATAAACACAAGTGAGTCAGTCTATCAGTTTGTCAGTCGGTCTGTCTGTCAGTCAAAGGACAGGCCAAAAAATATACACACGTTTTTCCAAGTAAATATATCCCAAATACTGTCCCAGTTTTGCTTTCAGGACAGGTGGCAGTCCTGTGTTTGATTGAAACAATCAAATGTTTGATTGAAACATTTGAATTACATTAAGGAAATGAAGGACAGTGTGATTAACGTTCCTAAACACATAAAAGAGAAGGGTTTTCCCCATATGTCTTTAGAGCATGCATTAAAAGTAATCTAAATGTGTTCTTAATGTTTTATTCACATACTGGAATAGGTTATTGAACACATTGTGTATTCACTGTTCAGACATCAAAATATCTAAAATTATTCTGCCTAACTATCACTAAATCTAAATATGACTCTGAAATGAACAGAACCAACATACCATGTTCATTTTATAGAGTTGACAAATCTATGTTGTTTCAGAACCCGATCGCTTGCTTCTGCACAGCATTCGGGACTTTTATACTTTTCAGCACTTGTTCTGGTGAAATATGAGCTCTGCCACAGATTCCTCGGTTTACACAGTACATCATAATTATGCTTTTCAAGAAAACATATGAGATTTTGTCATATAAACAGTAATTAGAGTAGGAGTGCTGTATGAAGTGTTTTGCAATGAGTGTTTGTGGAATATCCTGCAGCATTAGAGTCAATGCTAGCACACTGTGCTTGGAGTTACACAAGTGGTAAGATTTAAGACCACTGAGAGTCACATGCAGACATTTGGTAACAGCGTGTAAGCAGAAAATAAATGGTCAGATTAAGCGTGCCACTAGTCCAAGTTTAGACTCTCCACAAGCTTCCAACTTCAGTGCACACTACAAAAAAACATCTTCCAATGAAAAGACTGTCCTTAGAAGTACTTTCTATAGAAGAAATCTGCGCTCAGGTTCTGTACTGTACATTTCCACATGCTGCAGCCAGGAGATCAGAAGAAGATCGAAGCTCGGCTTGGATGCTGCAGTTTAATGGGGCTTCCTTTGATTGCGAACATGGTGCAGATGCAGAGTGAGTGTAAGAGCAGAGAAACTTACATCTGCTTCTAGTTAGTAGCACTGCACTGTCTTCACAGAGTATGTGTGTATGTTTGTGCGTACACGTGCATGCGTTTGCCTGTACAGTATGCCTTTACCAACAGCATGCATAAATTGGAGAGGCCAGTGTTTTTTATAGCTCTCATGCATGTCGGTATGTGACTGTGCTTTACAAGACACGTGCTGCCATGACACCGCATTAGATTTGCACTGCATCTCCACAGGTGTGTGATTTTATGAAATTTGCCACACACAGTTGCTGTGTAAAATCTGTGAATCAGATTGTGTGACATAACAAAATCCTTTTTGAACGCTAAAGTATTGTCTTTATTGTTACTGAATTAGACTTATTATTGAATAGACTTATTATAGACATATTCTTTATTGACTACATCAGGTTATGTTAAAGACAAATAGGCAATTTTGTCTCCCAAGTGTGTGTATATATATTTGTCTCCCAAGTGTGTGTATATATATTCAACTTTCATGCATGTTTTTCCTTAACCTGAAAAGTTATCAATTTAGAAATATGAGATATTGTTCTGACAGAGACAATGTACATGAAAAATATAAGACAAATGTATTCACATGTCCTGACACTGTGCTTATTGCATTGTATTACAAGTAGATCTGTGTGTGTGTGTGTGTGTGTGTGTGTGTGTGTAAAACACTCTGTACTCTCCAGTCTAGCCAATGGGTTCACCGAGTACATGGGGACAGAGCTGAGCTAGTATGTGGCTGTGAAAATAAGCTGGGGTGAAAGCAGGGCTTTCAGTACACACACACACATACACGCACACACACACACACACACACACACACACACACACACACACACACACACACACACAATTTCTGTGTGTATTTCTCTCTCTCTTTCCAGGGCTCTGATCACCCACAGACTGCTGAGAGGGCCTTGCCATGGGACATACAACATTTCTTTTAGGTCAGTGCAGTAAATCATTCTCATCATTTCAGCAACTTTTATGTGCAACAGTCAGTCATTAACCAGTTTTGTGTATTTATAGTCCATTAAACAGCCATGACATTTGAATGCTTGGATGTTCACTTCAGACCAACAAATGAATCTTGCTCATAACAGAATGCTGCCAGCTTTCTGATAAATAACAAGGAATAAGGAAACAAGGCCTCACTGTTGCAAACCACTGCTCTCATGGAGTATCAAAAGTTAGTTGGCTGCTAAAGGTTCCCCCTTGTGGAGAGCATTCAGCCTGCTAAATGCAAGTGAGTGTGCGAGTGTGTCTGAAAACTCGAATGCAGCCTGATCTATTGACTTACGTAGATATTTGACGAGATGCCCAAAACTGATGAACATTTCATGCTGACGATGTCCATGATAAGACAGCACTTTTGCAAGTTTTCCAGATTTGTTAGCACGCCCCTGCTGCTAACCATCATATGCACAAATATGCTACGTATGTTTAAGTAACATGCATATGAATGAAAGTACCCGAGCTTTCCCAGCAGAACATGGTGAAGAGCATCACACTCTCCCGCTAACTTACCTTCTTCCCAGCTTTCTGTGTATGGGCTACGTAGCTGCAGACCAGTCAGAGTGCCCATGTTGACCCTTGTACACTGTAGAAAGCATCTACAATGGTCATGTGAGCATCAGAACTAGATCCTAAAATTTGTTAAAATCTCAGTTAAAGCATAGAGCGTTGTGCATTCAACACTGCAGTGAGAGTGCCTTGATTAGAAAGGACAGTTCTCTCCCAAAAAATATCATATGCAAACATTCGTTTTCCATAAAAGAGTGCCGCCGTAAGCCAATGTAAACTCATCACTAGGTTTGGCATGGTATGCATTAGTACATCAGTGCTCAGTTGCTCTATAAATGATTCTAACTGGGTGAAGCCACCAGTCCAAGCATGCATGTAGGCCAACCCTTTCCAGTTTTCATGTGATTTTCCACCCAGCCTTCTTCAAAGAGTACTATCGGTTCTTAATACCATCCTTCAATGAGCGCTGTTGTTTTTGGGTGAAAGTAACGATGGTGTGCAGCTCGGAAAGAACAAAATCCAAATCACTCATCCAAATGTTCACGGGTGTTTTCACATGTATCATACACCCACCCCTGCCTTTCTCACTGGGCTATGCATCTTGGCAGGGCTTGAGGAGGCTATAAGGGGAAATGGACTAGTCTGGGCCAAGAATGGCAAAAACTGACACTAGAGAGCTTGAACTAAGTGCTCCGGATTGCCATAGATAATGCTGTTTTGGCTTCAAAGCTTCACGCTGCAGTTGCAATCTGGAGATGAGATGAGTGAACAGGGCTGAAAATAGCTCTTATCTTGTTAATCAGGTGCTCAGACTGAGGGCTGGCTCAAGCTCGACAGGTCTTGACAGAGCCACCGAAGCCAAGTGGGGGGCAGTGAGGGGAAAGCGCATTTCCCAGAAGTTTAATCTGTAAATCTGTGTTGTGCTTCCCTCTCGTAAACATGAGTTGTGTGCTAGTAAGCTGGGTTCACAGGGTAACAGTTCACTTTAAGGTAAGCCTTACATTGAGCCATAAGTTCACAGTACAGGCAGGTCATGGCAGATTTAACTTAAATTTAGCTCCCTATCCAATGAATCCACCTTCATGGTACATAAGCTGTAAGAGATCTGCTTTCTAGACGCAGGAAATAATTACACAATCTTTTCTTGGGTGAAGGGTGGCTTTGCAGGGGCAACAGCTTATTTTGTCGATGACAACGACAATTTATTTATTAGACTGCATAAACCTAGACTGAAATAACTGTATGTTTATATAAGTGCAGTGCTACTAACTAGAAGCAGGTGTAAGTTTCTCTGCTCTTATGTAAGTGATAATCTTGATGCAGCTAAGTGTGTAACACATATTAGAAACTTTACCAATATCGGCAGCAAAGAGGTCATAAGAAAAGTTGGGCTATCCTGACCTTTTGATGTGAGTTCAAATCACAGTAGGGTGACTGAAACAAAGATGCTACTACTACTACTACAGTCATTTGGCAGGTGCTTTTATTCAAAATGACTAACAATATGAGGACACAATCAAGCTTCAGGACAGATGCTCCGCAAGCAAGACTTTTCTGAAGAGGAATCACAAGCTAATAAATCAAGGAGATTAGAGATTTCCAGAATCGTCCTCTTAAGTCCCACGGTGTGTTAAAGAGGCCTGGGAAGGTCAGCCAGCGGCTAGATGGTGGGATTAGAACCATGAAGAGCCCGTGTAATGAGGCTCAGTGTGGATGCAAAGAGAACTAGGACTGCAGGTAAACACATCCAACACGGCTGCAGTCATTACATCACTACATTCTTAAATCCACCAAGATGACGCCACATCCAACCTTCACTGCAAAAACTCCTGATCTAACCAAGACCTGCAATCTTATTTTTAGCCTCTTCTTTATCTTGTTGTGAGAATATTATACTATGTAAGAGCAGATATTATTTTTTTTTATTTCAAGAAATCTCAGACTAGAAACAAGTGAAATTATCTGCTGGTGCAGTAAGATATTTACACTTGGCAAGATTGAAATAACAAATCTGCTCTTATAAAGTATATTATTCTCAAAACAAGATCAAGAAGACATTTTAGGCTAGAAATAAGATCTTGGTTAGATCAGGAGTTTTTGCAGTGTTCACATTGTCATATGATTGTTGTTCACTCAAGAGAACATTTCGATTCACAAGTGGAAAATGAATTAGCGCTTGAATCAGCTTGAATCAGAGTTAGTCAGCTGAAAGTTGGAGCTCACTGGCTTTCACTCTGCACCTGAGTTTTATTAGGTGAATGGTTAAGACATATCTGTCACTACTGTCAGTTTCACAGTTTTGCATAAAACATGTAACTTCAAGTTTATTTGGCCATGGGTCAACAAGGAGCTGCTTTCCTTATTCATACGGCAAAGCTGGAGCATTTCTTCTGCCAAGTTTACAAATGTTTTGTACAGAAGATCCTTTGGCATCACATTACTGATAGCCAGCACTCATAAAGCTTCATGGTGAATACCTCTTATGACAACTGACCTAAACCTGCATAAATATTTGTTAAGGCTTATTTCAACAAGTGTCAGTTGTCGTAAAGGCTGCTTTAGTCAGCTTTGATGGCATTTAACTAAAGATAATGGTATGACACTTGCACTTTCATAAATGTTTATGTAGGTTTATACGCGCACGTTATTAAACACCATAAACCAGTGACCCGAACGCAAGATAGCATAGATAAACCAGTGACCCGAACACAAGCTAGCACAGATAAACAAGTGATCCGAACGCAAGCTAGCACAGATAAACCAGTGACCCGAACACAAGCTAGCACAGATAAACCAGTGATCCGAACGCAAGCTAGCACAGATAAAACATTGATCCGAACGTAAGCTAGCACAGATAAAACATTGATCCGAACGCAAGTTAGCACAGATAAACCAGTGACCCGAACACAAGCTAGCACAGATAAAACATTGATCCAAACGCAAGCTAGCACAGATAAACCAGTGACCCAAACGCAAGATAGCACAGATAAACCAGTGACCCAAATGCAAAATAGCACAGATAAACCAGTGACCCAAACGCAAGATAGCACAGATAAACCAGTGACCCAAATGCAAGATAGCACAGATAAACCAGTGACCCAAACGCAAGCTAGCACAGATAAACCAGTGACCCGAACGCAAGTTAGCACAGATAAACCAGTGACCCAAACGAAAGTTAGCACAGATAAACCAGTGACCCGAATGCAAGATAGCACAGATAAACCAGTGTCCAATGCAACAGAACACAGATAAACCAGCCTTCCTAGCGCTAGGTAGCACTGAATCCCAAGACTGTGGACCTGCACCTGCGCAGAAGGGCCCCGCAGCACATCTCGATGGGTAGCATGTTTCGGCAGAACATAAATGTGATCATTTCCAGTCTGCATACAGTTAAGGAAATCAGTACACTGTATTGTTATATAGATGTCATAGCAGCCTTGACCCATCTCATTTGCCTGTTTATGGAGGTTAATGATGTTGAAGTAAGTTTAACTTTGATTAAACTTTATGCCGCTACATGAGCTTAGCTGTGGTATTACCATTGAATGCATGAACAGTCAATTAGCCACACAGGCATGCTTCATGAAAAAGCAATAAATCCTAAACACACAAATTGTACAACAATGGTTTATTATGGCTGTCAAATTAAAATCTTACATTAGCATTATGGAGTTCATTTGTGGGATTTTGTCCCTGCCTAAATGAGTCTCATGTTTGAATAAATGTGATGCTTTTAATAGTCTGGAACATTACACACCATTTACAGCCATGGTGGTGTTTTACAGTTTAATCGTACTGGTTACGGTATCTCCCAGAGTGAATAATGAAGAATTTGCACTGGCGGTTATTCAGGATACACAGTTACTCATTTCTCTCAGTACAGAGGTTCAGTGTCCAGACCTTACATAACTTTTGCTGACTGGACGAGAGATTCAAAGATTTTTTTTTCTTCTTGTGGCAAAAAGGAAAGAAAAAAAATAGTCAGCTGTCATAATGCCTTTTAAAATAAAATATGTTTTTCCACTTTGTCAACCGCGGTTTGACTTTAACATGAAATCATTTGCTTAATGCCTACTTGGAAATGCTTTTTATTTGTCTAACAAATGTCACATGCTTGTTGATTCCCCAAATCGGCACTGTCATTAAAATGACAAGAAGCACCACAAAGGTCCTCAGAGGTCAGAGCTATTTTTGTGGTATGAGGGGTACGTTCACAAATTTTAGGCAGGTGGTTTTAATGTTATGGATGATCAGTGTATATATACACTTGCCTGATTTTGTGTTGGTTCCTCTTGTAGCAACAGAACCAGGTTACATATAGTTTACATAAAAATTATATATGTTTGTGTATTTTCCAAGACGCATGTCCATATTTTATAGTTCTAGATTGTGTAGTGTACATTTTATACTGCACTGTTGATGCTCTGTCCACTTTCTGCCATGACAATGCAAATTTCCCACTTGTGGGACTAATAAAGGTTTATTTTATCATATATTATCTAACCACTCTGATCCGTTGAGGCGTGGACTCCACAAAACCTCTTAATGTGTGTTCTGGTGTCTGGTACCAAGATGTTAGCAGCAGATCCTTCGAGTTCTCTAGGATGCAAGGTGAGGCCTGTATGGACTACTCAGTACTGCAAAACAAAGAACCTCATACAAGCACATGCTGCAGTCAACATGATTTGGAAAGTAATGGGGTATTTAAAGTAATGGTACACTGCAGGAAATCTCTGCAGCAGGAATGTTGCATAAAATTGAAAAAGATATTCAGTATTATACATATTAAATGGCAATATCTCTGAACAGACTGTACTCATTTGAGTCACAGAATATCAGTCAAATTTAGTGGTTTAGTGGTCAGATGTGATTGATAATAGTGTTAAATTTAATAACAGTTGCAGGCAGACACCAAACTTTCAAATAAAGACACTCTTAACATAGCCTGGACTCATTTTTATGCAGTATATTTGCTGCTGGGAATTGATAAAATGCAAGTATGACTGATTTACTCTAGTGTTCTTTGAAGCGGTGATGTGGGCAGAAAAAAAACAGATTAAAGCTGTGTGCTTAAATGGTAGGACTTGAAAACATATTTCATAATTCATGTAAAAACCCAGAGATTTTTTAGATACTGTAGATACTGTCTAATGATGGGAGTTTGTAATGAAGGATGAAGGCTACTTCCTCAGATGAGCAGCTCTACTCAGGTATATTAACACACAATTGATACAGTGCATAAAACACTTTATGCTCCACTGGTGGCTTAATTCTTGAGGAAAATACTTCCAAACTTTCAGAAATCTAAAATAAGGGGTTTCTAACAACATTTTTGTATTTCTGCATCTCAACCTTCATAATGCTCTTTTAAAAGATACTTTCAGAGAGTCCTACTAATTAATAAGAGGGTCCTGCACCTACATACAGTCAACTGGCTTTCAGTATGTCTATATGTGTGTGTGTGTGTGTTGGGGGGGAGCATGTTAGCAATCCCTGACAAGCCCTAGTACTGCACATTAAAATAAGAAGAAAAATTCTGATGCCAATATTAAATTTTGCCATTCTGTTAAAATGTAATTGTGTAGCCCTCCCTTACCACCATGGGTCAATTTCTTTAGAACAAATTGTACTTCCCCAAATATAACAGTAGGTCAATATCAGTGTTACTTAGCAGATGACCTAAGATCACCCCAAGTGTTGGGTGTCCTGTTTGGCTGGGAAGCGAGACTGGACAGCAGTGGGTGTGCATATGTAGGAGGGAAAGCAGGGAGATAAACTGGCACTGTTTATGCCCCATTGTGGCCAGAATTGAACGTCCAGCCCAGACACAAAGGGGGTTCCAGGAAAGTTCTATGCCGTCCAGTTCTAGGCATTCAATTTCCAGTTATTCCAGCATGGGGTGACGTAATCATTTTCATTCACAGTTGGTAAAGTTGAGTGATGGAGCACGGTGCATGGCACACCTGCTGTAGTCCCTCACGCAGTGTGCTTGCGTGTGGAGTTGACAGATTTCTGCACGTAATGAACAGCAAATCTGTACACACGTGACAAATGATTTGCTTGAAACATAAGCTGAGTGCTTGTTTAGAAAGTGTGAATGGTGTCGTTTGAGCCTTACCCGAGCGAGGCTAAAGTAAGGGGCCCCTGAAAGAACTAGGTCTTGCCATCAACCTTTGTCCTATTGACCTAATAAGTCAACAAAAAGCCCTACAAAGAAGAACGAAGTGACCGAACATGATTTGTTAATCACCTTGTTTGAGGGCCTGGAGCGTTATTAATGTCTAGAGCAGGCTGATACTTACTTTGAACAAAATGAATATCATTGAGGATAATAGGCCTTTGTCACAGGTTGAATGTCAAATTCTCATGATCTAACCGGAAAAAAGTTGATCACTGCCGTAACCATCTGGCACGTTGTACAAAGGAACTGTCCAGCGGCCTGCTTTGTGGGCGTGTGTTTTTAAACCTTGGAAAGCAGCAAACCCTCTCATTCACATACATGGACCTTTAATGCCCAATTTAACAACAAATGAACAAGAAACAATGAACAAGACAAGACTAGAGTTGCCAAATGGTGGCACACAAAACCCCAGACCATGGTTGAGTTGCTCCATGTTCGCGGCTCATTTCACAGCTGCACTGTTGTGCGCTTGAGTAAAGTGTCCCCTGACTCATCTGTGCTGCGTGTCAGTTTTAGAGTGGATCACTCAATTACACTAATGTGGCCAGGCTTCCTCACAATACAAAGTCAAAATCTCGCCAGGTCACCCTGGGGTCTCCATGTATAAAAAGGCTTGAGATTCCTATGTGGTTCACCCATTGTAGGTGTAAATAATTGTGACCGAAAGGTGACATTATGTGTCGTCATTATTTTATTCAAAATCCAGTGCGTTATAGCACAGAATCAGTTGCAATTATGTTTACATTGTGTTGCATGTTCTTAACACAGTTTTGCCCCATTTAAACCCTTCAGTGCGTAGCATAACACAGGCGTGTCCCTGACTAATTTCCACTGAAGCATACCATAACACCTTAGTGATTTGGAACAATCATTACAACGAACCCTCTAGTGCACTATAACTTGTGGCGCAACAGTTCAAGTTTAATGACAACCCAAGATTACAATCGATATTTATGCTTTTGTATTCATTTTGTTTCACACTTGACAGTCAGTCAATGACTAAATAGTACAAAACATGGTGGACTTGGAGTACAATTACACTAATGTGGCCAGGTTTCCTCACAATACAAAGTCACATCTCACCGGGTCACCCTGGGGTCACCATGATTGAATCTATAATACTTAAGAGTATAATCGATTCAATTAAGAAATAAATACTTGCTATTTGTTCAAGTTTATTTATATAGCTCATTATCATACACAGATGGTCATTCAATGTGCTTTACGGAAATGGAAATTAAAATAAGGATAAAGAAAAATTAGAATAAAATAGAACAAGATAACAGAAGTAAAAGAATACATAAAAGAGCAGTAATATAATACATAAAAGAGCATTAAAAGTGCAGTAAGAGTGCAAATATCTAAAAGAACATTAAAAGCGCAGTAAAATATTTAAAGGAAGGCGGAGGAGAATAGTGCTGTTTTTAGCAGCTTTTTAAAGCTACAGTTGGTGCAGATCTGATCTGTAATATGTTATGTTAATTTTGGCAGCTACTGGGAATACCTGACATGCATCAAAGCAATGCATACTCAAGCTGTTGTTTCTGTTACACTCCTTGTGTATACCATCTTTATTGAGTATCTATCGTCTCCATTATTCATTCATAACTAATATGGCATTGCAACCATAGCAGCAAACCCAGACATCCTGTCAAACAAGTCATGAGTCAAAGTCAAACGAGTGACACCAGCATCAAGGCTAACACTGTCTTACTGATGAGGAGATATTTAGATATTAACATCTTTATTTTTAACACACAGACTGCCGAAATCCCAATCAGATACATTTACATTGATAAGACACTACAGGGTCGCAGTCTATATCAGCACTGGCCCAAAAGTGCAGCTCTGCAGTTACTCAGGACTGTCTTGTGTATTGAAAATTAAGTGACTTGGGCAAATACAAGTATAAATGCAACACAAAGAAAAAAACTCTCAAAGTTTAGGGTGGAATGTACTATGGAAAATCTTTTTTAAACAATTACAGCAACAAGTGGAACTGTTTAAAAAAAACTTCCCTGCTGAAGGGTTAAGAGAAGTATTTTTCATGAGAAAGCTATAAATTAGACAAATATTTTCATTAAGGCTTATGTTGTTTACAAGAACAGAGACACGAGAAGCAAGGTCCCTGACTGGGATCAAAATTCTTCCAGCTCAAAGTTCCCACTGTCGGACAGAATCATGTGTGATGCTATTGTTGTATTGTTTGTAGGTCAGTAAACAAAGCTTACAGTGAGTCAGTTTCTAGCAATTTTAAAAGATCAAAGTTCAGGATCACCAGGAACATTGAGCTGTCAGCAACATTTATACACAAACATCAAATTGCTTTTTTATCAAACCACTACCTGAATATTATATATACAAACGACCTTCTAAATACGAAGAGTCTCATGCAGTAGACACACTATATACAAAATCTCTGTTTAATGTCTGTCACTGAATCTTTTCTAGAGCTTTGACCTGCATACCCCTCCAAACATGTGGATATAATAAGGCTCCACAATTGTGTATGTTTTTTTTGTCAATGAGGTTGAACATTTCCAGTATATCAGTCATTTTACAGGTGGTCTTTGAAAGGTCTTGTGGTTGACCTGGTTTTGAAAGGTCTTGTGGTTGACCTGGTTCAACAAAGAAATAATCGGAGACGGGAAAATGTTAAGGACTTACAAGTAACGAGTCTAACATTTTATCTCAAATTTGTTTCAATACAAGGAGGGCCTGGATTTGATTCCTGACTGGGATAGAATTTGCATGTTTTCCCCGCGTCTATGTGTGTTTCTGCCAGAAGCTCCAGGTTCCTCCCATAGTCCACTGGAGTCACTAAAGTGTGTTCGTCTATGCACCTGCCTTGTGATGGACTATTGACCTGTCCAAGGTATTTCTTCACCTTTTGCCGTATGACTGCAGGGACCCTGGTTTATTTCTGATAGTGGATGGATGGATGCATGGTTCAAGATACTGTGTCCCACAATTTCCCATTCGTTGTCTTTCGGCTTCACACTGCTTTACCTATTTGATGATGTGTTGTGTCTTTATACTCAAAGAATAGTTATAACTGCTCAGGAAATAACATTTACAAAGCAAACACTAAAACTTTAAGACTGATTAAATGATTTCAGACGCATGTGTAGAGTCAAAAAGGGCTGTGATTTCTATGTGGTTCATCCAGTGTAGGAGTAAATAATCATGACTTGGAGCTGATGGTATGCATAATCTTCCAGTTAGAATCCAGGCAGCTATAACACAAGTCAATACAGCAGTCCCTGTCAAATTACTCTCGCAATGCGTTCCTGCTTTCAACACAGATTTTAATCCTTCAGCATGTAGCATAACACAGGGCGTGCCGCTACTACTTTTCACTGAAGCATACTATCACACAATAGCTATTTGGAATGTTTAACAATGAACGTTTAACGCATTCTAACTTGTGGTGCAACAGTTTGATTTTAGGTATGTGTATCAAGCCTATGGTGGCTTCACAGTTTTGTCCTTTAACTGAGAGCATGCACAGAAGTAAAAACTGTATCGATCCAAGGTAATCTTGCAATAAACAGTGTGCTTCAGTGCCTTTGCCATGGATTAGCACAACTCTGAGACCTCCTGCTGCCCCTAGATCTCAATAAAACACATTCAGATAGGGCCCATTCCTCACGGTTCTTGCTGTAAGCTGGATGCTGTCGGCAGGTTGCGTTTCCGACACTCATTCTCACACTAAATCACCAATGTGTCGTCGCCAGGGCCCTCGCTGTGAGAGAGGGTGCGTGTGTTTGTGTGTTCCCAGCCTCAGTGCACACAAAAGCTGCACAGATTGCAGAAATCCCAATCAGCTGCGGGGAGCCAAGGGCTCAAGGAATCTCTCGAACACTTTAACAGGAAAGCGCCCAGTTCTCCATGCTCCAGCCAAGAAAACTAGCACATGGCACACAGTGTGAAAAGTAACGCTTTAAGGCCATATAAGCACATTTTAAATCCCTCAGCCACACAGCTCGGCCAGGGACGTGAGAACAGTGAGCTGCACGTGCCTTACCTCAGTAGTAAAAGAGTACAGACTGATCTGACACACACAAACACATGTTCTTGATCAGGGGTTCCCGACCACAAAAGCTCCCCTAGCCCACAGGAAGATTTAATCCAGTCGTTTCAAATGCAAACAGTTATTACACAATAAACAAGACAACCTTTCAATAGTTCACATTTGCTGGACAAACCAAAAAATACGCCAACAATATTTATGATCATGCAACAAAAAAGAAAAATGTTTGACGTTCACACAAATGTGTTACGATTACCAGCTAGCTGTATTAGTGGCGCTGGCCATGCCTTTTACCAGATCATCTGGATATAAGTGAACTTATCCAACCATGTCTTTATGGAGCTTGTTTTGTGCACTGGGACACACTCCACAAAGTTGGAAGCATGGTGTTGTCCAGAATGTCTTGGTCTGCTGAAGTATTAAGATTGCCCTCACTGGAAGAAATGGGCCTAGCCCAAACCCTGAGAAACAGGGGTGTCCCAATACTTTTGTCCATATAGTGTATGTTTGGCTGAATGTCTATACATTCTGTGATTAAAAAAAGGAAAAATAAAAAGAGCACTGATCGAAATGATTTCATTATGGACTGAGGACTCTATAGAACACATTAAAAATAGTAGTGCACCTTTTCCTGTAATCAGTGGTAAAGCATGCACACTTGAACAGATTGACATGTAATACACCATTAGAAATAAAGGTGCCAAAAACTGTAGAGTGATGTCACAGAAGCACTTTTGATTCTCTAAAACAACATTCAGTTGAGGTTTCTTTAAAGAACAATTTTGGAGATTTTTTTAGGTTTAAAGAATCACCACAAAATGTAATGCTTGTGTTCTGTTTTTTCTCCATAGAATCATATGTTTCTGCAAAGAGCTTTTACTTTCTTTAATCATACTGTGAATCTCATCACATCTATTGGAGTTCGCTCTCTCTCCCTCTCTTCCTCTCTCCCGCTCTCTATCTCTCCCTCTCTCCACCTCTCTCTCTCTCCCTCTCTTCCTCTCTCCCCCTCTCTCTCTCTCTCTCTCTCTCCCTCTCTTCCTCTTTCCCTCTCTTTATCTTTCTCTCTCTCATTCTCTCTATCTCTGTATCTCTCTCACACACACACCCATACACATATATCAAATTACAAGAGATAAAGTGTAAAACACACTGGATTTGAAAGTGCGTCATCTGACAGTGTACTTTCAACAGGGAGTCAATTTCAAAATGATAAAGTCAACCCAAAACAAACTTTAATTTCATGGGCTTTAACAATTAACTGTGATGCAAGACTGCTGTTCTGTTCCTTCTAGTAATTCAGCAAAGTTCTACAGACCTAGTCCTCATTTTAGACCTAGTCCTCGTATCAAACCTACATGTGGAGCAACTGAAGAGCTAGTGGTTAGGGATTTGCCTCTGCAATCAGAGGGTTGTGGGTTCGAATCTCAGGACTGTTAGTATCACCAATGAGCTACCCTTGAGCAGGTACTGTCCCCACACACTGCTTCCCGGGCGCCGTGTTTCTGGCTGCCCACTACTTCACTTGGTGAATGGGTTAAAAGCAGAGTAAGAATTTCACATTGAGTGCTGTGGTGTGTTCATGTATGACAAAATGGACACCTTGGTACTCTAGTATTAAACACCCCACCATAGCTTAAAGCAGTGATGAAAACATGCTCAAAATTTTCTAATTTGCACATATTTCTTTGCAGAATCTATAGTTTGCTGCAAAAAAAAACATGAAAAGGATTTTTAAAAGATTTTTAAAAGATCAATGAAAAAGAATACAGGGCTGCAATAAAATGCCTGTAAGTCAAAGTCAAATCATGAGGATTTTGGGGGTATAGTGAACAAAGCGTTCTTAGAAATAATGACTGGACATTACTTTTCGAATTAGTGAGGATCATGAGAGCTGTTTTATCTGAGGTTTTAACACTACAAAGGGAACATTTAATGGGGGCTTCTACCAATTCCTCAACATTTCTGTGTAATTCAGACTTTGGCATGTAAACAAAGTCATTTAGACTGGTTTGATGTGAAATGATGGATTGTGGAGGGACTTACGGACTCAAATCTCATTACATTGGTGGTATTGGGAACCAGCGTTCCAAGTGTCTACAACATGAATATTTTATTGCTAGTTTAAAATTACCAGTAAAGCAATACATCTCCTGAGTTTCTGTAACTAATGCTTGCTTCACAGTGCTTGGCTGCACCTCTTTTAAAATCAGTTTAATCAATTACATAATCTTCAGTCTTAAAGTAATAATGTCAATAAAGGGCTAAAACCTTAAACTGTCGTAAAACAGTGTCTTTATATCTGATTATAAATGATAACATATAAAAACCTCTGTGTGTAATAATTAACTGTCAGTAAGCTTTGAAAAGCATTATACTATCATCTGGACATGTAGTTCATATCACTAGCACTGTGGAGAATTCTGAACAGGTACGTTATTGTACAATAAGGCATTTTACATCAAATTGCTCTGAATTACTTTGTCCATGTCTTTACAATTGAATTCTGGAGTGGAATGCGCCTTTAATTGTAACATTCAGGCCTATTTGAGCAGAAATTGAATATTGGCTTTGATATCCATTCCCTCTTTGTCACATAAAGTCCAATTTTGTTTACACTGGTGAAATCACACCAGCATTTATGCAACAACAGAAGAATTGCATAATTCTTGGTCGAAGCACTTATTGTACAAGCACAGTGTGAGTGAGGATGAATATGATACAACCACGCTGTTCTGGTCAGCCACTAATGTGGAACAGCATGCTTTAATATTGTTTTGTTCCAGTTTTCAGCCAAAACAAGGAGCAGAATGTTGGCAAGGTGCATGAGATCGCTGGTACTGTGTGTAAAATAGCTGGAAATCCAGGAAACGCTAATAATTCGTGATAAATCTGGGCTAACTGAGCTGATTGAGGATCATTTTCTTGTAGGCTCATAATCTCACGGAACAGTCGCAGGGAAAGCCCGATTACCTGATTGCTTATGATGAGTGCACTGAGCCGGAGAAAGCAGGTCTTACAGGCCACACACCTCAAAAAAATCGCATGTTTTTTTTTCCCTTGAAAGGATAAATGCCACAAACAGAACAGATTACACTCGAGCTGACCTGAGCTGTACAAAAAAAAGAAAAAAAAACAGGTTTCCAGGGCACGTGGGGGGTAGGGGTTTGGGGGTTGTATGGGGGGTCTTGTGTTGATCAGGAAGAAACTGGTTCTTGGGAGAATCACCCAGCATGCATGCACGTGGGCTTGTTTGTACAAATGTTAAACCAGCAAAAGAACTGGAATGGATGAGGAGTAGATTACTACTTATAGCCAAACACATTGTTCCCAGGGGAAAGCACATGGTGCCATAATACATCGAGCAATGGTCAAGTGACTGAATGCCTGGCTGTTTGGGTACTTGTAAAGGATTTAAATGTTTTCAAAATACTTGTGTACGCGTAAACATCATAATCCAAGAGTGGTGTACTATTACTTCAGGTTATTTCAGATGGGCTAGGGTATACACGTATTCCGTTACACCATTGTAGTAGTGTACAATACTTTCAAACACATAAAAAATTCATTTCAGACAAAAATGTCTTACATTATATTCACTTTTTATTTGAACTTCTGTCAACTCAGGTTGCACACCATATAAACATCAATTTACCTTTCTGTTTTTGATACAAATGTAATATATGAACATTATTTCAAAATGTATTTTTCACTCCCCAGTCCATAAAGTCAACATATGGAAACTTAGCAGCGTTAAATGTTTTTGTGATGTCACAAACACCAACTCAATTACATATCCATCAGATCAATTTACAACAGGTAACCACCGGATTCTGCTGTATGTGCAATATAAATGTGTTTTTTGCCACTCAGCACTGTGACTGTGGTTATTTTCTCTACCTACAGACACACCTGGCACTTTGCTAACTTTAATATTGACTCTAAACGGCCTCCAAGTAGTTCAAAACGCCACCACTTTGCAAGTTCAGAACTGAGTTTGAATCCCAACCTTTCATGGCTGTGTGTTTTGAAGGATGGCTCATTTCATCCCAATTCATTATACAGCACCTCAGTGCGACCACGAGCAATTTTTAATTTTTTAGAAACTGAAATGAACTTTCATGCTCACATCTAGTTTTGATGCCAACATTTGATGGAAAGAAAAGAGTTTAAGCTGTTTCCTACGTGACCATAGTGATGCAGAATGGGTTTGCTCTATAATTCACAAAGCATTTATCATTAATAGGCTATCAATGGCCCTGTGAAATAATTACATAATCTGTATAATTACTGTTACATAACCATTATGTCATAATTCACTGGAGAGATACATTGAGTAGGCCTATTTAAAATACAGATTACAGTTACAATTGTAAAGAACTAGTGAGGCTGTATGGCAGATGCATGCTTACAGGTAGATGCTTTATCATCTAAAAGAACCAGTTGAGGCACAAAGCCTGAGGAAGGAGAAGAAAAATCATATCTTGGTCTCAAAGCTGGATATTTGGTAAATGTCTTTGTACAGTGTGTTCAATCTGGCCTTTACACAAAAAAAATCACTTCCAAGAAATCCATAACAACCATCTGAAGTGAACTGAACTTTGGCCAAAATGGGCAAAATTCTCTTGCCAAGACATTTTTTAGCATCCAAAGTTAATACTTTAGTTTTGCGCTGGAGTTTCAGAGCTAATGTAGCTACAAAGAAAAAATAAATGATCACACATTTACCGCATCAAGTTGTCAAGTAATCTGGAGTAGACTTGACTCTGGCAGGTTTATTTGGGAGTATATATTTGCCCAACAGGGCTCTGAGGCAAGCGTAAGCTGTGATTATACCAGACTGTCACCTTGCTCTTCTCTTCCCACATCCTTTCCCACTCAAGTCAACTGGCTTTGTTCCCCAGGGTAACTTTTTCTCGCGTTCGGACTCAATTAGCATGCACAGCGCTACACAAGTTCCAACACCAAACAAAGGTGTAACATGATCAACTCTGATAAAGAGAAAGAGATGCATTCCACTGCATTAGCCAAATATTGATCAGAGCTCTTTGAAACATCCAGCCTGTTTCTTGGCGCACAATGCCACAGCTTATTATGGATTCTCTATGTGTGTGTACAAGGAGGGCACGTTTGCCTAGTGTGCATGTGCTCCCGCTGAGGATGCTGCTAGTAGGGGGATGCAGTGTTTGGCTGGTCTCCAGTACTCTGCAGTGTATATACTGACACAGTTTCTGAGAACACACTGTACTCGCCTCCCCCCTTCCTCACTTTATTCTCTCTCTCTCTCTGCAACTGCTGTGTTTAGTAGACAGAGGAGACAGAAAACTAAACAGTTTACACAATACCAAATGAGAGAAATGTGATCAAACAAAAGTGCAAACCATCAAATGGCTCACTGCATCTAATCTATCATTCAGAACAATGATAATTCAACCAAATACAGTTTTTGCTGTTTTTGATAAACTGATTCACCAAGCATGTCTTAGGGGTGTAAATGAAATGCATTGCTGTTATTCTCTATTCTACCATGTTGTAGTCAAACATATTTCTCTGTGGTTTTAAGTCATATTTAAAAGTGTACTCTGTCATCCCAATCATATACAAGTATACAGAGTGACGAAAAGCTCAGGTTCGAAAGTGTACATGTAGTGAAATGGACATAAGACACTGTGCAACATACAAAACAGTGCAGAAGTATAAAAAAGACTAAGGTTTGACCAAATCTGTCCGGAGTGTGTGGACAGCTCTGTGCAATATGCATAAATAGAAGTAAAATGTGCACTGATTGCAATGTAGTAGAGAACTGTGCAAACAGTATAACCAGTATAGACAGTGTACCCAGTATAAACAGTATAACAGTATAAAAAAAGTATACACAGAAACATAAGTATGCATTCATCAAGATTTGTGCATTCTTAAAGAACTGTGCAAGCAGAATAACTAGTATAGACATAGATATAGATATAGAAATAGATATTTAGGTTTACCTATAGGTTAATGAAGCACTGCATTGAATGGATGAATGCATTGCAGTAGTGGGGTAGTTAAAAAGTAATCCATTGTAAATTGCTATAATGGGATTACTTTACTATATGCTTTCTGGAAAAAAGAGTAATCTCATTACTCTTCACTTTACTAATGTCGTTTTCACACAAGAACTCCAGACGTCTCCCGGGTTCAAAGATCTTGTTTTTTTCTTTTGTTTCTAAATTCTAAAATAAAAGAATTGGTTCTTTATTATCTTCGCCATTTTTAAAACCCCAGATGCGGTTATTATTATTACATGTTTTTTTAAATAACAATAACTTTGGTTCTACGTGACATAGGAACACCAAACAAAGCTCAGCATGACGTCTGACACCTCGAGCATCAACTCAAACCAGGGGAACTTCCAGATAAGGAACTATTTGGCCGTTTTACCATTTGTTACACTTTTGGCTCAGAACTTTTCTAAATTTTCTAAATTAAAATTACGTTGTAAATGATCATCCACCGCACTCACCCTCTCGCCCACTCGCTAGATGTGGATTCTCTGGAAAATGTCCTGCTTTAATCAGACACTGACTCAATCTGACATACCATGGAATTTGTACTAGAGTATTAGGGGGGTAAAGACTTGTCCGAATGATTCAGTCATTTGTGTTGACACATACGGCTCCTTTGGATAATGTCTAGAAACGTTTTGGATTTGATGTATGAAAGGAACCTTAGTTTTATAATGCCAAAAACACACAAACGAATCTGTTACTACCTGGAACATACAAGAAAACCTTGATATTTTTTTCAGTGCTTTATTTAGACATAAATCGCAATAAAGGCATTTCGCCATCCCTGCCTGTACTCTAGCCAATTATTCTATTACCGTATTGGCCCGAATATAAGACCCAGTTTTTGTTCTAAAAATACTTCTTAAAAAAAGGGGGTCGTCATATATTTGCGGACTAGATAACATGGTCTTCAAAAAACTTTTTTCCCAAAAATGAACCTGGAAAAGGGGGGATCGTCTTATATTCAGGTCGTCTTATATTCGGGCCAATACGCTATTCCTTTATTATTTTATAATAATGAAAGTACTACATTACCTGAAAAGTAATTATATTTCCATAAAATTCCATAGCTCCCAATGTTTTCACTAGGTATTTAGATCATTCTATTGACCATTATAACTAGCCCAGTGTGTTAGGCTGTTAAGATTAAGATTAAGATTCTTTATTTATCACATGCATAGTCATACAAGTACTGTACAACACACAGTAAAATGATTTCTCTGCATTTAACCCATTCACCAAGTGAAGCCCGGGGAGCAGGGGGACGGTACCTTGCTCAAGGGTTAACTTGTACCACTTACACTTACGTTACATTTAGTTGAATTGTCCACTAACAGTTGGAGCTTAAACCAAGCTCACTCTCTCATTTAGGGTGATTATTTTATAAAACAGCTGTTTTGGGTCAGATTGCCTTGTCTGCCCTACTTGCAAACATTGCGAACATGCTGCTGCAGCAAATCCATGAACACACTCCAAACCTAATCCAGCAGAGATGTGGCCTCACCCACAGCCCCACTTTTTACCTCCTCACCACAGCTCCAACAGTCGATCCATCATGTCTGGTTTTGGCCTTTCTGACATGTTCCTGGCTCTATTTCACAAGCCTGCCAAAAGTTTACATGCTTCTCATCTCCGTATGGGCCCCAGGTCACTCCGAAACCATACTTTCAGCCACTTTTAACAGAGTTGACATGGGGCTGCTTCCAAAGCTGCAGTCTGTGGTTTCAAATTCATCTGGAGAATGAATCTGACTTCCTTCAATGTTCTCAGTTTACTTTTGTTGACCCTTTATCAAAAAAAGTGAAAGTAATGAATTTGTAATGTCACCAACCAGTGGTCTGTACTTAGACTGGCAACTGATGACTTTATTACAAGAACAGAGCATATATCTGCTGGGTTCTGAGTTTTGCTGGTGGTGTTTTCAATAGACTTTAGTGTCTGTCTGATTAGTCTACTCATGTCATCTACAAATGGGCCTTTCATGAGTGGATGCTTGGAAGAGTGTTTAATTGTTGGGTTAGTCTCACTATTCCACAATTTAACAAGAACTTGCGCTAGGTTTGTCTTCAAAAACTCCACAAAGTGTTTGTATTTGCAGTACATCTCACATGCTTTCATTCTCTGTATCATTTCATGGCTGAATGACTGAAGAAGCCAACTGGCTGTGATTGTGTCTCTTGCATTTCTGACCACTGACACAGAATTCCAAGTTAAAATGTCCTTATAATATTTTTTTACATAACGCATGTCTTCCTAAAGCCTTTGCAGGAGAAACAAAACAATTTTTTTTATCCAACCAGTTTAAGAATAAGAAAATTGTTTTATGGTTAGAACACAATGTTAAAGCATCAGTCGTGCTTTGAGCGAGCCCATTTGTTTTTATTTTGTATGTGAGCCTTGATCTGTTGTGCTCATGTGTTGCTAGTGTGCTGCTCAAACAGACCGTTTTATTTGCAACAAATGTAGCTTTCACAATTGGCACTAAACAGCTTTGCATAAGAAATTGAAATGGGAAATGAAAGAATTTTTTTTGTAAAATTCCTGCATAATGCAACCATACTGATGTAATCAAAGCCATTCAGAGCGGTTTGATGTGAAATGCATTCTGAAGAAACTTTACAACGGTGGTAAGGAATCATGATGTCTACCAGGCAAATGTAGCCTTTTTACTTCATAATGATCATAGAAGCTTTAAGTGCCAGCGTTCAAATAACAAATTCATAAACATTTTATTTCAAAGCTTTTTGTGTTGGTGCTTCTTGTGCAGTGTTGGGAAGGTTACTTTTAAAATGTATTCCACTACAGATTACAGAATACATGCCCCAAAATGTAGTTTGTAACGTATTCTCAATGTGAGTAACATATTCTGATTACTTTGGATTACTTAATATATTGTCATGCTTTTTACAACTACATGAATGTAGCAATCACAAACTGCAAATTCTTGTTTGTTTTTCTCTATCAATTGGCTGTTAAGCCCAAATCACCCTGAACAGACAATATATTTACTGTAGAGGAGCAATAAGTGAATAGATCTGCATCACGGCCGTGCATCACGAGGGGGGCGCGGGGAGTGGTTGTTTGGTATGCGTTTGGTATCCGTCAGGCCGACGGCCATGGGGCGATGTTATGCGCATCTCAGGCCGACGCCCATGGTTCCGAGGGCGGGGGACGGTGTTATGGACTTTTCCAGAACGTACAGATTGCCAGTCCGACCCTGTCTGTTGTGCTGGCTCCAGGTCCACTGTGTAACTGATGCCACCAACATTAAACCCTTACATACAAGGGGGCTCTGGGCAGGCTATAGAGGACCTAGAAGCACTTTTTTTTGGATCACTCATCATGGTTGAGGGGCGTGGTTCTTGGTGAAAGCCCCCTCTTCTGAAAACTTCCATAAAAAAGTCCAAATTCGGGGGAGTGGCATGAGGAGAACCAGGCCTAATCATCCAGGCGAGTAAGCCCAGAAAAATGCTTCCCTGGCCGCCTACAGCCTGGTGAAAGCCCCTTCTTATGAAAAGATCCATAAAAATGACTACCGTAATGGCACAAATATCACTGAAAATACTGAAAAGCGAAGCTTCTCTGCTTTCGGAAACCGTTGTCTGCGGCAACAGCTTCAGTTTGAAAGGCGTTTGAAAGGCTAACATGGAACAGGGAAATACCACCGTGTAATCTATTTATTTCAACAAAGTAACTGTATCTGTAACAATTCTGACTCTGTACGCGGTTTAATTATGCAGATATTTTGAAAAACCAGGGGAAATCCTTATTTAAACTCCTCCGTATACCATGAAGCTTGGAGCTGTGCTAAGTTAGTCAATTCTTGTTCAGCACAATGTGACTAATCAGGTCATTCAATTCTGAGCAATGGGTTGGGGCTCATGACTGACCAATTCCAGTAATTTCATCGTTAATCATGTGCCTGTACACTTTTCCTTGTACCAGAAAACATTTCAAGATCAGCCTCAATCCGGCACTCTAATCAGCTGAGGAAGGTGTCATAATCTTGATGCGCTTATGTAAGAAGTAGTAATACTATGTACTGCCAAGGCCTTCTCGCTCAGATCAGATTATTCCTTTACCCTGACAGAAGCTCTAAGACCCTGCATCAGACACTCTTCCTCCTGTTGTATACACACACATTCATGATCACACAAACACAGCTAAGCTGCTGCAGATAATAGGCTACCAGACGATGTTGAATCGCCTTACTCAACCAAATAATCAGCAACATCAGCAAGTCTCTTTGACCAACAAAGCATTTGGTGCATTCCAGTGCATTCTAGTGCTTTAGTATACATGTTATAAAATAAAGTACATGTATGGTAATGATTATACTGTGTTTCTGTAAACTAAATAATCTTTTGTTTTAGTCCTAAAGATTAACAAATGAGAAGAGAAATACAGGGAGCGCTCAGCTGAGTCTGCAAGTAAGCCAGAACTGGCGTGACTCATACGACACAGGACTTGACCCTTGAAAGGGGATCTAATGGTCATGCTGTGAGGGCGAATTGAACTGTCTGCTTTGGGTTCAGCTGTCCACGTATTAAGAGGAAAACTGCGAATCGTCTTTTTGCTGTTCTTGACGAAACATTTTTATGCGGCCCAGATCAGATTTGTGTGACCACTGATTTACTACTACTGAGGTTATATGAGGATATTATTTGTATGCTTAATATATTTATTCTATTCCTGTGAAGCAAATTGAAAGACTTTTGTATATAACAAACAATTCTATGACAAAAAAATCAGATGTAAAGTGTCATAAGTGAACACGCCACAATATGTACAGTACAAAATTCTTTCTATGTGTTTAACCCATTCACCAAGTGAAGCAGTGGGCGGCCAGGAACACAGCAGTGTGTGGGGATGGTGACTGGCTCAAGAGTATCTCACTGGTGCCACTTCCAGTCCTGGGATTTGAACCCACAACCTTCTGATCACAGGGGCAACTCCCTAACCAGTAGGCCACCAGCTGCCCCCTGTGCCAGATCTGTGATACTTCCTTCTGGTGACGTGGATGTAGCCCTAGAAATGTTTACATTCATTTATTGCAGATCCTAGAGCCACTTGCTACTGAGTTGTGTTTTCAGAATCAGAATTTGCCAAGATTAGAGTTTAATATCTGAGGTGAGAACCAGATTTGCCCTGTAACTGAGCCTAGGACAGTCAAGATGACATGCAGTCTTTAATTATCTGATCCTCAGTGTACACCCTGAAAACATCCCCCACCTGTGAGTCAGAAATACAGCCCCGTTAATCACAGTGGAACAGTTTTACTACAGAGGACGCAGTAAGCTTATCAGTGCAAGCTAATCAGTTAACAGCCGGACTCACTGGAGTAAGTCATGAAAGACTAGTGGTCGGAAATGATTAGCCTTAGAAATGTTGTAACAAAACAAAGGCAAGCTTCAGCTTGCACTACCTAGGACTGGAAGACGATGACGAAGGGTATTTACTTCCATGTTTCATTCATTGATGTAGCTGGTTTAGAAAGGAGAATATTGGGGGCACAAGCTGTGGATACTGCTACTGGACAGAAAGCAAAACTTTAAATGCAGAAAATTCAGTAACAAAAACAGTTTTGATGCACACAGACTTCACATATAGTCCATATTGTCTGTGATTCACAGCACCTGCTCTGGAAGGACACTGAAATATATTTGTACACTACCTTCCACAGTTAAAGACATTTACACTTGACTGCAGTACAGCTATAATGCATTGCATCAGGTCTGACCTCAAAATAAGGTCCTGGAGTTCAGTAATGAATTGGAATCACATTCTGTGGTCAGATGAGACATATAAAACAGCTGAGATAGGATTTCTGGAAACAAATACTAGGAAATTCAACAGCATGTAGAAAGTCCCAGGGAAAAAGATACGTCATCATGGACTTATCAAGAGGTTAAGGTAGGGTCATCATCGGATCTTTCACAAAGAGAATGGTCCAAAGCATTCCAATTTAAAAAAAAAATGTTTGCCAACCACAAAAATATCTGCATGTTCAGTCAACTCACAGTTAACTGCTCATTTTCAAAAGGTTACGTATACATCTATGAAAATCATTTAAGATCCTTTTTCTGGAGTCTTCACAGTAACATAAACATTTTAAATGTAGTCATCTATTTTGGGAAGATAAAGTCACATCTGTATATCAAATTTCTTTCCAATATAAAAAATATAGGAGTCTCAGCAATAAACTGGCAAACATTAACTGGGTTTAGACATTTTTAAGAGTATCTAGTTGCTGAGCAATGCACCACCATGACGATAGAAAGGGGTTTTAGAGCTAGTGTTAGGCTGTTATTAGGAGAGGAGGAGGTTTTGAGACAATTAGCAATGGCTAGCATAACTTTCCACAAAACTACATCAGGAATTCATTGTCCTACAGCTAGTTTATGGAAAACACCCACACCTTACCACCCACCACCCCAAATGTGCCACAGAAAACATCACGTACACATCCAGATTATCTACAATTTGCAAATTTTGTTTGCTGCCACAACATTTTGTCAAAATTGATCCAAAATCACGGCGCATCAGCTTGTCGTTGTTTATATGCTGCACTGCCACCTACTGGTGAACAAAACAGTATTTAGCTTATTTGGCAAGGTGTAAACAGCCAAGCCCTAAATTCTGGCAATCAGCATCCAAAACGTCCCCAAATCTGATCAGCAATGTGTTTTTATTTCCAGGTATACATTTGGTCCAAGATCAATATTCACATGTAGCTTAATTCTAACAAACCTCTTGCTCCTCTGCTTTAGGTTATCAATTTGCATTAAGCCACCAACAGAGGGCATATTTGATCTCATTTTGAAAGCCTTCATCTTTGGCAGACTCTGCTTGAGCGTCTTCCACACTTAAGCAAATGCACCCCAGTGGTGGAGTCTCTGCAGAATTGTAATATTGCAACACTTGATCTCTGTCTTATTTTTCTTGGGCTTATTCTCTTTGACTCATGAACATCTGTGGCAACACACCATAGAAAAAAAAAAGTCCAATCTAATTGCTATTGACGCACGAGTATTGTTTAGAGATGCGTTTTTCATCACAAGACAATGTTAATCCTGACCCATAGGAATATTAGGCAGGTATCAAGTCAAGTTTATTTATACAGCCCATTATCATACAAAAAGGTCATTCAGTGTGCCTTGTGGAATAAAATATTACGCATAAAATAGTAGGAGAATTAAAGAAAAAAAAGAATACCCAGAAAATAAATTTAAAAAGATTAAACATGCAATGGAAGTGCAGATATTTAAAAGGTATGCCGTATTTAGTTGTGCACAGGGGACAGTAAATGTCCTTCAGGTCAGTGGTTCTTCAACCAGTCTTCAGGGACCACCAAATAGTCTATATTTTTGTTCCAGCCCATCTGGGGACAGAGCAAAAATGTGGCTCCTCTATTTGTCTGGGTTGAGAACCACTGTAATGGGCTCATAGGGGCATGGCTGTGAGAGTGGGAGTAAGGGTGAGAGGAACTGTTTGTGAGTGTGGGACAGTTCCTCTTTAGGCACTGCAGAAAAAAAGAGGAGGCTTGCGTAAGAACTCTTTTGCAATGTCTGGAATAGTAAAATGTTATGTGTACAAATGAAGCCGCGAAAGTGACCTTGTTTTCGGATTTTTTTAATTCTCCACTGACGAGTCCTTGATTTCGTGCTACTCTACCTGAGTTTGGCTCTATTCATTTCTACGCTCTTTAACTCCTTGCATAATGTTCCATTATCACCCGTCTCTTCGGTGCTGTGTGGAAAAAGAGAAAGCAGGCATCTTTCTCGCCTTGCCAAATGAAATTACCTTGCTGTGTGAGGGCAGCTGCTTTCACACATGAAGTGGATATAAAACGATTCACAAGGTTAGACAAAATCGTTAAACTAGAAGATTAATGCGCTCTGGTCACTGCACTCGCATAAATCAAAACAGGTCTTAAAGGTCCGCCTAAACTCTGTGTGGGGTCTGGAACAGCCAGGGAAAGGACTGAACTTGATGTTGTGTTTAAAAAATGTTCTTTCACGTTACACCTCATCACTGTCACTGGTGGGTGAGGGTGAAACTGGACTCCAGTCCACTAAAAAAAACAACGCTGCCCCCTACGTGACAGCTGGCCCATGTCACACTCCAATCTGGCAATTGACATGAACATATCAGACTCACTTAGCAGCTGGAGGGATATGATGATAAAAGAAGCAATGATGAAAGACCTGAGTGAAATTGCTACTCTGTGGGCCTGAAGGCTGGAGAGAAGGTGACCTTTGTAGAGCCACTTGGGGCAGAGTGTCTGTAGACCCCTAAAAGATGTGTATAGTATCATTTTGTTGGGTGCTGTCGATTGTATATAGGCTTGTGTCGTTGTAGAGCTACTCAACCTAACAACCTCAATTAAGGTGTGGACAAAGTCATTCACAGTGGTTCTGGGTTAGTGCTTTGAACCAGATGTCCAAAAAGTTTAATGTCTTTTGAAAGCACCCTCACCGAAACTTTGTAAATGGAACAGTTTGATGTCAGAATAATCATTTTGCCATAGTTTTAGGTCTAAATCATGTGGAAGATGGTAGTAAAATACTGCCCAAAGAAAACGGGCGGTTTTGTATTTACCACCATATTTATCTCACTATTAAAACTCATGTGGATACATGTGGTTTCTGGCCAGTAATTAGAAACTGATCTCAGATCAAACTGCTCAGATTTTGTTCCGCAATGTAAAGATTCTGTACTATTTGATTTATTGCTAAAATTATGCATCCAGACCAAGAACCAGTACTTTTTTCTTTTCTTTTTTTTCTTAACCTGTCATGTCCAGCATCTTAGCAAGCAGAATGTGAAGCTGGGTGTCATGATGCGCCAGACACCTTTGCTTTGCCAAGTGAGTAACCTGTACTTTTAAGACCACCTACAGCGGAGCTGTGTGGGGAGGTGTTATGGTGGTAGGATGACACGCTGGAGATTGAGTGGCTAAAGCAATGGTTGATTTACTGCTGTCTGGGTAGGGGTGTTGTGTAGAGGTACTTTCAAGCTGTGCAGATGCCCTGTTGGCAGAAGATGGAAAGTAGAACATTTAAGATTTCATGCTGAGTTTTCTCGACTTCCTGTGGCATGGTGGAGTCAATGGCTGGTTTCTTTGTGGCTGCCAGTGGTGAGACTGACATATCAGAAATTTCTCTCTCTGTTGTTTTAAATTTTCTGGAGGACAAAGTGTCTTCGTATGACATTTGTTGCGCGGCTAACCAGAAGCCTGAAGAGCAGGCCGCAATCATTTTTCATGCTTCTTTACTTCTTGAGCAGCAGGAAAGTCTCTAAAGCCCTGCTGCTGTAGCTACAATAACAGATTTGCATGAAGCAGTAGCAAAACACACACAAGTCTGTACCCCACACCTGCCAATGCCGCAAACGAGAATCAACATGAAGGCTACTGGCTGTCAGACAGAATGGATATCAGAATATCAGACATAATGAAAGAGCATGCATGACTCAAAACTTTCTGATAAGGCAAGCTTTTACTGACTCTCCACATCTGGTACCTACAGACACCCTCCAGCAACTGTGGGAAAAGTGTAGATTGCATGAAACATGATCTCTTAGGAGGAAGCACATTTTTTTTTAAATTCATTTATATAGTTGTTACATAAGTTGTGCTCAGCTCAGAAGCCGTTTGCCCGCAGGCGTTTTATGCTGTATTTCCAGCATTAAACGAGGAAGAAGTTAAGATACAAATGAGAATCAAGCATTGCCAGGTTGAGGTAGACTTCATAACATCTCAGGGCCCAGTGCACAGTGGGCTCCGATCCGAAGAAATGGTTCAGTGGGCACTGCATGTGGCTGCCCTAATTACCCCATCAGTGGAGGGAGGGCTAAACAGTAAATGATAGGAGTCTCTTCAGGGTCTCTCTCTGTCGCCCCCTAGAGGTGGCAGTAGTGATTGCATTCAGTGTTTTGGATGTAGACTGATCAATCACTGGTATCAGGTGCAGAACATTTTGGTAGTTACAATAAAGTGTACTATAGTATTCATTTCACACAATCAAACTTATTCATGCCTGTAGGGTAAATATTTTACCATATGTTTAATCATTTTCCACTGGTGTACCGTAACAAATTTGACATTTTTTCTCAAGCCTAGACTAAAAGGAATTTTCTATGGCAATTATTGTTTTCCAGAAAATGAATTTCAGTAACTAATCTCAAGTTAAAGTATTTTTGGCACGCTTTGATATATGCATGCATTTATACGTGTACCTTGTTTGTAGCAATGTGGAGCGTGTGTTGTTTAACTCTGCATTGCTCAGGTCACAAGTCTGCATACACTGTTCTTTTTATCAGTTTATGTTAATGCCTGAATATGAGTCACGCTTCTGTTGTACATGTGATGTTAAAATAACAAAAGTGTCATTTCCTTGCTTCTTTTCAACTAATTGCTCCTCATGGACAGTAATGTGCTTTAACTTCATTAGTAGAATTCCTGAGATTTCCTCACATCGATAATCTACGGACGGCAGTCAGGTATCAGGGCATGCAAGCTATGTCCTCATTCCTTCTTTCGGCAGAGATTAGCACAAAGAGTCTACATACCGACGGTTCTTTGACATATGCTGAGTTGTATGAAGGCAGAAACATTTGTGTGTGTGTGTGTGCAGACTGCAGCATGCTGTGTGTGCGTGTGTGTGTGTGTGTGTGTGCTCTGAAGGTCACTTTAAGTCAGGGAACAGTATGTACTACAGGGATGGCGAGACATGCAAAGCCTGAAATGGCAGTTTAGCCCACCTGCTAGCATAAAGCACCAGGTGAGAAAGAGAAAGAGAGCGAGAGACAGAGACAGAGACAGAGACAGAGACAGAGACAGACAGATGGGATCATAAATTGGCCTTGAAATAACACACCTGATGACTAAATGGGGTTAGTGTCTGCAGGGTCTTCCTTCCTTCCCACCCTCTGTATGCCTCCATATCTCTGTAATCTGTTTCTTTTTTCTGCCTTCCTTTTTCCAGCCTTGAGGATTTATGGCTTACCATAAGAGTACTTCTCTGTATAATTGTATAACACTGTAATAATATTATATTATACAAATGATGCAATATTATTCAGTGCATGCACCTCGCAACACTTCTAAGGGATCAGGAATTGAGACATTCGCAACATCTTCTTTAAGTGTCGTGACAATGTTTAGGTTAGTGTTACACATCAAATTAACATCCAGATGAATGCCTCGACTTGGTGCCCTGTTTCCCAGCAGAAAATTGTTTATAGAATAGAACCTTCACTGCCTTACCTTCATCCCATATTTCCATCCTCCCCAGGTACACGACATACACCCCTATGTCTGACGTGGGGAAAAAAGTGATTTATCAGGCTAGCATGGGCACTCTGACCCATCTGCAGTGATGCGGCCCCATAAACAGCAAGCTGAGATTCACTGTGTGTTCTGACATATTTCTATCATACCCAGCATTAATCTTTTCAGTCATTTGTGCTACAGTGACTCTACTGTCGGATTAACCTTCACTCCCCACGTGCATCAGTGAGTCTTGGGTACCCATGACCCTGACACCAGTTCATTAGGTCGTCTTCTACTTTCGGCTGCTCCCGATTTGGGGTCGCCACAGTGAATCAACCATCTCCATTTCATACCACTTTAGTACTGGTAGGTACTATCCACTACATGCATGCTATATATAGACACCAGTCTACTAGATGACCCAGCCATTTAGTAGTCCTAGTTTAGCTCTTGTCAAAGTCATGCTTGTCCATTTTTCATGCTTTCAGCCCCTCAGCTTTAAGAACCCACTGTTTACTAATGTACCTCACTCATTGAAAGGTGCCATTTACACCAGATAATCAATGTTATTTCCTTCATCTGTCAGTGGTTTAATTTAGTAACTGATTGATGTATATATCCGGTAGCACTATTGTGCAGCACACACACACAGACTGTCAACGTCACTGCTGTGCTGAGATTGATCCATCGCCCAGATATTACCAGCCCACTAATAAATAGAAAAAAAATAGAACTAAAAAATGCAGCACTGAAACACATGGACAACAGACTGTAATTGTCCAAAGTGCAACTATATGGTAACAGGAGCTGATAAAATGGACAAAGAGTGTAGATTCAAGGTAGATTCAAGTGGATTATTGGTACACAGAACATTATTCTAGTGTAAAAACATATTAACCCACTGAATCCTACTCAGTTGTTCTTGTTTCTCCCTAACCCTAACTTCTTCATCAACAGAAGTGAGCGTGTGTAAATGTGTTTTATGTCTGTACGTCCTGATGCTGTGAAGTGACACATCAAAGAGCAATCGTCAATTACTTCATTCCTGCTTCTGTAACTTCTCAGACAAAAAGTCCCAGGAGACCCGGCAGACGTCTTAATGACACCTGCCTACCTGTCACACTTCCCAGCAGAACAATGGAGGCTTTTATTCCGAGGGTTTAACTGAGGAGCCCCTGATGAGTTCTGCCTCAGTGAAACGGCTGTGCTCTGTTTAGAAAGAGGGAGCTCCCCCACTTTCCACAAGAAAGACTCAGCACAATTAGAAGGCAAACATCTGAGATAAAAGAGGCCAGGAGAGGACATGCATTTCTTGGACAGAGAACTGAATAAAAGGAGTGATTGAGAAAGACAGAATGAGTGAGGGAGAGAGAGAGTAAATTGTTATTTATGCAGCCTTTTCAAAGCAAGTCAAAGTGCTTTACAGTCTTAAAAAGAGAGAGCAGGAGGGAGGGGAGAGTGTCAGAGAGACTGAGAGAGAGAGAAAAATAGAGAAAGAGAGAGAGAGAGTAAAAAAGAGAAAAAAAGACAAAGAAATGGACAAAGAGGGGGAGAAAAAGTTTTAGGAGACTGAGAGAAAAGACAGAAAGGGAGAGAGAAAAGACAGAGAAATAGACAGAGAGAGGGGGGAGACAGAATGTCCTAGGAGACAGAAAGAGAGAGAAAAGAGAAAAAAAAGAGATAAAGAGAGAGAGAGGTGATAGAGAGAGAGAGAGAAAGAGAAAGAGAGAGAGAGAAAGAGAAGGAATTAGATTGATTGAATGATTATAGAAAGACTGTGTAAGGAATCAGAAAGCGAAGGAAAAGCACTGAGAGGTAGAAAAAGTCAGTGAATGTGTGAGTGAGACTGTGAGTGCATGAGAGTAAAATGATTGAGTAGAGAGAGAGAGAGAGAGAGGGAGACAGAGGAAGAGAAAGGGGGGAGGGGGGCTGAAGGTGGTGGTGGTGTGGGGGGGTGGGGTAGTGGGGGTGTGAGTGGGGGTGAAATGAAACTTTGGCAATTGCGCTCTGATTAGATCTGTCTCAGAGTAGCCCCTCCCCTCCCTCATGCAGATCTATATATGTGCACACACTCGACACAGCCAGCACACTCTGTGTGTAAAGTAAGCGTGGTGCATGCTCCAGAGAGAGTGTGTGTGTGTGTCTGTGTGTGAACTTGCAGGCTTCTGAGTGTAGTAGGTGAAAAGAACCAGCATAAGGTTGTACTGTGATCTTTCTTACAGAGAGAGAGAGAGACAGAGAGAGAGTGACAGAGAAAGAAAAGAAACTACACAAGGCTGTCGATACTACAGAAGGAGTTGAAGAGGCAGACAGAGATAAGAGTAAGGAAAGAGAGAGTTAGAGAGAGAGAGAGACAGACACAGAGCCATAGACAAAGAGCTGCCAGAACTTCATCCCTACTACAATGGACGACTATGCCCTGTCCTTCTGGATTTACATGGGTGTGATGTCGGTGTTTGTCGGTGGGACGGTCAAGAAGTTCCTGGCGTCCCATGTGAGTGCCATGCCCTCTCTGGTGGCATGGCTGGGTGCCACGCTGCTGGTGGAGCGGCTGTGTGCCCTCTGCATGCCTGCTGTGCTGGCACTGGCTGCCCTCTGTGCTGCCTGCTGGCTCTATGCTACCTGGGCTGCCCCGGCACCGACTCTGCCCGTGGAAGGCAAGGCGGTTTTCATCACAGGTAAGGAGATGCATAAGAGCAGACAGATAAGAGATCTTAATGCACAGTAACTTCATAACAGTCCTACCAATAGAGTTGAATTAACTTAAACTGAGCTGAACAGAATAAAGTAACAGAAACAGAACCTGAAATGAAAAAATAGGCACCTGCATATACTGCACACACACTCCATCTGCACAGATTAGTTGCACACTGTCCTTTGTGTCTATGGGTCTAATGCATATAATGTATCTATAGTATTTATACCCAGCATTTGTGTATATTGCATAGAGAATTTCATATTGAGGTTTTTCTGAAGATTTCTTTATTGGATTTATTCAGACGTTCTATTTTATATTGTGCTTGTCTCTGTTTCTCTGCGTGTCTTTTCAGTCCTAAGCAGTTTCCTCCAGGATCAATAAAGTTTGCATATTCATATACACAGAGATAGATAGGTAGAGAGAGAGAGAGAGAGAGAGAGAGAGAGAGAACTGCCATAAGTTGCCTATTAAAAACAAGCAGGGATATTAGATGTGAAGTGGATCATCTCCATCACTGAAAGAATAAGTAGCAATCAAGCTTTTCATGAACCTGGATTGCACTTGAAAAATGGACAGGCTGAGCGGAATACATTGTACTGCAGCTTAAAATATAAATAAAAAAAAGGAAAAGAATACATTCTTGAGTTGAGTGTGCCACATCCAGAACATTAAAGATTAGATATGGTCGCCCACAAACAGTTCTTTGAAAGCGCTCTGATTCCTGACACAGAACAGATTATGCTATCTTTGTGTGTGTCTCACCCCCCACTCTCTGCCCTATTAAAATGGTACAGATTGTGCAGCCTGCTGCAATCTCTTGTTAAACGATCCTCATTATCTGCTTCCACCGATGACAGAGACGAACAAATTATCAGCAGATTTATCATCTTAAAGCGAGTCACGTTTGGAATGTAAACACACTGGCTGTCGCCCTGAAGCCACCCCCACTTCTGTCTGTGAACTGAAACATAGCAGGTGCCCTGTTGGGGGAACCGCAGTGTGTTCTAAAGTGTATTGATGCTCTTTTAATAGGATGAGCTGGTCTGATCTCTGCTTAAACAGCCTTATGCAACTAAAGGCTACAACTTCCATTTCGTTGGCGACCAGGCTGACAGCAGCGTGGAGTTTTCTGTGTGTGTGAGTGTGTGTGTGTCCATTTTCTAGTTAAGTCATCACACTTTTTTGGAAACATTTGGGAAATCCTGGAGCTCCCAGAATTTGGAGCGCTTTGCACATTTTGTCCAATCTCCAAGTTCCCCTCGGAGCTTCAAAAAGCTTTTTCCTTGTAAAGGTTTTGGCTAGGAACAGCATTTTCTGCTGTGTATGTGTGTGTGTGTGTGCGCGCGCATGTGTGAGTGTGTGTAATCCAAGCCAAGCTCCTTGCACCATGCTGCTGCCAGCGCAGCCCCTGAACACAAAAAAAACTCCAACAGTGTGTTGGTTTAAATGACAGTGCAGATAGTGTTTATGTTGAAACTGGTGCAAGAGTCAGCACAACTCTCAATCTGGACGCTCACTGTTCTGTTTAGAGATTGTAAAACACCCATTAATTCCCCAAAGCACAAAGCAACGCTGAAGACCTCCAAATAATTGCTTGGATGCTGATCAACACAGCTGCAAGGCGATCGCTTAAGTATTTTATTAAAACATGTCTAATATCTGCTCTATGGCAACATGTAATTATGCAAGTGACTGCTCGAGAACTGTGCCCCCCAGATTAGCACAATTTATTCATATTATGTAATTAAACTGTTTTCAGGGCTCTCTCACTTGCTTTCGTTCTCCCTGTCTCTCACTCACTTGCTCTCTTTCCCTCACTTTCTTTCTCTTGTCTGTCTCACTCAGTTTCTCTCTCTCTTCTGTCATTTTCTCCATTTATGTTGCCTCTATCACTCATTCTCTCTCTCACTCTCTGCCTTTGCTCTGTTTCTTAATCAGTATCACCCTTTCTTTTGTCTCTCTCACTCTCTCTGCCTTTGCTGTTTCTCTCACCCTCTCTCTTTCTCTCTCTCTCTCTCGCTCCCTCCCTCTCTTTTTTTCTGTCTCTCTCTCTCCCTCTCTCTTTCTCTCTCTCTCTCTCTCCCTCTCTCTTCCCTTTCTCCCTCTCCCCCTCTCATTGTCTCCCTCTATAATATGGAGACTAATATAGTTCTGGGTATAGTTCTTACACATTGTCAGATTATTTTACATTAACACCATCTGTCAACAACTTAAAGAAACATTAAACTCTTATTTTAAACTGACACACGGCTTTGTCCACTGTGGGGGGTGGGGTTGGTCGGGGGTGTCAAATTTTCCGGTATAAGGGCCATATCCCACGGTACACACCCGTGGTCAAATCCACAGCTCTCCTCTTTCTAATCCGCAACTCTAAGAGGAAATGTGTCCTATGAGTGAATGTAGGTTACCCTATCCGTGCCAGCACAGAAACGTGTTTGTTTTTCCTCCTCTTTGATTGAAGCGCATTCAAAGGCCGGCGTCTTATCTTCTGCTTTACACACTGAATGAAGCAGCATCGTTCTGAACTTTGTCCCCCCGACTTCCTTCTATAGACTCTAAAAAAAGCTACCAAAAGGGTTCTTTAGAGCAATGCCACGGAACAACCTTCAGAACCTTTTGGATGGGTGATTTCAGCTAAGGACCACCTAATTGAAGCCTGGTCATAAAAGAATCACTTTTTTGGCGCGGTTATTTTTACAAGCGCAGGCAAATCACACCATGAGTAGGTAAAGCTGCGCCATGGCAGTGAAGGATTCCTCAGATGTAGCTGAAAGACTTTGTGTAGTTAAAATACAGCATTACTGTTTTCTGAGGAGTTCATGCGCTGAGGGATTGGCAGGTAGCTGTTAAGCCCCTTCACCGGAGTTGTTAATTTAGCAAACCAGTTTGGGCTTGGTCAGATGTTCCAAGGGAGATTATGGCCTTAGTTGGGGAGGGAGGGTGGCTGAGGAAGGGGGGGTGTTCTAAGAAAGATCTCATTTGGGTTCCTTAAATCCATAAAAAGCTGTCTACTGGCATGGCAACCTGGACCAAATCCCCAGTCACCCACCTCAAACTTTTTCCTCCACTTCTTACTTGAGGAATTTGTCAGTGTGTTCCGAGCAATCAAGCAAACATGATGCCGCTCATTTACCATACAGAGGTTTCATGGCATGCATGAGAACACACACACACACACACAAATGTACACATAATCTGCCAGAGCTTGGCACTCAGAACCCCATGCTAGGAAGGCTGAGCATTGGTTTAATCTTTTTATGACTGATCTTGTTGCTTTACAGGAGTGGCCCACTTTAGGCTGCAATTACGATGACCCAGGGATTGCTATGAATTACTCTTTAATGGCTAAAATAAAACTAATTATGAGTGAGGAACCGATACGTGGCCCTTTTACAGGCCCTTGCAGTTTAACAGGTCAAAGCTGGTAAAATGGAAAGTTCCTTTCGAGGCGTATGCTGTATTTTTATTAGACATCGACTCCCATTAATCACCGTTTCTGAAACCCAGGGGACGTCACTCTCCGTCGCTGGAAATTAAAAAGCAGGAGCAAAGTTAAACCTCTTATAAAGGCAAGCGAATGGGCTGGCATTCTTCGGAGGCTAAGTCACAGGGCCGCCTACATCAACTGCGCAGAGTTAGTCCGAGCTCGCCACATATTTAGCTTGGCCACAGACTGACCACGGTCTGGCCAGTGCACTGCAGGCACATAGCAAATATCAGGCATATAACTCAGGGATGCTGACACGTCCTTCTCTTTTCTCAGCTCCCTCTCTCTCTCTTTCTCTCTCTCTCTCTCTCTCTCTCTCTCTCTCTCTCTCTCAGCGTCCTCCCTGGCCATTGCAAAGCCAAGAGCAACATTAACGCCTAAATAAATATCACTCAGTCAGAAACATACTAGAGTCCCTGCCGAGAAACAATTATATAGTCTAAATATAGATTAATGTCTTATCCTGCTCCAAGTACTATTTCTCATCTGTGAGAAAGACAGGCTAAATACTATTTGGCTGCACTTCCCCAGATTATCACTCTTCTTTCTCTCTCTCTCTCTCTCTCTCTCTCTCTCTCTTTCTCTCTCCCGCTGTCTTTCTGTCTGTGTTGTTCTTTCTGTCCCCTCTTCTTTTTCTTTCTTTCTTTCTTTCTTTCTTCCTGCCACTATGCCACACTCTTTCTCCCAGTCTCCTCCCCCCGGGCACCTTCTCTCCCCTTCTTTCTCTAATGCTCTGTCTCTCTCTCTCCCTCTCGCGCACTCTCTCTCTCTTCTGCCTTTTACACTGGCAAAACTCCATGGCGACCCAAGCCACGATGAACACAAGGTTCTCGTGCCATAGAGGTGTGAATTCCTAATGCACCCCCCACACACACATACGCACAGATTTGTTTCTCGCACATTCATCTGTTGGTACATCATGAAACATCGCATCCGCTCCATGACTTCTCGCACATCTTCGCCCTCCGGAGCTGCACATTATTGCTGAGTACTTCATGTGATACAATTTCACCCATTAAGCATATACAAGTACAGCATCTGTACCAGAAACCTGATCCCTCGAAATACGGGCCTGTAATTGTGTTTACATCCACAGGGATCTGTGTGGGTGTATGTGTGTGTGTGAGTGTGTGTGTGTGCGCCTCTGTTTGTTTGTTTTTCCAGCTCAGACCCCGTAAGTGGTTGCATAAGAGCGAGCCATTCACAGCCATTCCCCTTGATGGAGCTTGTCTTGAAGTGTCGCTGCGATAGCGTTTTAGTGTGTGTGGAGAAAAAGTAGGCTAGCAAAACAACAATATATACGAATACTCCAGCTCAACCTGAGAGGCAGAGAGAAAAAGATGAGTGTGCATGCATAACTCTGAGTGTGTGTGTGTGTGTGTGTGTGTGTGCTCCTCCTCTGCCCCGTTAGAGCTCTGGCAGGCCGTTAACTTCACTCAATGTCCCTGGAGCGAATCCAGATCCCAGTTCATCCCAGAGTGAAGCGATACACTCAACCAGTCACCCAAAATATCCATGCCTTCCCTTACGTAACCCTGCACCCTGACACAGGCCACAGCTGTGGGTCACCCAGGTGTCACTGGCACCAGGGCAACCTAAAGGAACTAGATATAGGACTCACATCTTAAAAAATCAAATCATACATCAACCCTGCACACAGTTTAGTACACAAAGTGCAGCCCACGATAGCAGCTGTAGATCATATTTCACTACAATAACACCGAGTTTATCAGTGCGATGATGTGGACCGATTAAGAAATGATTAAGACCAACTTGCTGAATCATAAATTTCACAGATCTTACTATCGTGCGCAAAAGTTTGGGATTGCATCCATTCAAAGGATGTTATTTTCACTTAATCAGAACATGTAATCTGATCGGGGATGTTTTGCAAAATGCTTAACACTTTTCACTGAAAGATCTGAGTGCTGGAAGACTACACAATGGGTAAAAAAAACGAGTGCCACCGAAGAAAGTAGTGTAAGTGATATTTAGTGTTGCAACTGTTAGTTGCAACACTTTCTCCTGTACAGTAACTTTGCTGGAATTGTCTCAGTAGTGATGAAATATCAAGTTTGCAAACATATATAAATAACATGCAAAACTGTGCTCTAAAGACTGCTTTTTCGTAATAATATAAAAACCACATTCTGCAAAGAGCAATCTGTGCATTAAACTGAGCCCACATTTTTCGCATAGTGCATTTTTGTCTTAAGCTTCTTTTACCAATTACCTCAATTCCTGATTGGGGATTTAGAAGTAAGAAGTAAATTAGGCAGATTTAAAGAAAGAAATAGTTTTTTGAGAAATGATAGGGAATCGTGCTGTATTTTTCCATTTTTCCATTGCAGGTAATGGCATAAACACTGCAATTCATGTTAAATGTAGAGCATATAGAGCATAAGACCAAGGCTTGGTTTCTCTTGTGGCCATTAATCCCAAGGATAGTTTGACCCAACATAAACACACACACACAAATCCCCCCATGAAGGTCTGGCACTCATTCAAAACAAATGGTGAACGCATCTATGCTGATAGCAAGTGGAATTTGAGGGTGAAGGACTGGTCAAATTGCACCATGTCCTTAGAATACCTTGAGATAAAAAGTGTGCTTGAAAGCACCAGAGGCGTGGACCCACTTATGATAACAGCGGTCACTCTATGTACAGTATGCAGCACTTATGTATACACACACACACACACACACACACACACAGTGAGCGGAGGAGAGGTCGAGTGCATTGACCTCCCTACGATAGGTATGAAGGAAGCTTGTAAAAGCCAACTGGAAGCTTTTTATTACCACACTACAGCTCAATTGACTTTTGTTTGCCCGTCAATTGGGCATTATAAGTTTTGTGGGCCATTCAAATGGAGTGCATGCCTAAAAGAAAGCTTAAAGGCCTGTACATAAATTTCAATGATTTCTCAGCTTTTGCTCTATGTCGTAAAGCTGTATAATTTCCAAGCACAGCTGTACTGCGTGTTTTGCAAGCTTATGCGGAGAAAATATATGATGCGGTTCGTCTATTTATGGGGTTTTAGAATAACTGGAACCATACATGGGAGGAAAAAAAACAAAACCTAGAGAAAACAAACAGAAACTAGGCAGTATATCTAATATGTCTTATTATATGAGAATTGAAATAGGGCCCATATCATGGAAAACTACTGAGTAGTCCATGTTTTTATGACTTTGATACAGTATGTCAATTTCAACATTATTTCAATTTCACAGTTTATTGTTGCAGTCCCAAGTCCTTGCAGTTCCTCATGGTTGTGACATCACAACCATCAACACATAAGAATGCCCATCCACTTTATGTAAGTCAGCAGTCAAAGAACAGTTTGAATCATTTTAAAGAACAAAGAACCGAAGCTTACAGAAGTCATGAATGACTGCAAAAGGAGGAAAAAACAGCACAAACGGAACTACTGTCCTTTCATCGCTCTTCAGTGATGTGTTTTTCCAATGGCTGGGGGTTAAAGGTCCTTGGAGTTTACTTGTTTATCTGCTGGAAGATGACGCTTATAAAGCAGGGGTGTTAGATTTCCCATCATTGTGTTCCTCCTCATTTATGCCCACAACATGTGATCCGTCACACACACTTTGCGTGTGTGGGCACCTTCAAAGCCTCACTTAACAAGAAACGCCTTCTTTTATGAGGCCTGCTTGCCTGTTGATGTTTGTTTGAGTTGAGTTGTTTCTTTGCTTCTGTTACCAAAGAAACAGTGCAATAATATCAGCAGCTTTATCTCACTCATCTAATTTAATCCAGTTAGAGATAAGGGGGCAGGATGTTGCTGGCAAATCAGCCGCTCTAGCTGAAAGCTGTCGCGAATCGGGATTTATGTAAGCATGATGTGGCTGGATGTGGTTTATTTGCAAACCAGCACGAAGTCAGAGGTCAGGGTTCAACACCACTACAATGTTGTGGAACTTTGACTAGAGAAACTTCCTCCTTCCTTGTCAAAGACACAAAATCACCAGATATTTTACATGCAAAAAGAACATCCCTGACACCTACCAGAAAAACCCACAGATAGCGGAAGAGAACATAGATCTCCTTTGGGTGCCAGATATCAGACCAATGGACCAATTACTTTTTAATAACATCTTTTCAGGTTAACTTACATTGAAAGTGGAGGTATGTTCGTGTTATTTTATGGAGGTATTGTTCAGACAGTGATGATAAAACACACATAGAAAGAAGCACACAATATTTATTACAATGTCAAAAAACAGGTTGCGCATTCAACCTAAAAATGAATTTCAAAGCATACTTTAAACAAAACAATGTGAAGAAAAAGTTTAGTTAGGATTAACATAACCAATATTTCACATTGATTCAGACCTCCAAAACAGCTACTGTTCAAAAAAGAACTAAAAACGAACACACAAACACACAAACACACGAAAAAAAAAAGAAAAAAAAAAAAAATATATATATATATATATATATTCTCTCTCTCTCTCTCTCTCTATATATATATATACACATACACACACATATATATATAATGTGTGTATGTGTGTACACATATATAATGAAAGTATTCTAAAAGTATACATAATTAATAATAATTTTCCTCCACAGAAGTAAGTGTAATATTAGTGACTGCAGATGTGACAGTTTGATTTATAAATGAGGATATTTAAAGATGATCATGCTTGGAGTCTGAGTATTGTGAGAATAACATTCTGTTCTCTCTCTGTCTCTCTCTGTCTCTCTCTCTCTCTCTCTCTCCGCAGGGTGTGACACAGGGTTTGGGCATGCCACAGCAAAGCACATGGACGCTATGGGGTTCGAGGTTTTTGCAACAGTGATGGATCTGGACGGTCAGGGGGCCAAACACCTGAGGAGCAGCTGCTCTTCACGACTGACCCTCCTGCAGGTGGACCTCACTCAGCCACAGCAGATCCAGCAGGCCCTGATCAAGACGAAAGCCAAGCTTGGCATGAAAGGTATAGAGTTCAAACGTGAACTCTCCAGTGCATTCTGTAACACTCATGTCTAGCCTTGTAAAAACTGCTGTAGAACATTTGTGCATGAGGCATTGATAGTTTAGGGTCAGAAAAGGAAAAGTCTCCTCTGGATTTTGGCCCCACTGACTGGACACAACTGGCCAGACAGCACAGGCAAAGCACTTTCCTGACCTGAACGTCAGCATGCCTTATTACAAAATTTGGTAAAATCTCAAGAAGCGTGTTGTGAATCAACATGTCATTTTTGATAGGTCCATATTTTTCCATTCAAAAGACATGCAAACGCTTGCCTCTGAGTAACGATTTGTTTGTCCGTCCCTTTACTAATCTCTTATCCTTCCCTGTTCCTACACAGGGCCATCATGTAATGAATAACATAGATCCCAGGCCATAGAATTGCAATGTCCTTTCAAGGCAAACACACATTTACACTAGTTGGGCGTTTTCCTCTATTATTGTTGACACTGTGGGAGTCATTTAAGGACAGCGTGTGTGTGTGTGTGTGTGTGTGTGTGTTTGTGCATTTGTAGAGCTGGGAAAAGGTCATTGACACACGCTAACTCGGCCCTTTCTTGCTGAGCCACGTGTGTATGGCTTGGCAGCATATCAAGGGCTCACTTTACTTTTAAACACAATCAAAGTGCAAGTCTTCTAGTAGACTAATTAGATGGGTCTTTATTTCTTTATTCTAAGAACAAGCATTAAACAAGCCAGACCATCTGTTTTTTCAAGTAGTTAGAGGCTATTTCCGGTTACAAAAAAAAAAAATGAATAGGTTGATTGCAAAGTTCCAGATAAGACAGAAAAGGAAACTAAGAAAGCATGAGTTGTTCCCCTCTCTTCACTCATCACTCAGATTGGAAAAGTGATCTAAGGACATTTGCACAGTCAGTCCAAATGACATGTGCTCTCTTGCAGCTGTACTGCATGCTCTATGAGTGCAAACCAGGCATCTCACACACACACACACACACACACACATACACACATACACACACACACACACACACACACCAACACACATACACTTATACACAAGCCTAGTGTTTGCCTGCGGTTTCACAGACTGTTTTTTTTTTATAGTCATAATAATTTCACACGATCACCTATAAATACCTTCTGAATGAAAAAAACAAAAGCAAAACAGTAGATCAAATCTGTGTTGTTGACTTTTATGTAAACTGGCAATTTAATTAAAATATTTGAAAAAGGTGATGTATTCATTATCGTGATACAATGATAAGATAAAGTCATAAGTCATAGATTAAAGATCACTGTTACAAGTCACAATGGTAAGGAGACTCTGCCCCTGAGACTCTTGCCAGATTTCTCTCCCTGCTCTCTTTCATGCTTTCCTTTGTCCTTCATTCTCTGTCTTTGGTCTTTGGTCTTTATCTCTTTCTTCTCATTCTCTTTTGTCTCTCTCTTTGTCTCTCCCATACCCTCTTCCCTCTCTCTCTCTCTCTCTCTCTCTCACTCACTCTTAATGAATATTCCTGAAGCAGTAAAAAATGTTGTCCTAGTTCTCCTGCTTGGGATAATGTACCTCATTGTCTTAATGCAAAAGTCACTAGTGCATCAGGAAAAGAGATCATCATAAATGATGTAACAGTCCACCAGAAAAATCGTCTGTGAAACACTGTCGGGGGGATTACAGAGAGTATGATACAGATCACAGAGCCAGCATGCTCAGGCTTAGAACCACAAGCCATCTGACACAATCACAACCAGTGCTAATTAAATACAGATAACATACATTGGTTCCCCTGTAGCTCTTTCTTCTTCCTTTCCGCTGCATATTTCTCCAGCTCTCCAGATGGTCGTAAATGGTGCGATCCAACATGTAGGATGAACTACAGCAGGGATGCGTGTGCTTGTGTGTGTGCAGGACACAGGGAGCTCATCCCAAAGCAATAAACGAAACAGCTGCTCCGTCACAGCTGAAACGTGTACGTCCTGAATGAAACCCTGCAACGGAGAGTTCTTCTGCCTATTCAGCACTGGAACAGGCGTGATGTTATTTCAGTCCATCCAGAGCATTTGGGTTCCATTCAGAACTGAAATGATCCACTGTGACTCATCCAGTGGGGAAAGTGATAGCCGCACTGTGGCTACTTTAACCCTATTTCACATGGTGACTGTTCAGAGTTGCCATATTTCAAATATATAGTTGCAATTTTTCTGTCATATACAGATACCGATGGAACATCATTATAATGAAAATTAGCAATGAAATTCTTGGACCCCTCAAGTTTGCACGGTAAAAAAAGTAAAACAGCAAAGTATTCTTGCAGTAGAGAAAACAGTAAGAGGTAGTGGGATAAATATTAAGATGTTGAAATATGCTGACAAATGTACAGCTGCAGTTGGTAAGATTGCGTAGGGGGTCTGCCTCCAGTGATTTATAGTCAGACACTCCCCCAGGATCTGATTGGTTATTTTCATTTTGGTCACTGTATGTTTCTGCAAATGGTATTATGGGCCTGATTTCTTCCCAGATAATCTGCCTCATGTACTACTGTAAGGGCATAGTGACAGTTTTAGCAAATATGACAAAAAAAGTTATTTCTCTATGGGTTACCTACAGCAGCTTTAATGTAGTTTGTGTCTTCTCCTCTCTCCCAGGCTTGTGGGCTTTGGTGAACAACGCAGGAGTGTGTGTAAACTTCGGAGACGCCGAGCTTTCCCTCATGTCCAACTACAGAGGCTGCATGGAGGTGAATTTCTTCGGGACGCTCTCGATCACTAAAGCCTTCCTTCCTCTGCTGAGACAGAACAAAGGCAGAATAGTGACCATCTCCAGTCCCTCAGGTACATATGCACCCACATCAGAATGCAAGGGGTTAAACAGAGCAGAAATACTGTTGAGCAATATAATCTAGTAGTACGTGCAGCCGTGGACAGTGCCTGCTTTTTGTAGTGAAGTATGGTGGTGGATGGAAATATACAAAACACACTTGTGTCAACCACACTATAATACAATAAAAATACCATCTATTACCAGTGACTGTATAAGAGGTAAATATAGAAGCAGGAATATATTTATATTGTGGATCATATATTTCAGAGGATCTGGCAATGTTTGAAGAAAAAAAATGCTAGTACAGCAAAACTTAATGGCATTAAAACATTATTGTTTACCACAGGGTGTGATTTAAATTAATAATTAAATAAATTAAATAGCTGAGACCTTGCAGTAGTCCTAATATGGGCAGGATGCCAGCTACAGAATGACAACATGATGCATTGTCGGGATCAAACTTGTCACAACAGCATAACAATCACAACAACGGCCACAAGTTCAGTAATCAGTGAAAGGGAAATAAAGGCTAGTGTTTAGTGAAACATCCAGAATTCCCCATTTGGGAAAATTCCCATCTGTTGTATGCATGTAGGGGGAAATGAGCCCACCTCCTGGAAGTATTGATACATTGCAACTCTTTCTTCATGGATTCTCTCTGGTTTTGGAACATGATACTGATGCCAATTTGGCTACTTTGCCACATAATTGAAGAAATAATGTCCAGACTTAGTTTGGGACAAACATTCATCCAGACAAACAAACACACACATTACCTAACTGACCTACTTCTGTTACACACGAGGACGATGCTATCTCGTCTCAGTCCATTTAAAGAGCTGGATTGCTTACAAATGTCCGGAATGTACAGATCAAACATTCAAAACACTGCAAAAATAGAAAAGTTGACATCCTATCAAACCTTCATCTAGGTCTGAGAAGCTTATCAAGCCGGATCTTATGCAGGCTCATTGATGACTGCCCCTGAGAACAGCCCTCTGTTAGCTCTCAGATCACTATTTTGACAGATAAGATGAGTGCTATGTACACAGCATATTCTACCTTCCCTCCGCACTGCTGATTTTTATCACCCTCTGTTTACTGATGCTGTGCCAATTCGAGTAACAGCCTGGCACTGTTCTATTGGAGTGCTGGCTGAAGCACTGGCACCGAGCCCTGTTAAACAAAAAGATGGCTCCATCAGAGGATCTCGCTGTGCGATAGGGCAGAATACTTTTTTTTTTTTACTTTTTAATGTCGAAGAACAAACACACACTACTGTCAGAACCTATCCCCGCCATCCTCCTCTAAGCCTAACTCCAGGTGGGTTGCGTTTCTCATTTTTAAACATGCCTCAGATCTTGTCAAAGGCTAAGTCAGCTCAGTTCAGACACAAACCCCTTTTTATTCATGCTCGCCTTGGGGCAAAACCACAAGTTTATATAAAAGCACTGCAACCCACAATTAACCTCCAGTGCGCTGCCGGTTTTCCTGCACCACCTCTCTGATCCCTTCCTGGCCTACTACTAGCTTTACTATCCTTAAAAGACACACCCGCTGCCTTAACAGCCACGCTATTATGCCACTAGATTGACCGCTATCAAGCCTGTCATTGTGTGTGAGGAAATTAAACGCTCTGCCAAGGTCGAACAAAAAAAGACTGGTGGTTCTCACTATGACACATACCGGAATGTTTTTTTTTTTGGTGCCTACCCACCACTTATCTGTATTTAACCACAAAACAATGATATAGAAATAAGCACCCAATATGAATTTGGACACCAGATCAAAGGCGTATTTTCTTTTGTAATAAATCACTGATGCTGTTAATAAAATAAACATGAGTTAATGAAACATAAGTTAATGATTTCATGAATGGCCTTAAGCTCTAATAGAGAAGACTTATTATTCACTTATTAACCATCAGACTTCTTTTATTCAGTAACTGCTTTGAATTATTCAGTAGCTACTAATAAAATAATAGTACTGAGAGCAAGAAATTGAAAGACCCATCTATTCGAAATAGCAATACATTTAAAATGTCCTGTTGTTTATTTTATTTTGGAATGTGTTGACAACATATGCATCATATTTTCATATGGATGCATAAAGGCCATTAAAATGACTGAACACTGACCTCTCTCTCTTTCTCTCTCTCTGTGTGCTTTGTGCAGGTGAGCAGCCCTTCCCGTGTTTGGGATCCTATGGTGCTTCAAAGGCAGCCCTAAATCTCGTCATGAACACTCTCCGTCATGAACTGGAGCCATGGGGGGTCAAAGTGTCCACCATTTTACCCTCTGCCTTCAAGACAGGTGAGAAAATATAAGTTAAGAACATCCATACAGCACAAGTACTGAATATTCATAAAGAACAAGGACGCTCAAAGAAGTCAAAATTAATTGGAAATTACACAAAACGTGACATCAGAAAACCTTATTGATCCAGGAGGATATTGCTTATGCTGTGTGAGATATATGCATATATTTTACATATCAATTTATAAAAAAAAAGAAAAAAGGCTAACTTTTAGTTTTACCTTTTATCTACATCTACATCTAATTGTGAACTCACTGGGCTGTCTTCGTAATTTCAGGAATGCTTTATCATTCCCATTAACAACCAGTGTTGGGCAAGTTACTTCAAAACTGTAATGCGTTATTTATTACTTGTTACTGTCATTTCAAAGTAATTCGTT
>JBBPCY010000039.1:18105193-18117149 GCA_037974405.1 Brachyalestes nurse
GAATAAATCAACTAAGCTAAATTTCCTTACATATTTGGTTGAATATAGTGGTGAATCAGCCTTAACTGATTCTGGTGAAGAATATCTAAATTTGAGCAAATTTGAGCTAAAAATTCCTACAATTCACACTGTGTATGGTTTTGACTTGTAGATAAATGAAGTACTTGGGTGAGAAAAGTAACCAGGGCGAAAAGTGCCTTGCTCTAAAAATGACAATTTCTGGGCCCTAATTCACCAACTCCGTATTCATAGGTTTTGTAATTTTTTCTTGTATTTTCTGTTGGTTTTTTTCTAGGTTTATTCTAAGCTGTGTGCATAATAGTGCTACTGTTAGTGTTCATTGTAACTTTTTAATTGTCAATGTAAAATCTGAAATGTTGAACTTTTAATGTAAAATTGGAGATGCTGTAATACATTTAAGATGTTTAACTGTTAATGTAAAGAAATCTCCTCATGCTGAAGAGAAGAAATCGACAAGCCGAGTTTCTCAACCACTGGGCCGCTGATGGCCCACGAAGGCTTTTGATTTGGCCGCGAATCTAAAATAAAGACAGGCCATTGGTCTGCAACTGGTCCGTTCCGTGTGTTGGACGCCCCCAAAAAGCCGTGATTGGTGTATTTCCATGTCAGTTTATTTGTTTAACCAATTAGCGGAGGTTGTAAGCTTTCGAATGAGCCCTCCTGCAAGTTTGTAGGAAGTTCCTACGCTGAGGTATGGAAGGAGCACCTCGGGACCAGCATATTACTGGTCCAGCTCTGATGGACCATTACTCTGACCAGTTACCAAGAAGTTGTAATTTACATATTCAAGGTTTAGAGTGATATATGTGAGTTGCCTGCCCAACCTCGCTCAGAGCTACAAAAGCCAGAATCACTGCTCCCAGATCAGTAGACAGAGAGGTGCCCCACTGTGCTCGGTCTGAAAAGAGGTTTTTTATGTTGAAACAAAGCGAAATGCACACAGAAGACCAAATTATCCTGTCTTTTTTCATTTGTGACACACTGGTTTATTTGCCCGTTTTGTATAAAGATTATATAACTAATATATATTGCAGTAAGCGTTTTTTTCTGTCAATTGTTTCAAACAGGAAATGTGTCTCATTTGTTGGCATGTGTCTCTCAGTAGTGTGCATGTTATTCTGTATAGTCATTACTGACAATGCTGTATTAAAAATGTAAGGCATTACACTTCTATTGCATGACTTTCAACTTACTCTCACCAAAATAACTGGAAATATGGATTTGGCAATCTAAATGTAGCTCATGACCCTCAGTTAGCTCATTACACAGCCAGTGGAAGGTGATGTGGTATCTGACTGAGCTGGGCTTATGGTTAAAAACAGCTCTGTCCGACGTTAGATCAGTTGCAGGTTCACTTATCTCTCTGTTCTGTCTGACTACAAGTGAAATATTTTGTGCGGACGTTTCTCCTCTGCTCATCTCGCGGTGTTTTTGATGAATTTGTATGAAGACAAAAAAAACATCTCTTCATTCCGGGTTAAAAATGCATTGTAATGCGCGTTACTGACATTTGTACAGAATAAAATATTACCAGTTTGTTTTCTGTAATGCCTTACATTACTGCGTTACAGCAAAAAGCAATGCTTTCCAGTAATTCGTTACTTTTGCAACGCGTTACTCCCAACACTGTTAACAACCAAAAGAAAAGAAAAGACCTGGGTATTGTTTTGTTCTGGCATGATTAGATTACATATGGATTCCCAGAACAAAACAGCCGTTTCATTTCAGCCCGCTTCATTGAATCACTTGTTTACATTCTTGTTCATTATAGATACTCTAAAAAAAAAAAAAGTAAAAGAAAAAGTCCAAAAAAAGTCCCGTGCTAATTTATTTGGCTGTTCTGCCAAAAGTGGTTCTAGAGGATTACTAGACAAATGGCAGGATAAAGTGTGCCCAGACCTGTGTTTACGTTCCTCTCAATTAATTCAACTCTGATCTCTCAGTCAAGGATCTCCCCATTATGCTGGCACACAGGCTCACAGCTCCAGGCCAATTCCTGTAATGCATGACACGATAGCAGTTATGTGTAAAAGTGACAGAATGTTCTGCTTTGTTGCTATTTAGAGGTTAAAGGAACAGGGAAAATTTGTATGAATGTCACAGACATGACCAAGCCATTACCAGGCACGTGGTAATTTGTTTGATAATCATGCCTCAGTGAAACTAATCCTCTGGAAAATGTACCATTCTGGAGATTAGCATATTAATAACATGAATTGCAGAGATGCAAACAGAATGTATAGATAAGCCCAGAATGTATAGATAAGCCCAGTACATTAGCCCAGTGGTTCTCGGTACAGACCCCCAGAAGCTCTTTCCCTATGCGTTGCCCATTGGGTTGGAGCACAAATCTGGTCTGGGTTAAATGTTATTTTACTACTTGAAAGTCTACTTATAAGTCTATACTGAATCAACTCGTTTTAAGTGGCTCTACTAAAAGTGTAACCGTTATCATTTGCTATTCGTAGGCCAAAGCAGCAACACAGAGTACTGGGAGAAGCAGTATGAGCACTTGCTGCAGAACATCTCGCCGAGCCTTTTAGAAGAGTATGGTGAGGAATACATACTGGAGACCAAGGAGCTCTTCCAGAGCCACGCCAAAATGGCCAACGAGGACCTGAGTCCTGTCGTCAACACCATCGTGGAGGCGCTGCTGTCAGTGCACCCTCAGGTCCGCTATTATGCAGGGCCGGGCGTGGGCCTCATGTACTTCATCCACAGTTACCTCCCCATGAGCCTGAGTGACAAGTTCCTCCAGAAACTCTTCCTGAAGAAGAAAGTGATACCTCGCGCACTCAGGAAACAGAACGGCCTGAGTCTCCTCAACTACAACAACAACGACATCAGCAGCAACAACAACAACATCACCAAGCCAGAGTAGCTCTGATATAGCAGTTTGTACATATAGATGCTATAGGACCACTGATGTAACCCACTTATAGTGATCTGATGCCATTGTGTGTATTTGTTCTTGTGTTGTTTTATCGGTATATGTAATGTGTTATTTTTTGTTATATTTTTTTGAAGGGATCACTGAATTTGCAATGATGGTTTGCATATCATTTGCAGATACCGATAAACATTTTAGGGAACTATCAAACATTTTGTAGCTCCATTACTGACTGCATCAATTCCCTCCAAGCCCTGTTTTGCTACGGTGTAGTTCACAATGAGACTTTTCAATGTGCCTTGGTCACAGACACTCCTCAGATCATGGACTTGATGAGAGACAATAAAGACCATTAAGAAGACCATGGGATCTTTCACACCGGGTTGTGTGTTCCCTCTCTGAGCCACATTCACACAGCTCACCATTCCCTGCCTGCTGCCAGTGAGTGTGAAATCCTGTCTAAGATGCCCTAGAGACTGGGCTAAGTTGACTCAGCCGCCAGGATCCAGTTAATCATGGCAGAGTGACTGAGTTGGCAAGCGGACTCTGATGAGTACTACTTCATTAACACAGCTGTGCTTTTCTTGTCTTACTGTTTCCACTTTATTAACTGCATCCATGCTTCTTTAAGTTCGAATCTTTTTCATCTTTGTGCATGAGGACTCTCATGTGTTAGTCAGGTGAAACTCATTTCTACTATCTGGCTAAGTTAGCCAGCTTTAAGCAATAGGTGCCCCTACACTCACAATGTCCACATGTTTGTCATGAATTCACTTTTGATAAGAGACCAGTAGGTTTATTTGACATTCAAGGACCCTAGAAGCCATTTTGAGCATATTTTAGCATATTGTTTCTTGTCTTTGTTGTCCATTTTTGGGCTTGATGTTTGTTTTCCATACCACCATTATTATTATAGATTGGAGTATTTATTCCAGTTTCTTTATGAATCACTTAAACTGTGAATTTTGTACAAAAGTATTAAAAACAAACCAGAAAAAGTGTAAATTGTTCACATGTTCATTATTAGATTGTATTAAAGTTGACTTTTTAAATAATTTATCTCCAGAGTCATGAATTCTCTATCAAAGGATATTGTTTTGGTAACAGAGGCCATCCCGCCCCTGTCACTCACTGCTGCTACATCCGTCCAATTCACGATTCAATATTCTTTTACTTGTCACGTGCATAGTCATACAGGTACAACATGCAGTGAAATGTATCCTGAACCGCTCCATTTGACTGTGCAAACACTATAGACACTAAGTACATTTTAAAGAGAAGAACAGAATTTTCTGAGACACAAAATAAAATAAGATCAGTACAAGTAAGTAGATATAAATCTAAATGTAAGTACAATTTAAAAATGTAAACACAATCTGAAAATTTCTAAAACACAATCTAAAAGTAAATAACTTAAACAAGAAGCACCAACTTAAACAAGGAGTTAAGGATATAAATGTAAGCTATAGGTTAAAATTTGAGGTTTAATATGTAATTATATAAATGTAGCAGCAGTGTGTACAATGTGCAAATGGAATATTTAAAGTGCATTGTACCATACTAGCACAGCAATGTAAAAAACAGAGCAATGCAAGCAGAGTGATGTAAACAGAGTAATGTAAACAGAAAGATCAGTGTAATATAAGCATTAGTGTAGCAGCATGTGCAGCGTGTGATGAAATAAATCAGATATGGTATGAAGTATGACAGTTCTTAAATATGGAAATGAATATGTTGAGTCCCTTGTGGTAATTATATGGTATGCTATGGAGGAGTGGGGGCATGTTCTGATTTGGACTGCTATGGGGGGAGTGGGGGCATGTTCTGGTTCTGGACTTGGATGGCCTGAGGATAGAAGCTTCTCTTGAGTCTCTCTGTTTTGGCCCTGATGGTGTGGAACCTTCTGCCCGATTGCTTTACTGGGGTGAGACGAGTCCTTTAATGTCCGAACTGCTCTGGACCAACATCTTCTGGTGGAAATGTCCTGCAGGGAAAGGAGAACAGACCTGCAGCAGCGTTCTGCCACAGGGATCACTCTCTAAAGAGTCTTACAGTTCTGAAAATTCCCATACCAGGATGTGATCTTCTGTGTGAAGATGCTCTCCTCAGCGCCTGAATAGAAAGTCCTGGGGATCACTGAAGAAAGCCCAAACTTCCTCAGTTGTCGGAGATGGTATAGGCACTGCCTAGCCTTTTTGGACTGGACCTGAATGTGAGCAGTCCATGTCAGGTCTGAGGACAGCACCCTCTCCACTGGAGCTCTATTGGTGATGAGGGGCTTGTAGTCTCGCTGCTGTCTCCTTCTGAAGTCCACCACCAGCTCCTTGGTCTTGATGACGTTCAGCTGGAGGTGGTTGTCCTGACACCATGATGCCAGGTTCTTCACCTCGTCCATGTAGGCTGACTCATCATTGTTGGTGATGAGGCCCAACACCACTTTAGCATAAGCAAACTTCACAATGGTGTTGGAGCCATGAGTGGCCACACAGTCAGAGGTGTAGAGGGAGTACAGCAGTCGGGAGATTACGCACCCCTGTGGTGCTCCAATATTGGTGGTTATGCTGCCTGAGACACACCTACCCACCCTCACCACCTGAGATCTACCAGCACCTATGCACACACATGGCTGTTAAGTCCTAGATCCCTCAGCTTTGTGTACAGTCTACCTGGCACTATTGTGTTGAACACTGAACTGTATTGTACGAACAGCAATCTCACATAGTTACCCTGTTTCTTGTCCACATGGCTGAGAGTGGTGTGCAGGATGTGGGAGATGGCATCCTCTGTGGATCTGTTGGCTTGGTAGGTGAACTGGAGCGGGTCTGTGGTGTTTGGGATGGAGGAGGAGATGATGTTCTTCAGCAGTCTCTTAAACACCTTCATTACTTCCGAAGTCAGTGCAACTGGCTGGTAGTCATTCAGGCATGAGGGCTTGGTGTTCTTGGTCACGGGGACGATGGTGGATCTCTTGAAGCATCTGGGGACCACAGACTTTGCCAGGGGCTCGATAAAGATGGAAGTGAACACACCTGCTAGCTGGTCAACACAGCAGCGCAGCAGACGGCCGGTGATTCCATCTGGTCCCACCGCTTTCCTGGTATTCACTCTCCTCAGCGCTGCTCGGACATTCAGTGATGGCTAAGTATAACTGACACAGCAGCTCCTTGGGCAGGTGATACTTTCTTGGCGGGAATAGAAGGTACATCCTTGAAAGCTACATTTTGCTCCCACCTCAATTCTTTACTGATGATTATACCAAATAACTTAAAAGAGCAATATACAGATAAAATAGGAATAAATAAATCATATACTAATTATTTTTGATTAAAATAATTAAGTTTAGTAATTTTGACAGTTTGTGACTGTATTCACCAGTGCTGTATGGCATACTTTGCACCAGCATGAAGACTTTGTGGGATAGTTATCTAGAAAAGTATTTAAAGAAAATGTTTGGTAAACCTTTGAGGCAGATGCTCATGGCAGTGGGAAATTCCCTAAACAGAAGTACACTTGAACAGCCCCTCCTTTATATATGGTAGTGAATTCTCAAATCTGCTTTATTCAGAAGCTATACAGAGTTTTAGCAGAGAACACTGAATTGTGAAAAGATACACTAGTGACCTGTAAATCATCATCATCATCCTAATATAGACTCCTGACCAGGCTGCGAGTACAGATGATGTTGGCTTTCCTGATGATCTATGTCTTGTTCTAGACATAGTGTTAGCCACTGCTCCTCCCCTCCTCCTCATCACACTTCACTCATACCTCCTGGCATCTCAATTCAGGGTGTAATCCCTGCCCTGGAGCACTGGGACGCTGATAGCATTCAGCCATTCAGCACTCCCACATCCCAACATAGGAGGTTGCCTGCCATGCGTGTCATGGGTGGATTAGCCACGGCCCGCACCAATCCAAGCCCTCCAAACACACAGGCTCTGGGTAACCACACAAGAGACATGAGCCTGGTGAGGAGAGATTACACACGTCTGAAAACTGGGCTCATCTGACATGTAGGGGAACACCCTCCTGAAAACAAGCTGGTTTTCCCACCACCAAGCCTCCCCCTGAATCTTTCAACCAGTCATCAGCCCTTCCCCCACCACTATCCAAAACCCATTCACATTCCACATTCAAACTGCGTGGAAGAATCTGAGAAGGGCTAAGATACTGTGGCAGTGAAGGGGACCAGACAAGCAAGTTGTTCTGTTTGCTATCATCAGGCAGCAAGACACTCACACCTACTCTGCGCCAAAGAGCAAGGCCAAGAGGCCCAGCACTCTCTTGGAAGAGTATTTAACAACAGTTACCATGATGTGCCAGACAACTAAAAACAAAGTTGCAATTACTAAAGACATTTGTTAGTTTTTACATTTTACAATAGTCAGTAATTGGAAAACATTTTTCAATTCAATATTATCGCAAATAATGGACTGGGACCATTTACAGTTTTATTAATTACGATCAATAACAGACATGAAAATGATAAATAGAATTCATTTTTAAATGTTTTGAAAGATATCTGTTTTGATGTATGAGTGTTTGCAGTCTGATCTAAAACCTTTGGTTATGTTCCATTTTCATACCCATTTGTTCGCCTGATATGCGTTACACTGGTGTACTTGCTAGACAAGTAGAGAAAAATATTTTCTTGATGGCTTTTTGATAAAGTCTTGGTCTAAATAATCAGAAGTTCTAGGTACATGAGTATTTTTAAATGCCAGTCAATGAGGTTCTTAAACCATTAAAGCCTATTTGGTGTACAATTACATTACATTTAGAACTACAAAATATTTACACAAGATAGTCACCTATGACAAACACGATTAGTTTCAGGAGAATCCATAAATATCTCCATAAATAATCCATATTGACAGGGGTTGACATCATTTTTTTGTTCTAGTACTCTAATGAGTACCTACATGAATGAATTGGTACTCACCAAAATTAAAAATCTTCCACCTCACTATCCATGTTATCCTCACCTATGCTGTCTATTTCACTAGTTCTGCTACCCATGTTAGAGTGATATGCTGTCCTGACTTTGATCCCAAGCCTCCTCAAAGGTACATCTTGTGCAAAATTACGGATTGGTGGCCATTGGTGTTTTGCTTCATTGAATGCAAGAAGGAACATATTTTCAAGAGTTTTACATTGTTCTTTATCTAATTTGTCTTTCCATTGATCAAGGGTTGCCATTGACCTCCCTTCTTGGCAAGCCTTTTCTCATTCCATGGCCTCGATAACTCTTTTATGCCCTTTCTATCTTCATGTTTATCAAAAAACATATGGCTAAAATGTTTAGCCCCCATATAGTACACACTTTTAATTATTTAAATTATTTAAGGTTTTCCTTACCTGAGTTGTGGTTAATTACTGATCCAGTATAAAGTTACTCAAATTAGGTATGCCTCTGCACTGTGAAGATTGAAAATTGGCATGCATTTTACTGATTATCCCACGCATGCATACTTGCCTACCTCTGTATATTGAAGTATCAGTGTTTACCCTAGATATAAATGCTTACAGAATTATAAACCGGGCATCTGTCTACATAATGGCTTGTAAATTTTAATTCAGAAATTGTTAGAAGCTTTAGTGTTAGCTAGCGGATGCCGTTTTAGATGGCCGTGCAGAACGCTCGTACTTTTATTGTACTTTAACACCAGGTCACCGTGCTGTTTGTGCGTCTAGAGTGAAGCATCTCCACACATGTGATGTATGTCTGTCACCTCTGCTGCCGTGTCTCTTGTCTTGTTGTGGTCCACATTTTTTATGAAGGGACTATAATAACTGGTTAAGTCAAGAAATGCGTGTCATATGTTGTATATCTCAGCTGGGAATTTAAATTAAAAGACGGGTTTACCTTGAAAAGAGGCGAATACTGTCTCTGAGAGTGAGTGTGTGCATGTGTGTGCTAATGCTAACGGTTTTTAAGCATTTCCCCTCTGGGCTTAATAAAGTTTTCTGATTCTGATTATTTATTTCTCCTTGCTGCTGCCGTTTGAAGCATCTGTGGCGCTCCAGACCAGAATCTCTTCTCAGTGTTTCTTTTGTTTAAAGCCCTGCATTTTTATTACCGTAAATTAAATTAAAAGAGGCAAATATGGGTTTAACTTTACATTTTCTTTAAGGGTAATGCATTAAACTGAGTTAAAAATGTTCTGGGAGCATATTTAAGGGCATATTTAGAGTTTACACGATAAAACTAGGCATTTTTAGCCATTTTTTAAAACCAAAACACAACAACACAGTTTTTCCACGGGTAGATATATTATAGAGAGAGAGACAGAGAAATAGATAAATATACAAACTGACTGATTTTTCAAAATTGTTTATTCAGAATATACATCCATATAGTTTTCATTCAGGACTTTTCTTTATCCTGTCAGTATTATGTAATTCCAACAACCAGAACGGGTCTTCTCATTTTGGCAGAAATTGCTTCTGAGAGGTCTACACTAAATTATGCAGAGCCAGTCCCAGACCTAGATATCATTGCAAAGCTCAGACCAACAAAAATCAAGACTTCATATCTTAGTACTTCGTGTGGATCCCGAAGGACTGAACAAAAAAACTGGCACATTGCTGGATTGCAATGATTTGCACCACTGGACTCATCTGGAACTAGTTTTTGTTGTTCATGAACTACAAAGGCAGGGGAATTAGAAAGGGTGGCTCTTTCTCCCCCTGCAATTATTACCTCACTCTCATTGCTAAAATCAACCCTGTACAGATACAGTGGTGTGCTATCCAGCAAATCTGAGTCCTTGACAGCCAACAGTGATGCATTTTAGTGCCTCGTAAGGTCTGGCCTATATCTGTATATAATTTTATATGCATCTGTGCATGTATGTTGGGGTAAGAATATAGATAAAGGGTACATCTTGATTAATGAAAGCAATGTCTAATTTCTAAATTAAAAAGCAGTCTTTCATTAAACTCTTCACTCAGTGTTGGTTAAGTGCTATCAGACGCTTGTGTACAAGAGTTACTGAGGGACTAGACATGGATACTTTTAATTGATTGGCAATTACTTGTAGCCCTCATACCAGTAAACGGTTGTTGTATGGCGTAATCCCTACACTGATTGCTGATACATGATATGCTAATGAAGTGAAATTAATAATGAACCATTAATAAAACAAAATATTTTGAGTGTTCTGTAGGTCAGTCCAATTTTAGTAAGGAATGGTAGCAAAGTTCTGGCTTTGAAACTTTTGGGACATTGCTCTTTAATGAACCTTGTAGGAAAAAAAAGGGTAAGGGATGGAGCAGAGAAAGAGGGAGAAAGAGAGAACTTGGTGGAGAACAAGTAGCAGTCACTGAAAAGCTTTTATATTCATTCTCTGTACATGTAGGCAGGGGCATTGCCACATGTAGGCCTGGGCCTACCCAAACAAATGGAGAGGAATTTCTCTTTTTTAAAATGATTTGAAGAATGCTGTGCTTGTATCATAGCCAATTACAGTCGTTACTGTCATGGCGGGAACCTGAGAAGGACGCACTAGCAGACACAGGACGTAGATAACAAGGTTTTTAATGCCAAACTTAAAGTTTCTCAGCCTTCTCGGCTTCAACAGAAATGCAACATACGACTGGGGTCAGGAGTGGCATACTTTTCTTTTCCAGAGGATTTTCCTCCTTTATATACTTTTCTTTTGTTGGGGCACGAGCCCTCCTACAGAGTCCACTCTCTCTCTAGCCCACTGCCTTCAGGGGCTGATACGAGTTATTCCCCACGGACTTGGGGTTCTCTCTCTGCTGCTGCGATCCTTGTTCTCACACCTGTGTGTTATAGCAGAAAAGACATACACATTTCCAGTCACATATCAAGTACCCCTGAGAACAGACTCCCGCTTGGAGTGCAGACTTTCTCTCTCACTGCCACTGAAATCATACCAGGAAAACAAACCCTGACCCTGAGTCGTCTCCTACAGTTTGCCGATTCTGGAGAACACTACAACCAATCACACGACACGAACAATCATTACTTCCTTAAGGACAGGTGGACATGTCATTATGTGCCTCGCTACCCCAAGAAAGCGCTAAAGAAGCTCTCTCTTGTCACCTGTGTAGCTAGTCACTCAACGACCACTCATACCCTCAACACACTTCACACACCTGTGCCCAGAGCTCCTAGTAAATGGGGTACATGCTACATTGAGGGCATGGTCTGGACAGACCAGACGTGACCGTTACATTCTGCTGTGCTCTCTTACTTTCACCCTCCTCTAATCACTGTTAAAGAACCATTCTATTTTCTACTTGGAGGACAAGTAAAAGTGAGACCCCATCCCTAATGAAATAGACTATGTTGTTTTCTACCCATTCCCATCAAAAATTGCTTTAAAAAACGTTGTTGCTGTTTTTTTAAATTTGATAAGATGAGGTGAGTGCACAAATGTTTTACAGTGCTGCATTGGATTTATGTGAATACAGCATTCTGTTTGATAGCATTCAGTCTTCTTTTGTATCACTGCCGAAAAAAATGTGTTGTGGAAATAGGTAGGTGTCACGTCGTTGCAAGGCATGCTCAGGCATGAGGCACAGATGCAGACTTCTGTCATGATTTTACTTTCTTTATTTAACTACAAAAAAACTCAGCACAGTGGCCAGAAAACAGAACAAAGGCTCAATACAAGGCAAGACAAAGGTTTGGGTTTTCGTGATGCTGAACGGACAAAAGACAACTCAACACAACCACTTTAAATACACAGAACAGAAACTCAAAACACCTGATACAGATTTTGCCTCATCTCTGGTAGACTTGTAGTCAAGACTACCTAAACCAAGACACTACCAAGACCAGAGCGCATCAAGACCAAGACAAGACCAAGACAAAGACCAAGCCAGACCGAGTCAAGACCAAGACAAAGTCGAGACGAGACCAAGACCGAGACAGAAAAAAAAGACTCCCTTAACTTTAATGTGCTCTTGAGGACTGACATGATGGGTACTGCCTGGTCCCAAACTCATCTGACAAAACAGCTAACACCTCCAACAACTGTCTAAAGAATGGGAAATATGTAACTGATTTCAATT
>JBBPCY010000039.1:18117249-18130040 GCA_037974405.1 Brachyalestes nurse
AAAACAAGATCAAGAAGACTTTTTAGGCTAGAAATAAGATTCCAAGTCTTGGTTAGATCAGGAGTTTTTGCAGTGCAGATGATTCCAGATGGTCAGGCAGTGATCAGTATACTGGTGGTGCTGAATACTGAGTGGTTGGAACACTTTTATCTAGGCTCCTTGTATCTTTAGGCACTTTGAAGCCTGTCACAGTAGAAGATTTGTTCTCATTTCTTTTATTTACTCTATTCAGTATGCCAAAGATAAGACAGTTTGACAGGTGTAAAGTAGTGTTTTTGCACCAACAAGATGATTCAAAGCAAAACATAAAGAAATGAGGGAAAATAAAACCTAGGATAGTCCTTCAAGCAAAACAGTAACATAAAAGCATGTATTTTGTACTAGAATGGTGGTGCAGCATTGCAAGGTATAGATTCTGTCTTGTCAGCGTAAAGAAAACAGAAACTCAAGAAACTGTTTAGATAATTACCCCAATATACCATTGTGGAAGCAAAAGGAAGCAGAGAAGTGCCAAAACTTATGTAAACTCTCCTTTTTTGACAGACACTTCTCTCTCTCTGCCAGTTGGCTTGCTGTACGTCTCGCCCACATAAACTGCAGCTGATGCTATATTTCATAGAAGTTTTGTGCATCAGAAGTCATGGACCTGTGTGTGTGCATACCACACTTCAGGAGCAAAATAAAATGAGTTTGGAACTAAATGTGAAATGGAACAAAATTATAATAAAAGTAAACCGATTTCTGTCCTTTCTGACAAACATACAATGTAATATGATTTGAAAACACTCAGGAAAATACACTTGTCAGAGTTAATATAGGAAATACACACTGATCAGCCACAGTGCTACAACAGCTGATGTGTTGGAAGCAGGCAAAATGGGCAATCAGCAGGATCTGAGTGATCTGAGACAGGAGTTATATTGTGATGGCTATACGAAACAGCAGGTCTTGTGGGGTGTTCCTAATATACAGTGGTTAGAACCTACCAAAAGTGGTCCAATCAAGGACAACTGATGAATTAGCAACACTGTCATGGATGCCCAAGTCCTGATCCCACACAGTCTCTACCGTACCACAAACTAGTTGATGTTGGCTTTGATATAAAGGTGACAGAACACATCACAACTTGTTGTGTATCTGCAGACCGGTCAAAATATCCATGCTGACCCCTGTACACCAGTTAAATAATAGGTACCTGAGTATCAGAACAGCATGGAAGAAGGTAGCCTGGTGTGATGAATTACATTTTCCTTCATATCATGTGCACAGCTTGGTGCATGCCTATCACCTAGAGAACATATCATGGGAAGAAGAAAACCAGCAGAAGCAGTGTGATGCTCTGGGCAATGTTCTGCTGGGAAACCTCGGGTCCTGGCATTCATGTGGACGTTTCCTTGAGATGTCCCGTTGATCTAATCATTGTACTCTCCTTCATGACAACAGTATTCCCTAATCCTACTTCTGACATTACCATTTTTGGGGCAGCTGGTGGCCTAGCGATTCGGGAGTTGCCACTGCGATCAGAAGGTCATGGGTTCGAATCCTAGGACTGTAATTGGCACCTCTGAGGTACGCTTGAGGAGGGTAGTGTGCCCACACACTGTGCTGTGTTCCTGGCCGCCCACTGCTTTACTTGGTGAATGGGTTAAATGCGAAGAAAGAATTTCACATTTTGTGCTGTGGTGTGTTCATGTATGACAAATGGACACACACTGCAAAAATGAAGGAATATGACAGAGTTTAAGGTGTTGACTTGGGCTCCAAATACCCCAGGTCGCAATCCGACCAAGTATCTGTGGGATAAACTTGACGAACTAGTCCAATCTTGTAACATACAGGGCATAAAGGATCTGCTGCTAACATCTAGATGACGGATAATACAGCACACTTTCAGAGGTCTTGTGGAATTCATGCTTCAGGAGAGTTCTTTTGATTGCCCAAGGGGAACCAGCACATTAAGCAACTGTTTTTAATGTTTTGGCTGATTGGTGTTAAGTAGTTACTGCCCACATATGCCAAGGACCACCTTAATTGTTTTACATAGTTTTGCTGATTACTGAAAATTAGGTTACAGCTGTATAAAGACATCTACATTTTTTTCATAAAAAGCCCATAACCAGAGAACATAAATAGTGCACTACAACTCTGCTTTTGGCTCACTCTGGTGGTGGTCAGTGCTATTACTCTACAGTCAGTGCTATTACTATATAGTAAAGACACAATATATAATTGTATTATTAACATAATACTATTATTACCATTACTATTAAAGTTCATAGAGCACTGGGCTAAAATCATATGTCAAGATGTATGAATTAAAGTGTAAATCTATATACCATGTATTTACACTATATACCTTTCATCTATTGGACAATGAAACGTGTTCAGACTATACACAGAAACTTCAAATAATATACTGCATATATTTTTTGCATTTATGACACAACACAAGCAAGATTGATACAGCAATACAATATTTTTACAGTGTGAACTGCCCAAATGCAAGGTCCTTTTTTAAATCTACATATATTCATATATAGGGCAGACCATACACATATGACATTTCTCAATCATTAAAATTTGATCTTCATAAGTTACTCTTTCACGGTTTCAACACAAATTTACAAATAAACACAGTTCACACAGATTATAGCTTTCAATACACAGAATCAGGTGTCCATACACAACAACACTTGAATAGAAATTTGGTTGTTTGTCGCATCAAATATTTGCTCCATTTTATTTTTCCATTAGTTTCTTAATACTCACTATAGCTGGATAAGTTTAAATTCTAGAAATAAATGAGAGGAATCGTATGATTTACAAAGAGATGGTGCTATTAAAATAAGCACAGAATTGGAAAATGCTCAGAAATTAAAAATGGTTACACAGACAAGTTAACAAAGGAATGTTTGAACTGGTACATCATGCAGACATAAGGCCACTGCTATGTCTAATTTACTGATAGAACCTCATTTATGCACACTGGAGATGCTGCACTGAATACTGTACATATTCAATGCATATGCAGCATCTAAGCAGAGGAGTAGAAGCTCTTTTGCTATGAAAGGCCCGACACATGAGGCCAGAGCCTCAGCTCAGGAAGCAATCATTGCTTTGCTGATTAGTTACCCCACCAGCACATTTTACAGTGCCAGAAACATGAGTGCTTGTGTTTCATTAGACACAGCAGAAGCTATAACAAAAAAGGGGGTTGTGCTAGGCTTTTTTGATGACTTTGTACCATATGAATGTATCCCAGTACCACGTCAATTGGACTGTAATGTGACTAGATGCTAATGGATAATCTTAAAGAACTAAGCAGAGGAACCCATGATGTTATCCAGGATAGGTCATAGAGCTGGTTGTAAACAGGGTAAACCTCAGAAAGCTGTTGCCGTATATGAGAAGTTACACAAACAAATCATTCACGGTACAGAAACAAACAAACAAAAAAAATCAAAATGTACAGTACTTATAAATAAAACGCCACGAATGGCAAGGAGGGAATTAAGTGGTGAATCTGCCTTTAGAAAATGGGGATGTAATTGTCGATCTTAGCGCGGTGCCTCTGGGCGATGCACTCTGCGATCCACACAATGTTCCGGCATTCCTGCTCCTTCAGCTTCACGTAAGCATAGAACACACTGAAGTGGAACTGGTTGAGGAAGGCCAGTTTATTCAGCTTCACCTGCAGACAAATAAACACCAGAGATACGGCTATTAATGCACAAAATACAACATATTTAGTAACTGATCTTAACCAACTGGTTGAAATACATGGTGCTTTTGTATTTGTCACACAGTGTAGGCAAAGCCATTTTAGCAAACAGTAAAATGCATGCAGTTTATGTACAATGGCTGCAAGATTTGCAGTGGATTCAGCAGTAAAGACAGTACCTCGACCACTTCAGGATACATCATTACCTAAAACCACCACACCTATAAACAGAAATCCTCTGTAAAAGTTAGCTTGTCAGCTTTTCTTGAGGATTTATATTACCGCTAGCCAGCTTGTGAATAGTGTTGTGAGCTATTGATGATTTCCAAGTTATTCACGCTAGTGCAACCCTTAGGGTACATTCACTGTTGTTTTTTTTCTTTTTTAATTGACTACATATAAAATATTTACCTCCCTATTACTGGACTAAAAGCCTCAAAACACAGCACTTTCACCCGTGATTCATTAGACAATTCTATACTACTGCATATAGACATGGGATAATCCTGGAAAGTAACTTCAAGCTAGCAGAAAACAAAGCAGTTCTTCAGGCCTGCCAGACTGCTTCTCTGACCTCACTAACCTCATTGTCTCCCTGCCCTGCCTTCTCTCGGTCACGTTCTTGCTCACCTCATGCTCAAAGAAGCGATCCTCCAGCGTTTTGTCTCCTGGGTTGCTGCCAGCACCCTCAAACAAGAGCTTGTATTCCTGAGAAAACAGACCAAACCATTTTTATTTGGCATAATGCAGCCACTGTCATATTTCTTGACATATCAAAGTGTTCCTCAGACAACGATAAATCACTGGTAAGAATTTCACACCAGTCTTGCAGCTTGGGATTAAACATGTACTGCACGTACACCTGGTTTCAATTGTACATAAAGTAATGCCTGCTTATCTAGTACTTGTTCCAAAATCAATGCCTACTCCTCTTCTGTTGAGCATGCTGTTGATTCATGCTTGTTTGCAGAGATTACAGGAACAGTGTGTGTGTGTGTGTGTGTAATTGGACACATGTGCCAGCAATAGGTGCATCATAAAGAGTTGAATATGCCTTAAGTTATACAGTAGTGTCTGGATACTTTCATACACTTTAGTAAAGTTTATATGAGGGACGTTCAAAAAGTTTCTGCACTTTTATATGTCCACTGGAAACGGTGAAGGCTGGAAGCGTAGTAATTAAGTGACAGAGTTTAGTGCCATTTTGTGTCCTCTGATTTCCATCTTTCATCGCAAAAGAAGGTGAAAAGTGATGTCATTTGTTTTTGAAATTCCTAATAAATACAGTTAAAGTGTGGAAACCTTCAGAATATCCCTTGTATTTAAAAATACAATAACAATGAATACTTACAGGGTAATAGTCAGCCACAGCTTTGACCTGCTCATAGTCATCGGCACGTGCTAGCTGGGCCAGTCCCTCTGGATAGAGCTTTCCACAGTGTGGGAAAAGTTTAGCACGGTCCTCTTTAGACAGTTCCGTCCCAAACGAATTGATGGTGATGATAAAGGCCCTCCTGTCTGCCTCAAACTGAAATAGAAAGGAAACGTATAAATCTTTATCCGTCTAGACACAGATGCATGTTCACCAACGGCTCGCTCTGGTAATTTATTGCCTTCTCTTTGAACTTCCTCCAATCTCTTTGTTCATTCATTCATTCATTAAAAAAAACTACCATGAAAGGGAAGACGTGACAAAATAAAATAGCACAGAAACAATGCATCAATCACCTGAAGCAGTGTTTGCTGAAATTTATTTTTGGTTTTACAGAGGCCTGAAATGTCATATCTGTTTAAAACAGGGTTGGTAGGTCCTACTAATGAAATTAGGTTCTAATTACACCACCTGGATGAAGCTATTTGAAGTTTTCTTGGCAGTTCAGTATCACTTTAGTTTTTCCTAAGGATTGCAAACACTGAAATTCTGTGTTGTAACTGATAACATGCATCAGCAAAAAAGACATAAGTACATTTTTGCATCACTGTTTGCAAATAAGAATTACATAAGAAAGAAAAAGAGGAATTAAAAAAACAATAAGAATGCATACTGTAATGGCATCCAATTAGCTAACTCTTACAATGCAGTTTGTGCAGAGTTGTGCAGTGTGGATCCCTATAATAATTGCAAATGCAGTATTCATCAATTGGGCAAATAATCTGTAACACTGTCATCCCTATTTCCTCCTTTTATAGAGCAAAATTAATCATTTGTTTTGATCAACTGGCTTTGTGTTATAGCGTGCACTTTCTTCATGTTAGTTCATTAAAAGAAATTAGTTATTTGAATCTGTCTCTCATTTACTTTACAGAACCAATTAAGCCTCTAATCTGGCATGACAAACTAATTTACAATCATCTTACAATCATCTTGTGGATCTGCATTAGAAAAAGAGAAACGAGTTAGTCTCTGCTGAGCCACTAGAGGGCAAAACAGAGTAATAAACTCAGGGTCAGATAATGTCCCAACAGAAGGTGATGGTGATGTGTAATTCTTCATAATCAAATTAACAATTTGACACTACATTTACAGCATTTAGTAGACGCTTTTATCCAAAGCGACTTCCATTCCCTAACTACAGGGGGCAGTCTTTCTGGAGCAACTTGGGGTTAGGGTCCTTGCTCAGGAACCCAGTAGAGGCACGCTGAAGGTAGATTCGAATTCTTGTAAAGGCCTGCTTTGGAGCAAAGGCCAACTCACCTCCAAAATAGGGCACATTGTGTCAGCTGTTGTCCCACCTAGATTAGTGCAGAATTTATAGAAAGCCTCAAGATAAGCCTGTAAAACACAAATTAAAAAACAGGTATAATACCTTCATGGTTACGACTCTACATATTATGAATATCGGGATATAAAAGTGAGTTGTTACTGTCACCTTATAGAGGGTGTTACGGATAATCTCGATGTTCATTTCATCTAGATCCTGCTCTGAGATGCAATCCTGGAAGAAAGCAGCTGGGGAAAAAAAACAAAACATATGAGGGCCAGTTAGAGAGCACATTCCAATCAAGACCAAATACATGGTTCCTATACATAAAAATAAATACATAAAGACATAGGAAGAATTCAAACAGAAAAAAAAAATTACACGCACACACACACACTGTTTTGTCAGTAAAGATTTCTTCCCAAAAGAAACCTATGAAACTTACCTAGTGGTGTATCAACCAATATGGCATTGTAGAGTTCAGCAGGTGTCTGGGCAATGTTGACAGCCTCCATCTGCTCAAAGCTGCCCAGAGGATGGCATTTGGGCACCAGCTCTGAGATGGCCCTCTGGTGCAGAGTGCCCGTGATCAGGAGGATGACGTTATCAATCATGTAGCTGTACCTGCAAAAGTGAAAAACACATTTTTTCAAAAGTTGCTCAGGATATTTGAACAGTCTTCATTAAACACATCATAAGGAACTGCACCCCCTACTGGCCACATGTAGAGTCGTTTATTGTGTTAACGGTAATCCCCCAGTTTTACATGGATCAGGAGTCGCGGATTCAGTCACGGATTTTTTCTGAGAACTGAACTCTCCACAATACACTGAAATCTCCACAATAACACGGAAACTGCAAATATTCTCACAATCTGTTTTGCATTTTTGTGGCAATATGCTTTTCCAGAAGAGAGAGAGAGAGAGAGTGAGTAAGAGCGAGAGAGGCAGAACGGCCGTACACCGGACAGGCATTCTGGACTTTCCCCAGAGAGAGAGAGAGAGAGAGAGAGAGAGACGAAGAGAGACAAAGAGAGAGAGGGAGAGAGAGACAGAGAGACAGAGATTTAAAGAAAAAAATATTGAATTTGAAACACTTTAATTTTATTTTAAATTCAATTTAATACATTACCCTTAACAAAAATGTATACAGGGGTGGACTGGCAATCTGTGGTTTAACTACGTTCCATAATTTTACACAGGATTTCTACAGGCTCCTGCCACTTGCTCTTCAACAGAGGCTCCCAAACTCAGACTGATGAACCTCATACAACGTACATTTGGTACTTTCCCCTCATTAAGCACACCTTACTAAACTTCTCATGTGCTGGAACAGGTGTATTAGAGGGGGGAAAAACGAAAACATGCAGAGAGTGGGGTCTATAGGACTAACTTTGGAAACACATGCCCTGAAACACAATAGCTTACAACACAATCACTGTTTGATTTACTGATGTGAAAATATCCGTTACAGGTGTAGTTGCTGTATTTGGTAAAAAAGAAAGAAGCAGAAAACATGTCTAAGTGGAAAATTAATAGCTGGTTTGTGCTTACATCAGGATCAGTATAAATAAGGGGTTTACATTACAAGCAAAACTATTGTACTCGCTGGGAACCATTTGACTGTTCTTAGAAAAATGTACAGTTAATCTCACAGCACCACACAAGAAGCATTTCTCAGTATGTGTTGTTTATACTTGCCCCAAGTCATGGAAAAGCACAGTTCCAATTCAAAGTTTGCATTTAGCCAAGAACAGATCAAATACCCGCAAGTCTCTTTCATTCATGGGTTTTATCAAGGATGCATCAGGAGGTGACCTGGGTTCCCAAGATTCCCAGAATAAATTTCACACAAAATGGCATTAAGAGCAGCACAGGAACTACCACATAATTAAGGTGTAAGATATCTACATGTTTATTTAAGGTTTTATTCAACCCTTCGGTTCTCCTTACTCAGCAAACAGCAATTACTTCCACTACAACTATAAACTCCCACCATTATGGCCTATTTATTGGAACACAGTGGCCTATTTTGCCTATTTAGAGGAACACACTATGGACTTCTGACCTGAACTTGCTAGTTCTGAACTCCTAAGAACTGTTCTTAACATACTCTGTATTGATAAATGCCATCGTTTTACTAGGGCATTCTTCTTATTTTGCTTGTGATTGGCAAACAGCTTTTTCTGCATTAGTGCATTGCCTTCTTTCAGTAGTAACTAATTATGGAAATTATGACACGTCGCTTTATAAGTGTCTATAAGCTGGCTGTTTGTGATAAAACTGCTGGGGAGTTTTGTTGTGTTTTGAGCGAGTTTGACTAGCTGACTAGCTGATATATGAATTTGTGAGGGCCTCACGTGATGAAATCCATAAAACTGGCCAGAGGTTCATACGACTGGTTCCTCATGTGGCGGAACTCCACGACCATCTTCTCCTTCAGCTTGTCGTCTATGACTGACACGGTGAGGGGAGAAGCCTCGTTGGCTAGAAAGCTTCCATAGTCCGTGCTCTGCAGGTGCAGTTTCAAATCTGAAAAGACAGGGAAGCAGAAAAATCAGAAATCAGGTCTGTTTCCAAAAGTGCATGGGTTAGGATGCAAGCAGTGCTTTAATGGATCTTATAGTAAACATCTATGCAAAGATAAACAAGGTTCAAGGTTACTTAATTGCCATCAGCAGCTCTGTGCACATACATTATTCCCGCAATGTGCAAACACATGCTTTAGTCACTTTTTTGTCCTCCTAACATTGTATCATGTCGTATGTTGTGTGGATTTGTTTTTTGTGCCGTCGGTCATATACCATGTATGTCCATGCATGACAATAAACGTCAACGTGACTAGGTGTGATGAGAGAACATTTCACCATGGACCACTGTGCAACATATAGAAACATACAACATAGACAATAAATAGACAACTAATGTGGACACTATGTAAACCATCCAGAATGATGAGAGTTGCACCATTAATAAGATTATTGCACAGAAGTCAGTTACAGCATTGAACAAAGTACAGGGGATGACAAACAATACAACAAACAGACAATATAGCAGCATAACAGTATATAGTAGTTTATGTATGGCATGTGAATCTGAGGCGGTACAGTAAGCAGACAATAAATAAGTGTGACACAGAAGTGGGAAGGGTATGTAACATTGCACCATACATAGGTTTCACATGATTACAGTTTGAAGGACAAAAAACCTTCCAGAATGATTTGCACTATATATACATATGTACCTGAGCATATGGTGTTGCATTGGAAACATATTCTTATTGCACAGGACAGTTCGCAGCATAGAAACCATTAAGTAAGTGTAAAATTATAACTAGTCAAGTGACAGGGACATAAGGGTGCCTGTAGTAGCAGTTAACAGAGGTACATTAATGTGCAAATGCTAATTGAAGGCCAAGAGTGTAGTATGAGAGGTATATAAAGCTGGTTAACCAAGGACTAGACATTTATGTGTATCTACGAGCACTCAGAGCCCTCATGGCCTGCAGTAGGAAGCTGTTGTACAGCCATGCAGAACCAGAACCAACTAAAGTCAAGACAAATAGGTTTCATTGTCACTTCGACCATATACACACAGCACATGGTGAAACAAAACAACGTTCCTCCAGGACCATGGGGCAACACAACAGAACTGAATAGAACACCACAAAACCACAAGTGCAGACAGAATGTAAAGGTGTGCGAGAAAATTCACAAGAACACCACCACAACTAGACAACATTTAGAACAATTGACAAAAGTATGGATGAATTTGGTATTTTGACATGTACTGTATTCTAGCAGCAGATGTGTGCAAAAATGCAGAACAGAAGTTACATGTGCAAAAAATGCAAAACAAAGTTAAACAAACAAACAAGATTGTGCAAGAGTGGCAGAAAATGTGCAGGGTAATAAACAGAAGAGTATTTACACAGGTAATTAAAGTCTGAGTTGTTAGGGGGTGTTGGCAGTGTTGGTGGTGTGTGTGTTGCACGATCTGGTTCTTGTGATGGGCTGCTTTGAAACGACTCATTTCTAATGCAAGAAAAAAAGTAGTCACCAGACCAATGTCTGCATTTTTCCAAAGTTGTGATACGACTATTTCCAGTTCCTCAAAATGAGAACTAAAAAATCCAGTGATTAAGGAAGAAAGGGAAGCTGAGGCTTTAATGGTGAAGACAGGTGGTCTAATGAGTGCCAATCTTATTTAACAAAGTGCTGTCTAAAGTTACCAAACATTTTACAACTGCATAATGGAATAATAATCACAAAATTAATGTAATTCATCATAAAATATCCCCCGTTTGCATGTAAACACTAGAGATGTTCTGCTCGACATCACATGACCAGCTAACATGGCATTCCCCTTTAACAGATATGAAAGGATAACTCCAAAAACAACCCATAAAACATAAAAAATATTTAACTTGAAAGCATACATCCTTTCAGACAAAAATGTATATTTTTTAATGGTTGTCACATTAATGGACAAACGGATAGCCCCATATTCAGCTATTTTATTAGCTAGCTAAGGCTAACGACGGCATATAGCTATCGAAAGCAGTTTTGACAGGATAAAATATATATTTTTTGGAGCTATGCACACGTCACACACATTAAATCCAATGTTACTGACTTCAGAAATTCAAATTTGCAGGAGCCACATCACCTAGAAGCCTGCAATAGCTAGTCAAATAGCTCCACTGCTAGGCTAAGCTAACTAGCTAGTTAGCAATCTAGATAAGACATAAAACTGCCCAGAATCTGTTAAAAAAAAAAAGAAAAGACGATCTTTTTGTCGAAGTGAGAAGTCTTAACGACAAAAAAACGAAATAGCGCTGAACAGAGACGAAACCGCTGTAAATTAATCTTATTTTCCCAAACTGAAGCTAGCTGGCCCAGTTAGCCTCACCTTCAAGTGTTTCACACTGGACGAGGTTGAGATAGTCTCCCTGAGAGAGGATCCCAGCCTTGAAGCCTCTCACCAGCCCTTCCAAATATCCATTATCCACGTTAAAATACAGCTCCGAAAAAGGCATGTTGGAAAATCTGTAGGATGGATGTATTTCTGATTAAAGAAAGGTCTGGTACTCTGCAGCTCAAACTGGGAGGAGAATCCAGCTGGAGAGAGAGAGACACTCATGTGATGGGCCACCTGATCACCATGACGTAGAGAGACTTGAGCTCAACTCAATAAAACCACTCAATTAGCTGCCACTGCGTATATACAAGATTATATTGGATGGATATGCAAGTTTGTTAAGGACAAATTAAACAGTGATGTAGTGATTGGCTTGTTTGAGAGTAATTGGTGGGCAAACAACGTGTATATTATAAATCTAATTTTGTCATTAGGTAAATTTCATATACATAAAGTAAAATGGACAAAAACCAAACCAACCTTCTCATATTTTTGGTGGAACTTACATAGCAAATAAATATTATTCAAAAGTGTAAAAATAAAAAAAGTGCAAAAAACATATAAACTTAAGTAATTCAAGTGTATGTAATATAGTAATACTTGCTCTTTGTCTGCCTTTTCTTTTTTATGTACCCTGGCAATATTTGTGCATTGTGTTTTGTATAATTATGTGTTTGTACCTTAATGTTGTTTGGTAAATTAAAAAAAAACCCACTCGATTAGAATCCATTCATTAGTGTATTGAACAACATATGGACAAAAGTATTGGGACACACCTGTTTTTTCAGGGTTTGGGCTAGGCCAAGACATTTTGGAAAACTTTGTGGACAGTTTGGGAAAGAACCTTTTCTATTCCAGCATGACTGTGTCCCAGTGCACAAAACCAGCTCCATAAAGACATGGTTTGATGAGTTTGGCTCACAGAGTCCTGACCTCAACCCGATCCAGCACCGTTGGGATAAACTGGAACGAAGATTGTAATCCAGGCTTTCTCCAACATCAGTATCTGACCTCATGAATGCTCTACAAAAAGAATGTGCACAAATTCCCACAGAAACTCCAAAATCTTGTGGAAAGACCTCCAAGAAAAGTGGAAGCTGTTATAGCTGCAAAGGGGGACCAGCACTTTAGTGTATTTTAATGCAATGGTAGGGCTTTTCAATACTTTTGTCCATATAGTGTATATAGTGTGATGCTATGTGGTTTCAAATGCAGCCATAATTACACATTTGCAGAAATGGTGTGTTCAAACTGTATTAGTTTTTTCGTTTGTTTTAAACAAAAGAGTAAGGTTATGTTGCACTTTTTCTTCTTTTAAATCCCACAGCCCTCCAATGGGCCTTTTAAACAGAACTGACAATTTTATTTTATACGATTTATATATACTACTTTATTCCAGTAAACAAGAAATGAAATGAAATCTTCTTAATTTAGTCCCAGTAAAAAAAG
>JBBPCY010000039.1:18153116-18167170 GCA_037974405.1 Brachyalestes nurse
GAGAGAGAGAGAGAGAGAGAGAGAGAAATTTTACGGACAGCCCTCTTTATTATTTTTTTCTCACTCGTGTTGATAAACATCTCCAGGTCTCCTCCCGTGCATGGCACGGAGCAGCTGAAACTCCAGAGCAAACTTTTGGAGGAGCCAGACGAACTCTCTCTCTCTTTCTGTGAAGGTTTGAGAGAGAGAGACTGAGAGAGAGAGAAACTGACACTTTGTAGCGCCAGAGAGGGGAATTACGGACCGAGTCGGAAGAAAAGTGTCTTTTTTCCTCTCCTGGTAAATGTTGAGACGAGAAGGAAGGCTTTGACGAGGAGAGACGGGAGGAAAGCCCGAGCTGCAGACCCCGATGACTAGTGCAAACTGCGGTGGGAATGAGGAGCTGGACTTCAGGCTGATTTTCGGAGAGGACGGCCAGCAGCAGCAGCCGCCGCCGCCTCCTCTGGGCCCCGCAGGTGAGACCCTCTCTCCAGGGCTTTGGACCCTCTCTCTCCCTCTCCCTGGGTCTCCACGGTCTTTCTCTGCCTTAGAGAACATAATATCCTTATTCTCATTGCACGTTACTCGTTTACTCGCAATACACAGGCATGCACAGTGCAACGAGATCAGATTTGCCGCTCTGTAACTTAGATGCTTATCTCAAAGATATAAATACATATATATATGTAATACATATGTAATATGTTATATATTTATATGTTCTGATCTGCATTCATAATTTATATATATAATATGCCCTTATGTTTATAATACTGGATATACATGTAGTTTATATAAATATATACAATTAATCACAAATGAAGTGTGATATAATTCTCTTCTGCATTTTTGCACATGCAACTTCTGATCTGCAATTTCGCACACAAATACAGTAATTGTCAAAATGCTGTATTCAGACTGTAGCTGTAGTCGATTGCACTAAATGGTTTCTTGTCCAGTTGCATTGGTGGGGCAGCTGGTGGCCTAGTGGTTCGGGAGTTAGGGGTTTGAATCACAGGACTGATAGTGGGACCACTGAGGTGGGATCCTTGAGCAAGGTACCGTCCCAACACACTGCTACGCGGGCACTGTGTTCCTGGCTGCCCATTGCTTCGTTTGGTGAATGGGTTAAGTGTAGAGAACAATTTCACACTGTGCTGTGGTGTGTTGACGTATGACAAATGGACACTTTACACTTTTCTCTTTTCTCGTTTTCTCTTGCATCCTATTTCGTCCTGTCTGCACTTATGCCGTCTTGTGGTGTTCTGGTTCTGTTCTGATGCACTATGGTCTTGGAGGAACGTTGTTTCGTTTCACCATGTACTGTATAAATATAGTTGAAATGACAATAAACCTACTTGACTTGACTTGATATGAAGTTGAGAATATGTCAGTATTTAAGGAGAAAGAATGAGTGAATAAATGGCTAAGAACTAGCAGCATAGATGTGATAAATAAATAGATAAATAGATAGAACTGGAACTAACAGTATACGTATCCATCGCAGCAAGTATGATTAAGACACATTATTACGTTTTGCACTGAATGACACAACAGCATGCTTGGGTGTTTTGTTATTATTTTTGTTGCAGGGAATGTGCTGGCATAGTATTTCAGAGCTCCTGCAGCTACTGTAAGGCCTGTATGCTACAGTGACAGGTTTCCAGGTCTTGTTTTGGAGTTATCTGGAGTTATTTTCAGTCATTTTGTGTAGCTCCACCAGCTAGCCAAGTTAGCTGCGTGGCTAACCAGTTGAGGAGACTGTTAAAAGTTGGCCAAGCACAAGTTCAGAGCTTTCCTTTAAAATATCTTATATCTTACATGACCTTATAAAAGAAGAGGCAGATAACTTAGTTTAATGGGTTTATCCTCTGTTTTGTTAAGGTTGCCACGTTACATTACGGATAGTCAGCAGGTTTGACTGTTCATGACAGTATTGATATGACCCCACTGCATGATGACATCCTTTTATATATGAAGCTTGTGGATTCATTTGAACAGCCAAAATTATAAGAACTTTTCACCCACTTTACTCTAAATTCTCTTGTCGCTCTTGTGTAGTTATTGGTAGTATAAACATTTTTGGTTATTAGTGGTAAATGCAGTAATAGCAGTAATAAAACACTCATGTAAATTTATCTACTTAACTGTACCTTTCCTAAACTGTACCTTTTGTAAATGTAGCAGATTATAGACATCTTTTTCCCCACTTTTGAGCAGGGCTTACGTAGTTATTGGTATTTTAACCATTATTGGGTATTGGTAGCAAGTGTTGCAGTAATACATTAGCCTACTCGTCTAAAATGTACTTTTCATAAACATTGCCTAACACTTAAAATGTAGTAAAGGTTTGCTTTGTTATTTAATATGTTGAGGTTATCGATGCAGAAAGTAATCTTAAAGTGTCTCAGTCCCAGAATACTTCACTCTACTATGAAGTACTACACTCTATTATTAAGTACTTGGAATGTAATAACAGTCTTTAAAGTGTTAGTGAGAGTTTTAAAGAGCTGTAGAATAATGACAGTGGATGAGGACCTTGATATTACTTCACGTGTTTCACCAATTTTCAAAATCGATTAATAAATAAATGCAAATAGTCGTTCTGGTTGTTTTTTATGTGCATCGTCAGAATTCTTGAGTCAGAAAAGTTACCGTGATGGGGTCATGAATCAGACAGCGTTTAATGCCTCTAAAAGCTACAGTACAAAACACAATTACATAAATGCCTGATGTTTGCCTGATGTTTTATGTTACTTTTGAAATAAGACAGTCTTAAAAAGTGCTTCATGGTGAAGATTTATAGTTAGGTCATTGTAGGGCGCAATTGTACACAAAGAAAATGATATTTTTTTCCTATTTATGATGTTTTTTTTACCATGATCAGCATTGCATATTAGCTATATTTACATCGTAGATATCACAGCCCCTGGCTCCTATTGCTACCATTGTAAATGCCGAGTTGGCAAGTTTCTCTGCTATGTAGTCGGACCACTCTGAGTGACTTTGTTTACATCTCAACAATTTTGCAGCATTACGCAGAATTTCTGGTGGAATTCCCCTTTAGTATAATTTTGTGTTCCAATTACATGTAAAATGCAGTTGTAGTGTAAGAAAGTGTGAAAAGGTTTTAGCAAAACATGAAATTACACATTTTTTATAACATTTTTCTTGGGTTGTTAACACTAAGTCAGGTTGCCAGAGAAGTTTTTGTGCCTGATTTGGGGGTCTGTCACACCCTGAACGGTTACAGCAAGTGATGTAGTTCGTCTGACTCTCGTCTCTGTTTGATTGTATGTGAACCAAAGTGCAGCTAGTGGGTACTGATCAGTTGTAGGACTAGATTAACAACAGTAAAGTGGATTCGAGACAGATGGTTTGGTGAAACTTGTCTCTGTTTTGGCACATGATTTGCCTTCACATGCGGAGTGTGTGTGTGTGTGTGTGTGTGTGTGTGTGTGTGTGTGTGTTTGCTGCCACTTCATCAGTAGGGCCTGTTGTTCCCAAACTGTGATTGCCAGACCCTTGATTTGAATTTGACCGCTTTGAAACAGATGTTACTTTGCTTTATGTATGTTGGTCAAAGAGAAAACAAGTCTTTGTGTGGAAAGTAACCCACAAATCAGCATCTGTCAGACTGCTCGAGTGTGTCAAGAAGGAAGCAGATTTTGTATAAAGTCAGCGCGCCGTGCCTCGCGTGTAAGTGTGTGGGTGGATAAGTATGAGTGTGTTTTTGTATTTTTATTGTACGAGAGGAGATTGACTGCGAAAACCCCTTCACGGATGCAAAACAGCGTTTAAAGAGCGGCAAACAAACCATTTTGCATGGCATCATGATGCAGCGCCGCGGCCTCGCTCATGTGGCGTACACAAGCGACAGAGTGGCAGAGGAAAATAAAAATTCCCACAATCTGCTTGTGTGTTATTGCTTTGATTCCAAAGTGTTTGAAGTGAGGCCTCTGTGTGGGGGGAGGAGGGTTGGCTAATTAAGCTAGAATCCCAAACTGCCGTTTTCCATCTGTGTTCGTCACTTTACTTGCTTTTGGCGCCATTAACGTCCATTCATAAAGCCACATCTGGAGCAGATCACACCTGTCAATAAACCAATGAATACATAAGTACACGTAGTTCATTCTACATTTAAGTCAGTTTTCTTTTCACTCTCATATTTACTTTTTATTTGATGCCCCAACATGCCCGGAGTCAGTTTTGGCTCTGTTTCTAATGGCGAAGGAGAATCATCGGTTAAAATTAATATTGGTTTCTAAAAGTGAGAGATCTGTCACGTTTTCCCTGATCGCCGTGGATTTTGGCTGAATTTTGCGTTCTTTCCTGCTAAGCTCAACTTTGCCTTGGGTCTGTGTCCTTTTTTTGACTGTGACCTTTTTTCAAATCTCTGGAAAAGTGTCGAACCCAAAGCCTGGAAACTCCCATACCCAATTAGGTTTCCCTAAATTAAAAAAGTAATAATAATAAGGGGTAGGAAAAGAGGGGGCATTTGTAGAGAGCGATTTTGGAGCGAATGATGGAAATTCAAAAGTCAGTGTGGTTTTCTTCTCACTGGACTTGTGGAGAGTCTCACACACGTGTTAGTGGAGTGTTGAACTGCTTCACACAGCTGTCTGGACTGAGGAGTGTGTTGTGTGCTTGTTGAACCAGTTTCAAGTGTTGGACTTGGTCCAGTTTGGGCTGGAACAGAACCCCAAAGACTCTCATTCTCATTACAGTCCAATATGCTGAATTTCCAATTGGATTCCATGATCATTTCAGTGGTTTGGTGATGCTGATAACTTCTTTTTCCTATCTATTACACCAAGTGTGGTCAGAAGAAACGTCATTAGACAATTATTGCTAAGAAATGTCCGTGATGAAATAGCCTTCTCATCACATTAAAAGTTTACAGCTGTCAGTCGGTCACTAAATTCAGCCCACTAGTCTCATATCACTCATATCACTAGTCTTGTATACGTTTAATGCTTTTTACACCCAGCATCCCTGTGTGGGCCTAAACTTTAATTACTCACTCCCATAAGCACACAATTTACATATTAGTTCATATTAGACACTGAATACTTTATAGTAGTTACTGAATAAGTGTGGGTGTAATAAGCCTCGAGTTCTAGGGATTCAGTTTAATATATATTGAATTATAAGGGGTTTAAACTGAGCTTACTGTTGACATTGGATGATTGTCATTGAAAATTGGGATGCCACAGTTTTAGCTTATGCTAGAGTTTTAGCTTATGCTAGGTTTAACAGTAAAAAAAAAACTGTGAAAGCCACCCTGCCAGCCACAAATATAATGGTGCTTAATTTGTTAGTGGAGATGTGAAAGTCATGCACATATAGACTGGATAGATGGTCTGTCTTCTTGTAGGCCAATATAATTGGTTGCCCTATGCACACCGGTTCAAGTAAAGTAATTTGGATAATTTCATGGTGATATTTGCATTAAAGGTATAAAGCTCTCAGTTGATATGTCCTGCACACTTTTAGTGCACTTGAGCAAATACATTTCAACTGTATTTCAATATCATAAAGCAGAGATATAGTATGTATTATAAAAAATGCAATTGAAGTCTGTGGAAGAGCTTTAGGATGCTTGCCATTCTGTTGATGCTTGGCATGTCTTCGGTTCTGTCCTGAATTCTGCACGGATGCTTTTCTTTCTGACCTTTTGACGTGCTGGCTGTTTGCCATGAACAGTGAGTGAGTTAAGGGCAAAACTGTCAAGTTTCTAATGTTTCAGTTGTGAGGGTGTAACATCTCACTCATTTTCAGGTTGTGTACAGGTTTCAATCCTGAGGTCAAAGGTTTGATTAGTTCTTTTTGTGTTGAAATGTCTTAATTCTATAGAAATTGCATGGCATGCTGTTTCGTAAAATAGTAAATTCATGAATCAGGTCTAAACAAGACAGTCTGAACTGCCCAAACCTAAACTGCCTCGTATAGAGCCGACCTCCGAAATTCGTGGGCGTAACGTTCCTAGAGCACCTGCGGCTTGTGAGAAACCGTGAATTTGTTAAAAAAAAAAAAAGCCTATAAATGCCTATTTTTGTAGTGTAAACCCTACATATGCCCCCGAATATTCTCCCAACACACTTTAATTTCATTTTAAACTCAGCTTAATACATTACCCTTAAAGAAAATGTCAAGGTAAACCTGTATCCGTACTCTACAGTGCTAGAATATAAAATACAGATATATATCCCCAGTATATACTGTATTGTAATTTGCGTGTTTTCTTTGGTATGCACTTTCATTTTCTTTGGTATAAGCAGGATATATACAGTAGTAACTTAATTTAAATTATTAGTTAGGTTCTAAGAAAAAATCGGCTAACAACTGAGGCCACAAACTCTGAAACCTCAAATTGAAATGTCAGCATGACAAATGAAGGACTTTTGGATACTGGGGGGCGTATCAGTCTAGTTTTAAAATATCAACACACTCCCTCCTGAAGATGCATTCATGAACCTGTTACAGCTTGAAATGCTGGATCAGTTTTCCATGGCGAGGTCAGAGAATGTCATTTTCCCGCAGGACGCCTGTAATGTTTGCGAGCGACTTGCACGCTCGCTCAGAGATGGGAGTCTTTATCTGGTTTATGCACTGCCTTCTCTCCAAAATACATCAGAAAACATTTAATTTAGCTATCACTTGTTTATCATCTTCCTAGTTGTTTTGAAGGAAGGTAGTATGTCATTAGCGTTGGAGAATAGAATAGAATAGAATAACTTTGTCGTTGCAATACACAGGAATGTACAGAGATAAGATTTGCAGCTCTGTAGATGTTTATCTCTTATAAGTATAAAGTATATAAAGCAAATAACAAATAATGTGATATTATGTGGAGACCAGTATTTAAAGAGTTAAATCTCTTTTAAACATGCATATAAAATATCTGAAGCAATATCTGAAGTGTTGAGGCCAGTATTTAAGGAAATAGTTTTGTCATTAGTTTTGGAATTCATAGCCAGCAGGCAACAGCAACACATAACATCAAGCGTTTGACATTTTCTAATGTTCGAAGTCATGCACTAGAATGACACTGTAGGACAAAACGTATGAGCGCGAGTGACGACGCAGGCGGATGCTTCTATAAGTGTCTGTATGACTGGTGCGCAGACGCGAGTCTGCTCAGTGTTACGACTGATCCGTGCCTCGTCCTCGTATTTTAGTGTTTTGAAATGTTCTTGTTTTATTTACAACAGTTATTTCTGTATATTTAGTATTAGTAAGCTGTGCTCTCTCTAACTGTGAAGGTTGAAAGAGTTATTTCTGTGTTTCTGTTGTTAATTGCTTTTTATACAATTTCTGATTTTGAGCTTTCTGATTCTGATACTTGAAAAAAATGCAAAAACTTCTGTCCTGTTATTTTTTTATGTCTTGTCAATTTGCATGTTTAATTAAACCTGTATTCACTTCAACAGTTCGTCTAATAGAAAGTTAAAGGTGCCAGAATCTACCCTGAGGCTGGAACTGGCAGTCCATGATAATGAGTGACAGGGCAGATTCGCATAGCACATACTGACCCCACCTCCCCATGTAAAACCATTCTTTACCAGAATGTTGGTGTGACAGAGAACTACTGATCAAGACTACAGACTGTGATGTGAATAGAAAAGTAGGGTCTTCAGTGGTCTTTGCTTTGACACTTTTTTCATCTACCTTGGAGATGGTTTCATTACTGCAGCGACAATGTATAAGCTACCAGCTAAATATTTAATTGATCCTGGAGGAAATTGATGATGTTACGACCGCGCAGACACACAGAGACACAAAGACAAGAACAATATAAAGTGAAATAACACCTCTGCAGAAATATTCTGTATGAAATACACTATGCTTGTGTGCACAAAATACAGCGGTCAGGAATATCTGGGAAAGCTGGTGTTTCCTTTCAGTGTTGAGGTGGCACAGCACTCTCAGGGCTATGAGTCATAGTGCTGTCTCTCATGTGCAGAAGTGGCATTACTAAGGGCAGAAGGTGCCCTCTCCAGACTGTGGTTCTTCAGATAAGATGGAATTTTGTGTGTATGTGTGCGCGCGTGTGTGTGTGTAAAATTGTGGCTGTGTGCCCAGGCATGCCATGTGGTCCTCAGATGGCAGTGGAATTTAAGGGGAGGGACAGACGGACCACCACTTCTCTCCCACTGAGACAGGAACAGGAAAGGTGCTCTCTCTCTCTCTGTCTCTCTCTCTGTCTCACACACACACGCGCACACACACACACACACACACACACACACATACGGGACCCCTGTTTCACCTCTCGCTTCTTACAGCTCGTCGGTTTTTGTCGTTATATCAGCACACGCTGCTCCAGCACCTTTCCTCCTTCCTCTCAGGATGTGAAAGACCCCCGATTACGAGCACCCACGGGGTCTCAGCAAGCCGACCTACTCCAAGTAGTGAAGTTACTATAGTCTTTGCTTGACTGAGTGTGATTCATGCATATAGGTCAGTGATTACACTTACGGACGCTGTTGATTTTCTCTTTTTCGTCTCGTTCTAACTAATCCCAGCTTATAAGTCACTCATTAGCTCAGAGTGTGTCGATTAGTAAATTAGCACAGTCTCTAAGGGTCTAGTGAGAGTTGATTTTTCTTGAGGGGTAGAAGAGTAAATGTTTTAGGCTTTAATGAGGCTTTAATTTGGCGCGTTTAAAGATTTTGTACTCATTCAATCTTGTTGATACTGGATAGAAATTGAATATAAATGTAATTCATGATATTATCAGCTGTTTATAAATTAAATGTGTGTAATGTCTGGCAATTATTATTTAATGAATCACATAGGTGTGGATGCATTTCAGTAGTAACCTAAAACGTCAGCAAGCGCACTAGACCTATAAGGATTAACAGAGGTGGGGACAGAGAAGGAGAGAGACCCCTATCAAAGTGCCAAATGCAGATGCAGTTTGAGGAGTAAGTGGCCTGTGAATGTTTAGCCTGCCCTGTTTGGAGAGACTCTGCTCGCCTCACGTCTGGCCCCGCTGGCCGGCTGTCTCGGTCGTGGGAAAGACTGAAATTACATCGCTCTCAGGGCCAGTTATTTTCAGCCACGGCGAGAGCGGTAGAGGGCAGACGTTCGGTCCTCCGGCCCCCTTGAAACACGACTGTCCCGACAGCTCCCGTCCCGCTAGCAGCCGCACAGCTGAGCGAGAATGCTGTGTGCCACGTCCCCAGGTGAGTGCGAGAGCTCAGACGAGTGTGTGCAAGTGTGTTTGTGTGTGTGTGTGTGTGTGTGTGGCGGCTTGTAGGTCAGAACGAGGTGAGAAGGGGGGGCAGGTCATCTCAGTCAGGCAGCTTTATTTAGACCTGCACTGCGTAATGATAAGCTTCGCAGGGTGACTATAAGACATGCATGCAATCAAATGGGATGATAAAAGAAAATCATGATAAGAGTTAAAGCTACTTTAAAACACGAGTCAGATACTGACGAACAGAATAAATCATTTTATCTCTGTTGCGTTTCCTTGCTTTATTTAGACGTGAAAATGTTTAAATGGTAATTATGTGACATGAAACTACATGATCCTTTTTTCCCCTGAGGCCCACTTATAACATTTGTGTGGGTTTATGTTCCAAAAGCAGGTGGAATTCTTTTTTAGTCTATTTTTCAATCTCACTTTATCCTTTGGCATTAAACAGGCTGTTTTTGGTACCCTGTCTTTAGAGTGAAATATGTAAATGACCCCTGTTCTGATTGGCTGCCCTGTGTGCAAAAAGCAACCCAGAATGCAACAGTCCGTATAACTTAAGTGTGAAAGGTTAATCGCTGTAGGCATGAGTTGGAAGGTGTATGTTAATGTGTTGACTTTTATGACATGGAATTCAAAACAGACTATTTTCGTGGCTTAGTTTCCATATATTGACTGTATGGGTTTGAACTATATAGAGTGAACTATATTTGTAAAATTTTCCAACATTTATATACTACATCAAACTCTTTTATTTAGAAAAATAAGGTTCATGATTTTTCTTGAAAAGATTCATCATATAGATCTACCCCAAAGAAGTTTTGCAGTTCTTTGTAAACCTCAATTGCTTATTTTTCACTAGAATAAGTTGAAATTTGTACCAAACATCTAAGAAACCCTAAGCATAATTTGCAACATAAATTTATGTAAATAGCTGCTGCTAATGTTTTACACTAGTTTTACCCAAATGAAGATTCTTTATTTTTGAAAAATCAGTTTCTCCCCTAATTTGTCCTTTCTTGCAACCAAATTTGGATTAATTACATTTGAGCAAAGTGTTTGTATTATTTGCAGCTTAATTAAAAAAATTTTTTGAATTTTTCTTGCACTTTTTACTGGCTGTCCTTTTACATTTAGTGTTTTTATTTCAAAGTTAGATATTGGTATTATATTGTTTTTCTATCTCTTTGTGATGCCTATTTCTTTAGAATCAGGAAATGTGCATGCTAAGCTTGTAAGGGCTTGGCTTGTGGCTTAATAGATGGCATAATATTGTTCTGCGTGTCTTAACTCATTATGCATGTATACTATTTTGCAACTTTTCTAACCCAGTTTTTGACTTTAACTAGTAGCAGTAGAGAACTAAAAGCTCGTCTGGACTAATGTTGGTGGTATAAATGTTGAATATTGTTGTAATGTTGTATATGGCCGGAGTCAGATACTGTTTCTTGTGTAGGAGGCACCGGTGTGTGTATTTAACCTGTATAAGCGGTGTTGTTCATGTAACCCTTAATAACATTGTGCTGTGTGTTCAGCGGACAACAGCTTCATTAGACAATGACCGTGCAGATAATGTAGCCTGCTTCTCAGCTGTTAGTGACTCAGGCATTGTTTAGGCAGCGATAAACAGGGACAACAGGCTGTGCTCTGGGCTTGAAAACACACAGGCACATGCTGACTCACCCAGGCCTCAGCCTCGCTCTGTTAACATTTAACACGAACGTGTGAACCAGCACCCTGCAGCAGCGCTGGGAATATATGGTCAGACCGGGGCAGATTTTGTAGCCCTAGATAGTCAGTGAACCCAAGAGAGAGATACTGAGAGCGAGTGTGTTCTTCTACATTAATGTACATGTGTATTATGTATTACATACAATGATATGGCGCTTAGTAAATAAGCAGTCCAGAGGTTAGGGCTACACTGTAGATCTTATGTTACCTGTGCAATAGGGCTGTTGTATGCAAACGAATCGCCCACCGAGGATTTCTCGTTTTCATTCTAGAACTCTGGTGTAGAAGTAGTGTTTTTTCTGTGATCCCCAAAATAAAATAGGAAATAAAGGTCCCTTGTGAAAGAAAATCCTCTATTCGCTTTTACTGAGTATTACTGTTGTTTCATGAATGAAATAACATAGCATGATACAATAATAAAACATACTTAAATCTACATAGTTACATACGTGTTTGTTCTGTCTTTTTGGTCTCATCCATTGAGCTCGTTCTTTCAGTATGAGCACACTAGATGTCATTAAAATGTACTATTTAATATTTTACATAAATATCACTAATGCATTATGAAGGTGAAGTGGCATTTTACAGATGCCCTTATCCAGAGTGGCTTACAATCATTAGTTACAGGGACAGTCCCCCTGGAGAAACTGAGGGTTAAGTGTCTTGCTCAAGGACACAATGGTAGAAAGTGGGGGTTTGAACCTGCAACTTTGTGGTCATCAGGTTCACGGGCAAGTGTTTTACCCACTAGGCCACTACCACCGAGTAAGTATTTGATCATAAGTGAGAAATGGGAGTATTCTCTACATCTGGTTCTACAAGTACATGCAATTCCGTCACCACTTTTTTGGAATAAAAAAGAATGTAAATATCATTAAAGTTTCAAAATGTGTATTAATTCCCCCATCCATATAGTCCATATATGAACACTAAGTGACAAAAACAGTCTGATTTCAAATGACAATTTTCGTGACATCCAAACCAACACATTCTATTATCTTCTTATCCAGCCTACAGCAGTTTAGCCCCGCCCCTTCGTGCTGAAGTTTAAGTTAGAGTGTTTTTAGTTGTGCTGTATTTTGAATGAGTTGCAATACAGGTCATCCAATCAGAAAAAAAGATCAATTGACATATATCTTTCTGAAAGGCAGAGTAACAAAAAGCAACCTGTTTAATTCTAATGCATAAAAAGAGGTTGGCAAATGGTCAAATAAGAATGAATTATGATGAATTGTGAATTATACTTTTGGTACACAGTCCCCCACACAACCTTCATGAAACTGACAAAACATGTAGAATATGTGCCCTTTATAAACACATTGGCAGGTCAGTGTCTTTAATGGATTGGTCAGAAATGGTTTACTTTTGTTGGATTACATGAATACCTTGATTCATAAAAACACCCAGTAATGCTCACCTGGAGATGTTTTTGGTCACTTTGTCAAAAACACTGCGGCTGTTTAAAAGCTCATTTGCATATTGCTGTCTTTTGTGATATTAATATTGCAGCGACTAATATCGTGATAATGAATAACAGTAGATTTATTGTGCAGTGCTAATGCTATATATAACTAAGACAATTCAATGAAACATTTTCATGCATAAATACTTCTATTCATAGTTAAATGGTTCTTCTCTGTAACTGGTTCTTTTATTAGTCTTTTTCAAATGGTTCTATATATCACTACTAAAGACTGTGCTATTGTTTCAACTCAAATAACCTTTTTTGGTGCTAAGAATGTGGTGTCATGTAGCTCTCAGCAAGCAATAAAACGTAGACTTGAAGCTTTGAGCGCAGTGTTTATGGGACTCCTGATAACAAGAGTGCTTTTAAAGTTGTTAGAAGCTTGTTATTCTTGTTTCTGATCTAAAATGCACTTAATTTAGCTGGGCTCTTAATTTGCCCTCACACTGCAAACAGTGCTGGTCTAACCAGCCACAAAATTTGTGTTTATGGACCACCCACTACATTCTTACAATGTTGTAACATTTGGAAAATTGTAATTTGACCCAATAAAGGCTGAACGTTATTGATATTTAATTTACAGTTAATGTGTCTGTATTGGAATTGGGCTATGCTCTTGGAATGCTCTTGGAACTTATCAAACCTAAGTTGGAAATGTGAACTTTTCATCACGCTAACATGAGCTTAGTTTGACAACAACACTACACAACATTGCACCCACACTAGAGCTGCAGGTTATGGGCAGCATATCAGTAGTGCAATTTTAATGCTACATTGTGATTGCGATGTCTTTCATGATATTAAAGTGCCCCTATCATCTCTTTTATGGATTCTAAAAGACTTAAAGTCAGTAAATATTGTTTCAAATGGTACATTTACTCACCCATAAATACAGAAAATAACTACAGCCAGTTCAAATCACAGTTTTTGTGATGTCACCAAACCATCATTTGTAAAAATGTCTCCTTATTTCGGCTATAGCAGTTTAACCCTGCCCATTTATGCATCTATTCACCAACACCTTTAATCATAAAAAAACTTTTATTTAAAAAAAACCTGAAGACCCAGATTCATCAAAACACTCCATAACTCACCTGGAGCTGAGATTGGTCACCCTGTCAGAAAGTGTGATAGATTAGAGGCTAGTTTAGCAGACGATATATTCCATACTGTCCTAAAAGTGTGATCTGTCATTTTGCATGCAGAATGTAAGAATAGGTTTGTTTTGATCTAGACAGATTTGTACAGTGAAATGGAATGGAATTTTTATCCGCGCCATTTAAAGAGTGTCCAGTTATGCAAAGTAGCTACGAGAGAATGTGTTTGTGGGCGGAGCATGGAAAGATAGATTGTTTTTTTGCATGAACATCACTAACCCAGTAAGTGTTTCTAAATAAGTGTTATTTATGGATGTTTTGACCCAGTTTTGTAGCATTAGAATTAGGGATGCACCGAATATTTGGCCACCAAAAATTTCCGACTGAAAATGGCAAAAAAAATTTTTTAAAGTGACAGAAACAGCGATGACGCAATGATGACGCAGCCTGCACGCGCCAGATTGGATTAGAGTCAGCATGTCTGCCGCGTGGCACATTTTGATATATCTAAGAAAGACACACGGAAAGCCGTTTGTAAAGCGTGCAATGCCGAAATTTCTAGAGGGGGTGCATCCAC
>JBBPCY010000039.1:18167270-18177648 GCA_037974405.1 Brachyalestes nurse
AGAGAGAGAGAGAGAGAGAGAGAGAGAGGGAGAGAGAGAGAGAGAGAGAGAGAGAGAGAGAGAGAGAGAGAGAGAGACAGAGAGAGAGAGACAGAGAGAGACAGACAGAGAGAGAGAGACAGACAGAGAGAGACAGTCAGAGAGAGAGACAGAGAGAGAGATCTACAGTAGTGTATGTTCTATGTCCTTCCGGGGTCAAAATGCAACCATGTGTGACATTCTGGCCTGGCGTGTGTCCTGTCCGTCAAGCTGTTTCACAGATATGCATGTATTGCGACATGCAGGACTTCTATAAATAAATCTGTTTATTTAAAAGCTTCTCAGAGTAGTAGAATAGTACTGAAGGACCAATTTTGCCTTATTATTTGTTTGTATCCTGTAGAATACAGTTAACAATGCTATTTTCTTTCAGGATCAGGCTGTTGCAAACATTGTGTATTATAGGGGAAGAGAAGACTAATCTGATGAAACAAATTTTGCCTGAAATCAGTGATTCCTAGTGATATACTGTCTATACCAGTCTATACCAAGCTAATACTCTTTTGTAAATATATTTTTCTCTCTGGAAAAGATTTATAGTACTGTGTAAGATTCCTTTTGGTGTAAGTATAAAAGGAAAACATAAATAAAAAACAGTAATAATAACAACAGTCCCAGTAACCATGTGTAACATTACCGTGGCGTAGTATTAGGTGTGGTCACACTATAGTTGTATGAGTGTAATTACATCCATTTCAGTAAAATTTGCCATAATGAGCCATTTAACAGATCAACTTTCTGTGAGTTTAATTCTGTAGCCCTTCATGCAGCAACACTGAAGATCCAGAATGTAGCGTTCGTTAATAAGCATGAACCCTTTAACATTTCTTCCCGACTGACTATGAACGAGACACTGCATGATACACAGTCAGTCAATAAACTGTATTATCTTTACTTTTGCAATTTTACTCTTTTTGTAGAGAGTAAAACTAACCCTGGCAGTTACATGCACTTTTTTGCCCCTGGGGTTTTATACTAGAATTTAAAAATATTTGTTTTAAGAATCAGAATCCGAACACTTTATTGATCACTAATGTAATTGCGTAAAAAAGTCTAATTTATGTACCTTAAGTGATATTTCTGGTGTTTTCCATATTGTTCCATATGTATTTCTCTCTTCAGTAGTTTTAGCCTGATGCTTTTTTTCTCACACCAAAAAAATCTGTATCTGAAGTAAGGCTGTTACAATTCAGAAAATTCGTAATTCGCTTTGATACAATGGTGTTTTGATTTGATATGTTTGAGAAATGTCTGAAAATCTTTTTAGAGCATTCAACACAAACTACTATATTAGTCCCAAGCTGGCATTTGGTTACGAGGAGTATGATTTCCTCTCTGATCTCGATTCTGAGGTGGACCAGGAATGAGAAGCGTCGTCATTCCGGGCTTGGGTTTAATTTTTATTGTGCTTTTTGCAGTATAATCAGTATTAACTGGAGTAGCTTGTTTGCTTCAGTCTGTTGAATGTATTGGTGGATTTCTGTGTTTATTGAATGGATATGTTGTACTGATGGTCAATTAGTCTTGAAAATCAATCAAAAAAATGACATTTTATAGAAACTGTCATGCAAATGTTTGAACATTTGCCAAATAAATGCTGGTTTCCTACACACATGTACAACAAGGGTGTTAATGTAAGGCTGTGTCTACACTAAGCCCATGCTGGAAGCTCATCAATACAATCTAATATAACAAGAGAACAATATGATATTTTGTGTGTGTGTATGTGTGTGTGTGTGTGTGTGTGTGTGTGTGCGCTTGCACGTGCATATTTGTGTGTGTGTGTATGTATCTGGTGTTATTAATAGGGATAGTCTCTATGTAGTGGTAACAGCCTGAATCTTGCACCTGTGTATGAATGTTTCCCGACTGTGTGTGAGTGTGTGCGTGCAATTTTTAAGTGTGTGGGTGCGTTTCCTGGTTTTAAATGTGCTGACTTTTCAACCCTCAACAGCTTTTGTGTTGCTGTTCAACTCCTCTTGTTTACTATTTTACTATTATTTACTATTTTAACTTAGCTTACCTTTTTTTTTGTTTACACTTTCTCCCTTGCCTCTCCTTATCTGATTGTCTGGTGGGACGTGCTCTCCCCGTTGCTTGCTTTTTTCTCGCTCTGGTTGATATGGAGAGATCAGCATTGTTTGTGCACTATAATACGTTCTTGGTTGACCTGGTGCCAGAATCTTAGTCTGGGTGGATTCCCTGGTGGCTTGTTTGTAGACAGCCAAAATCTTCTTCGGTCAAGGCCACAATAAAAGCACTCCTATAAAGGAGAGAGAGAGATGGGGAGGGAGAGAGAGAGAGAGGGAAAGACAGAAAAGGGGAGTGGGGGGGAAGAGAGACCTGCCTGACTGTTTGCTTTAATCTGTCTTATCAGTCTCCTGGGACTCTGGCCTTGAAAGATGGGAACAGATGGCATGTTAACCACACCCACACCAGGGGAAAAAGAGCTTGATTTGCTACCTCAGTGACATAAGCAGGAGGATTTACCATTGAAGACTTAAAAACAAAAGCACACCTTTGGCCATTTATGGACGAGTCATTTATCAGTACATGGAACTGTGTTCAGCATCAAAAGCGCACATAAAATCGAAGGTTAGCCAATGCTATACCCAGGGGATGTTACCCGTATGGTGAAGTTCCAGAGTTGTTTTGGTCAGCCATGTGCTTTCTAAGCCACTCTTACATCTTCTTGTCAACAGGCTATTTGGTGACAGCTGCAAGAAACAACATACTTCAGGTGTAGGAGTAGTTGTAGGCCTACAGTTTCTGGTTCCTCTCCATTTTTTGCTCTTATCAGTCAAGAATAACTCATGAAGTCACAGCAGTTTCTTTGTTTCATACTTACCCAGACTAATTTTTTTTTTCTCATACCCAACCTAATAGTAAATGGTACATACTATAGTAAGATTACATCACATCATATTTATTAATGATCTTAAGAAGCATGTTAGCTTAAGCTGTCAAAAAATGGTTTAAAAAACTATTAAAATGACCTTCAAGTACAAATCTGCCAGCTCATGATACAATGAGTTTGCTTATGGACAGTCCTTACCCACTGTTCTTGGGCTTGCCTATATCTTTAAAGTGGATATTTTTAGAGAGATTCAAACCTGGATACTGCTGACAGGAAACAGTTCTTTTGGCTGAATGTTTTCCAGAAAGTGTCACATTGTAGGTGCCATGCCAGCATTATGATTATTAGTTTCTTGACCCTGCCCTGTCCAGCTACCCGCAATATTATTATGTTCATAGTAAGAGGGTTGTTGATTTTGGACAATACACCTACATTTTATAGAGTTAAATGTCAAATGTTATTGTAAAGAGTGGCAATGCATACATTATTGCTAGTAAGGTATAGTGTAACTGTAATTTTGTAAAAAAAAATATCGCTGTAACAATGTCTATATGGCAGCTTACATTTTTCACATTACTGAAACAGAAAAAACACAAAACTGATCATTTTGGATGGCTGTGAGGAAGACTGCACGTGCAATTTGCATAAGTGATCAAAACATGTGTGAAAACCTTGGACTTTTTTTATTACATGGTGGTATTATTAATAGCACCAGAACTACCAGTTGCTGGAGGTGATCTCAAGGTTCATCTAGTTATGCCCTATATATGTGGCAATAATACTCCCATGTGTTCCTAAAAATGGCTGCAACATTTCAAAACAGCTTCTCTGCTTATCTGGGAAGTGTTTTGCAGCGAACAGATTTTAGTTATGACGAAACTTTATTGATGACAAAGCATTTTCCACCCACCTTTGCTATAGTTGTAAATACGTTATAGTTATGTAGCTGAACTGTAAAAATACTTTGAAGAGGTTTTATAAAACAGCAATCAATTTTCCAGGCGGGCAGATTGGATTCTAATCTCGCTTTCCACCATTATCTGTTTGGTGTCATTGCTAATGTGGCGGCATAGTGGGAACACTTCTTATAACTTTTTTGTTTGTTTGTTTTCCTGCATTACAACCTTCTTTAAACTCTGTTTAATGAATATTTTCCCATTTTGGGGTTGTTGTGTGATTTTGAAAGGGGGACCAATTGAATGTGCTATATTGTACCTTAAATATACAGAGAGGTTCTTTTGGATATTCATCTTTTATTGGTATGTCTTATATTAAAATCTGTCTTTTTGAATATCAACCATCTTCAGCATCTCATAGCATCATTTCTTCTTCTGTCTTTTCAGATCTGGAGCCGGATGACAACACGTCGTTCTACATCCTGAACGTTGGTCAGCCCCCACTGATGAGCAACCAGTCCCTCGGCATTCAGAGGCATGGAGGCCAGCCGCACTTGCAACTCACTGCCACCTCTCCTCCCCTGCAGCCACTCCTCAAACCCTATGAGCCTAGCTATGAGTCTGCGGACTCCAAATACACTCCTGCAGGAGGGGGTGGTTTGGGCGGAGGAGGCCCACCCAAGGCCTTCGAATGTCCCAGCATTCAGATCACCTCCATCTCCCCAAGTTGCCAGCAAGAGATGGACGCAAGCGAGGACGAAATGAGGGCCAAGGGTCCGGACGGGGATTACCACGACAGACCCCTGTCGCGGGATCACCTCTACCTGCCACTTGATCACTCATACCGGGATTCGTCGCTGAGCCCCAGCCCCTGCAGCAGTCTGTCGTCCCGCAGCTGGTTCTCAGACGCCTCATCGTGTGAGTCTATCTCGCATGTATATGATGACGTTGATTCGGAACTTAATGAAGCGGCAGCACGGTTCACCCTCGGGTCTCCTCTGACCTCTCATGGTTGTTCGCCCCAGGGTGGCCCGATGGAGGAACCGTGGCACCAGCAGCCGCAGCAACAACATCACCACCCAGCCTTTGCGCACTCGCTCTCTCACCCGCACACTCACTCGCTCTCGCCCCGTGGCTCACCCTGCCACTCACCACGGACCAGCGTGACTGATGAGAACTGGCTCAGCCCTCGGCCACCCTCACGTCCATCCTCCAGACCCACCTCTCCGTGTGGCAAGAGACGCCACTCCAGCGCCGATATATGCTACCCAGGCTCGCCCCACCACTCCCCGACTCCCACGCCTGGACCCTCACCCCGGGGCAGTGTCACCGAGGACACCTGGATTGGGAGCCCCTCCATGGGCATGTCACCATTCCAGTGCTGCCCCGCGGACACTGACATCCCCTCCAAGACCAGGAAGACGTCCCAGGACCGCACAGCTGTGATGCAGCCTGGGAAAGGTGAGCTTGGCCTAGACGACTCGGGAAACGTGTCCCCGCTGCTGGACTCCCCAGCCGAAGAAGCCATGCATGGGTTGAAGAAGGATGGACCTGGGGAGCAGTTTCTGTCTGTACCCTCTCATTTCACCTGGAACAAACCCAAACCAGGACATACACCTATATTCAGGTAAAAAAAACACCACTTAGTAAAGGTTTGCTGAACAATCTACTTTTTGTCTACAAGATGTAGTTGTTTGGAGTCTAGACTTTGCTTCTTTAGTTTAGAACTGGATGTGAGGCTGATGCTGCTAAGAAACACTAAAATTCAACAGTCACCCATGTCGTATCTGTACATATATCCCAAAAAGGTCTGTCAACACGCTCAAACCTTCATCCAGGTCTTCATTAAGGTGGCACAGAGTTGTGGATATGATTTAGGTCATAGTATAAATTGCAGTGAGCTATAAAGAATGAACGAAATAGTGTAGCACTGGTAGCCTTTCTAGATAATAGGCTCTGTCTACACAGACCACATCTGGAGTAGCAGTGCTAATTTTATATGTATATATTTTATGGAAAATGTCTAAAATGACAGTCCATAGCGATGAAGTCTTGTTTTTGTTGTTATAGGATGTCACACTGATAGTTGCTCACTCTAAAATGCTGTATAATGTTTATATGATGCATAGAACAACTCATGCAAGACAGTATAGAAAGTACTGAGGGCAATATAGTTTAATCTTTGCACCCAAAACATGAATCACACGCCACTTCAAAGGAAATCTGAAAGATGACAGCAGTCTTTTAATCAAATAATAATAATCTCATACACATAACAATATAAACAGTTTTGCAAGCCTTTGCTGATTAAGATGTCATAAATCACTTGTGCTTAATTAGAAGACAGGATGACCTGACTAAAGGTTAAATGTCAAAGAATTATTCACTTTATAGACTCTGGAAACGTCAGCATGGTGCAAAAGTAGATAACATCGTCCTCAGGGAGCTCTAATTCTTGCCTCAGCCTTTATACATGTTTTCTCAAGTTGTGAGAGTGATTGTTTATATGGTATTTAATCAGAGTTTTTGCTGTAATACTGTTCGAGTCGTGAACATGTAGTGGTAGACCTGCATGTTGCGTGATGCTAATAATCTACCTTTACTTTATTCCATTTTTTTTGCTTCTATAGATTGGCAATGGAGCCATGAAGCTACTGAAGTGAACGTCATAGATGTTATAGGCTAATAAGCCATATAGCCAGGCACATGTGCTTGCCCCAAGAAGCAAAAGTGAAAAGTAAAACCCTCTATGTGCAGACAGCACCTTTGTCCCATACTGTGAGAAGTGAAGGTGGGCGTATATGTTTGTTTGCATCTGTTGTGGGTGCAGTGAGGTGATGGTTTACAGTTAAAGAGACCATGCATTCCACCAACTAAGCTCCTTTAAGGTCCTCCTCATAGTCCTATTTCTCTCTCTCTCTCTCTCTCTCTCTCTCTCTCTCCATTGAATTCAGAGTAGCTGTATTGACAGGCTTGTTTCAAGAGCAATGTTGCCAAAGCAGTGTTTGCCATTCGACTCACTAATTCAACATTTAAAAACTGAACTTCATGTGTAAAACTAATAGTAATTATTGAGTTATTGATTGTTATATCTCTCTTTATCTCTCTCTCTCCATTCAATTCTGAGTAGCCTTAGCAGACTTGTTTCAGGATCAATGTTGCCAAAGCAGAATATAGTTTTAAAGTACATTAACAGTTCAAAACGAACAGTAATAATCGAGTGGTTATTATATCTTTCTCTGTCGAGCACAAACACGGCCTGTTTTGCAGCGCTGTATGCGTGCATGCTGTCAGCTGCCGTACCCAAACAAGCCATGAAAGCTTCAGTCAGCCGAGCACACTGTGTCTGTTCTGCTTAACCCCCGTCACAGCCATACTCACACACAACAGTGACATGATACATGATCTGGCCATCCGATCCCGCGGCCTCGGCAACCAGACCTGCTCCTGCTGTGTGTGTGTGTGTGTGTGTGTGTGTGAGAGACAGAAGGCTCTGGAAGCCTAGTTTTCTGAGCAGATGGTCCTTGTGGAAGTGTTGGCAGAGAGCTGTGGTGTGGAGATATCTGGGGAAACATGGCTTAGCGGAGCACATCTTCACACTAACGAAGCCTTCATTCAGACACGTACACTCACAAACGCACACACTCCCTCTCGTCCTTGTTATTATGCATCAGGGCTTGAATGTTGTGAACATTTTGCCACTTGATACAGATACTGGTTCTTAAGGAGCTAAAAAAAAAGTCCTATAGCTGATAACATCAGCTGATATTTTTGAATATGATCCACAGTCCAACGAACACCGGCCCCACTTTAATTAAGGCTACTCTTACAGAGGATATAAAGGGTACCCTTATAAAATGACTTTATTAACTGGTGTAAATACGCTCAAATGCCAAAATATATTGGGAAAAACAGTTATAAAACAAAGGGGTAGCAGTGACCTGTTATATCTGATGATGTAATGTAATTAACAGTATATGTGAATGTGGGATTACTATTTGGCCATTAACCTATTACCATGGCCCTTTTAATTAATGTGTTATGACTGCTTATTAGTGATTTCAAGGGTTTGTATCCTCATAAAGAACATCAATAAACCGATTTTATAGAGGAACCATGTTGTAAAGTGGCATCATCTCATTTCTTAAATAGTATCCGTATAAATATTGTATTGCAAGAAGTAAAACATAATTCATAGTAGAATAGCTGAATTCTGTTTAATAGCTTGTATTATCTTCTTTTCTCATAATTCTTTTTCATAAAGGTTTTTTGTGTCATGTTATGCTGAAGGCTAGATTTTGCTGACGTTTTTGTTTTCAACCATGGTGGTGTTCTGTCAGGTTTACCAGCTGGGAATGTGATGGAGTAAACAGTAAATACGTGTTCACACACACATACACACACACACTCACACAGATTAAATATCAGAAACATGCAGGTAAGGGGTGTGTGCTGGTTACGGTTAAGGTCATAAGCTCCTCCTACTTAGTTTTGCTGTATTTTGACTGATATTATTGGCCCACATGTATGTTGGTGTGACTATAGTCTGCATTAGTCTTGGGCACACCACTGTTCAGAGCTCTAGCTTTAGACAGAAAGCCTTGACTGTGTTGTGAAGCATCGGGAGTGTACGAAAGGAGCGCTGGATGGAAAAGAGGTGAGATTAGTAGGCCAGGGATGGGACTGTGGTGCTGTTATCGAGCCTAGGATTCCCCCGACAGTCAGACCAGCTTTAGTTACCATGACAGCAGGGCACAGACACGTCATCAGAGAGGGAGAGACAGAGCGAGAGTTTGGGGAAGGAGCTGGAGGGAAAGAAACAGGAGGGCCGAGGGAGGAAAGAGGAACAGCCTGCCACCTTTTGTTTACTGTTAATTGTGTTTATTTTGTAAAAAACGCTGCATCAGTGATGGCTATGACATTGCAGTTTAGATCTTGTGTCCTGGTTATATGAGAGTGAAATCTGAGTGTGTAGTTGGTTATAAAATATGTGATCCACCTGTTTATAGCTATTAATAACAATGACAGTTCCTACTATTTTCTTTCGCCCAACTTCTTACTTCTTATAACATTCCTGTTCATTGCATGTATTGCTTGTAACAGTGGTCGTAGCTTATAGCAATTCTGTCTCCTGAGGTAATAACTACTTCCAGCAGCTTCACGTCTTTGACATTTTACTTCTTAAACACACCCTGTAATTTGACCAGGGGCATACATGCAGTCGTTTGCAAACAGACCTTTGCGTACGACTGCATGTATGTGTTTCTTTTCTCGTAGCATTTCTGTTCATTTAGTGTATAACTAACAGTGTCTAACAGTGCTGCTCCTTTGGTTTCAATGTGGCTTTTAAGTGTTCTGTTGTCTTGAGTTCTTACTGCTAATAAGGAGTCATTTATTGAGAGTTGTTCATTGAGTTAATGCTTTTCATAAGAGTTGAGGTTCCTATTGTTGATAGTGTTCCTGTGCCTTGAGTTCATGACCGCTTATAACATGTCTTTTCTGAGTTCATGCACTTTCTTTCCCCTGTATTGTACAGTGCTGAGGCCTGTAAGTCCTCTCAGAAGTTTGACACCAGTCATGACTTCAGAATGACATGGGCACAAAGCCCTCATTGTCCAAAATGTCAGAAACGGGTGTCTCCTTTTTTTTTTTTCCCCCATAACCCCGCTGTTTTTTTTCGCTTCCAATGTAAATGTCAACCCTTTTATTCTTCAAGTCATTTTCCAGGACCTTCAGAACCATTTTCCAGCCAGTACACTGAAAACCCAGAACACCTTTTGCCATCCTTTACATTTGGAAAGTTAGAGAAAGAAGCTTAACACTTGAGTTGGTCTCGTTTCGTAGACTGTTTGGCGAGTGTGTGTAATTGCTCCTTCTTCTGGTGACAGCATAAGTGTGTGTGTGTCTCTTAAGTTTTGACATAGAGGTTTCATTTTGGTGAGATTTATGCACAGAGGAAAAATGCGGTAAGATTTACCGGCCATTGACACAGCAGCGTCAACGACATCCACTTTCACGGCCTGCCAGAATCAAGCAAAGCAAAACATACACTGAAGCCAGCACACACACGCTTTCTGTCCATCTGTCTCACACACATTCACACTAATTTATACACATGCATTTTGGTTTACCTCTTTTAGTCTCAAAGCATCCTTTCTCCTGTAACAGACTTTGCCACTGTCGGATGGGGAGTGGGCTTTGAATGGCAGCAGTGTTGGGATTCCCAGCTTCTTCAACACTCAACATTTAAGAGCATTAAAGGAGACTGTTAGCCCACAGCTGAATAAAACACATAACACTTATACAGAGCAAGTAGAACATAGTTTATTTTTGTTTAATGAATTTAAAGCACCACATTCGTTTGAAGGCTGTCATTCATCAATTAAAACTTAGCAATAAAAATGGACATTCTCAGTGCATCGGCATAATTATTAGAGGGACAGCTCGAGTGGGACTTTTTGGAGGACAAGAGAGATGAGAATGTGTTGGTTTGGACATATGCTGAGGAGTGTATTGGGAGGAGGATGCTGAGGAGAGACTGAGTGTGTTGGGAGGAGGATGCTGAGGAGAGACTGAGTGTGTTGGG
>JBBPCY010000039.1:18206557-18218303 GCA_037974405.1 Brachyalestes nurse
ATATATTATATAAGCCCAAATTGTTCAACATTATGATCTTCTGGACCTTTGCTTCTGAAAATTTTCTCTAACCGGACCTCTTTACATTTTAGTTGAATACCCCTGATCTACAGCATATGGCACCTGATTTCTTTTTATGTGGGAATAATGGCATACCCCTTGGACTATAGAAACTTTTCATTTATTATTATTTTTTAAATAAATGAAATGACAGTCTGACATGTTCCTTGTATGTTTGTCCAGGCTGTTGGTGTGTAGGAAGCTCAGTGTTCCGTTTGATATTTGCGGTTCTGGTAAATTGTAAGTGGAAAGCTCAGAGAAGCTAAGATGGGTGTGGTGGAAATGTAACTACTGATTTTGAACCATGAGGAAAAGTTAATGAGTGTTGGTCTTGCCATGAGCAGTGCAGTGTAAAAGTAGTAGGTGGAGAAGTATTTGCCTGTTCTCGATTTTCCAGTTGTGTTTGCCACAGGTGGAACACTGCTGCCGACTCTGCTATGCAGCATGACGTGTTTAGGGTAGCTGTGGAGTAATCGGCCGTCACCTGCCATGGAGTGTGGGTGTATCGTTTGAGCAATCCCATTCAGGACTTGAGGGTATTCCCAGACACGTATCGGAATGCCGCACGCCTCTGCCCCCCCCCCCTTTTTTGTTACTACTCAGCCTTTCCAGAGTTGGGAACAAGGAAAATTTGAGCTGGATTACTTATGCCTCTGGCTGACAGCTTGGAGCCTGGAATATGTGAAACAGTGTCCGCAAATCACTCACAGTTTTAGGAGAACGCTGTCCCTGGTTGGCCTGGCTCGGGACTGCGTGTCTGGAAATGCAGCCCTGGTCCCCGGGGGCCACTCTGAGTTTAGAGTCCTGTCTACAGCATGATCTCAGTTTTAGGCCTTAATCGTGATTTGCAGATTGTATCTAATTGAATTGGTGGATTAATTAGATCTACGATAATTGGATGGGCTGAGTCTAATTGCATAGGTCATTTAGACAATGTGCTACTGTGTCAGTGGTTTTTGATGTAAACACAACAAACAGCTATGCCATAAGGAACAATCTTACTAGTGTTTCTGGGTTAACAGCCATTGACATTAAAATGGTTACCTGTTATAGAATTTGGTCAAAGTTTTAGAGTTCTTTATATTCATTCTGCTTTTAAAACAAAGGGACTAAAAAACTTTTAAACCAAAAAAAAACGTTTAAAACAAAAATCTTTTAAAACAAAGGGACTAAAAAATGATTTACATGAAAACCATTGTTGTTAATGAGATGGGAGAGTGTAAAGGACCTTTTTAAAGTGTAAAGAACCTCTGCTTAATGTATATGAGCAGAGATTTTTAAATAAGTAAATGTATATTAAGATTCTTGAAGACTTTAAACGGTTATTCACACTTACAGACAAAACAAACATGGTTCTTATATGGCATCACTCAAAGCACTCTTTGTACTTTATACTTTAAATACTTAAAAAAAAAAATCCATTCAATTAATGGTACATCAGCATTGTTATACAGCACTTTGCAAAGGTCTTAGGCACCTGTGAAAATAATATTTAAAAACCTTACTAAATAAACTTTGAAATAAATACAAATAGCATTATGCAGTGATATGTTCAGTATATCAGTGTGTTCCTTTTGGAAGTCCAGTATTTTCCATCAGAAACCAGGTTTAACTCATACAGTCCTTCATTAAATTAAATCAGGAGCTGCTGATGTAGTTTCACAAATCCAACAACGGCTGGAGGAACCAAGGAGGAATCTGGAACCGACCTGTGTTCTCCTCACCAGCTCACACAATATCAACTACTTTTATACAAACAAAATAAATTGTTTTGTATTGTTTTTACTGCGTTCTTGTAAGTATGTATTTGTTCTAATGTTAACTTTGCTGGCAGAAAGACACACTGAGCAAAATGATTTTAAGAAATGTGCACTTTTGCACAGCAAAACATCATGAACACAGACATTCTGAGCATTTTTAAGTAAACATTAATGTTCTTTTTTGTCATCCTTTTTTATGTACTTTATTGCATTTAGTTTTTTTTCAGGTTCTTTAATTGCTTTTTTAGTTTTTTCATTATTTTTGGAAGTTTTCACCTGTTATTCCGAAGGGCGAGATGGAAAAGTCCACAAATGGAAGACTTTGTGTTCTGACCTCTTGCAGTGGAACCGACCGCAGGAAAGCCAGACCTGTAGGTGTTGATGTGGTTTTGCCGTTAATGGTCAAGGAAGTTTTTACAGCGGGAGTGGAAGCAAGCCCATACAATCTGCTGGATTTGATAGCGTTAAAAATCCATTTGCTAACAGAATGTTCTGTTCCACATAATGTCTGTTAAAACGGCAAAATATATTTTTACCAACACTGTTTATTTAGGTACAGCACTGATGTTTCTGGAGGGAAGGGTTGGGATGGTGATTGTGTCTCCAGGCCTCAGTATTTTGGTTCGTGCTTGTACTTGCCTTCTTTTAGTGCATATGGGGCCCTCTCTGGTGTGTGTTGAATGTCAACATGTGCAGCAAAAATGCATTTCCCAATGTCAAAGGCATCCAAGGTCATTGTGGGATTAGTAGAAAGCCTTTAGACACACAGGGGTCCAGAGCTGGCCAGAAATCCCTCACTGAGACTTTCACCAAGGTCTGATGGAACTAAGCATTATCAGAATGGTTTGTGTCTCCAGTTTTGGGAAGAGTGGAAGAAACCAGTAAACAAGCTTTAAAAGTGTGCATTGTTGACAGTCAATGAAAGCAGTTGCTGTACTTGTCTGTGGATCGAAGCCCTTAAAAACACGTGGCTCACGAGGATGGGTGGTTCAGTGTTTTGGGGAAGCCTATGTACCTGACGCTGTATATACACAGGTTTGTTTTTACACAGAGTCAGGGCGTCAGTGTTATGATGAAATCTCAAATCTCCAAAATGGGAACTTTATGTGAGAAGAAACTAACTGTTCTTAGTTTGAATGTGCAATAATGTAACAAGATTTCATTGCATTTCTGTTGTTTCATTAATCATTAAATGTTAATACAGTGTAAAGACCAGCTGACATTTGTAAAACCGTGTGTGTGTGTGAGTGTGTGTGTGAGAACTATAACCCGTAGAAACACACCGTCGTAACTAACCACAACACAGATTATGTAGATACATATTAAGTAGGTCTAACACATATATAGAGAACAGTTGTGCTCATGACAAAAATAGACACACAGAGGGGTGTGTATGCTTTCATGTGTATAAATGTTGTATTCTTCTAATACTGTGTACTGTACTGCCATGTTCTACTATTTGGTTGGTTGTTCCTGGCATTGTTGAGGTTTTTTTTGTTTCCTGAACATATATGAAGACACACACACACACACACACACACACACACAAACACAGGTGCACATGAGTCACACACAAGCCATTCTTTGCAGTCCCCACCTGTTACACTAACTCAACTTCCCATCACTTCAAAGAGAGCTGAAGAGGGCTGCTCTGTTTCTGTTGTGTGTGTTGGGTCCTCTCATGGTAACAGCACTGTTCTTACTCAGCTTCCCCGGCTCCTCATCACCTCTCCTGATTGGTCTTCCAAGCTGTCTGGCCAGTTAATTAGTTGAGCATGCAGCAAGGAAAAAAAGCTACATGACTGCATGTTTCCAGGGTTCTCTGAGGCCTTGGCGGCATGAACACGTGGAGGCATTTTAAAACAAACCGGGTTGTTCCGCTTGCTGCTCCATAACTCTTCCCAGGCCAGCGAGCTTGCGGGACGTTTCAGACGCTGATTACTTTATAATAGCTGTAAAAAAAGTTCACCGCGGGGATTCGGTAGGCTATATAAATCACGTCATTAGCTTTTGGATCCTGGGAGCAAACTGAAACCGCTTGCTTTTCGGCGGCTTTTGTGGTTCTCCTAACAAAGTGTAGATGATATTTCTATTGAGTGGGGAGGCTCTGGAGAAAAGAAGAGGAAATTGCTCCCATCGTTCTGTTCTCGCCTTTGAACCGGGCCTTCTTTCATGGGACTAATTGATGTCAGTTCTCTCCCTGTGCAAAGTTGAATTGCAGAAATGTTGATCCGTTTGAGCTTTTGAACCTAATCTCCTTCAAGGAAATGGCCTTGTAGTTTGAGCGTAAACATAGTTTTTCCTTTTTTAAGCTTTATACAGAGGCCATCTGTCAAAATCTGTTTTGAATACTGGCATAAACCACTAGTAGAAATATAGGGCACTGTAACCCAAGGGCAATGGCATGAGTGTTAATCCAGAAATATATTTAAAAATAGCAAACATGATGAAATGTCCAGTGAACCAAACAATGCATTGACCATGCTTTTAGATTTATATTCGCAATACAGATGAACTTGTATGTATATGGCAGGCATTATATAAGAAAGACAGTAGTTCATATGTATAATGCTGAAACCTGCCTTGCTCCTCTTTCCCTCAGATGGACGACCGCAGTGGGAAGTGGAGGCGAAGATTGTTCGTGAGAAGAGTCAAGGAGTGAGTAGAAGACTGTTTCATTTATGCATGTAGTTTAAAAGTTTTGGAGCAGCTCGTGGCCTAGTGGTTAGGGAGTTACCCCGCAATCAGAAGGTTGTAGGTTTGAATCTCAGGACTGCTAGTGGTACCACTGAGGTACACTTGAGCCAGGTACTGTCCCCACACACTGCTCCCTGGGTGCCCCCTTGTTGGTGGCAGCCCCCTGCTTCACTTGGTGAATGGGTTAAATGCAGAGAAGGAATTTCAGATTGATCACACTGTGTGCTGTACAGTGGTATGTTCACATGTGACAATAAGGGGTCAATTTAGTTACTTTACTTTAATTTACTTTAAAGTATAAATTGTTATTAAGCAAAAAAAACAGTGTGATTAAATATATTTGTACACTGACAGCAACCAAAAAGACCCCCAACAGAAATTTATCTGAGGTCTTCCAGGCCTATCTGTGGTACACTCTAAAAAAATAAAGGCTATAGGGCTTTAAATAGTTTAAAGTAGTAGAACTGTTGAAGCACTTGCCCCATAATTGAAGTGTATCACAAGTTGCCAGTCCTTCACTCATCACTCAGTACGATGCTAGCTGACCCGGTTGTCTGTAACAGAATAGTCGGTAACTGTTCTCCTTCTTAATCTGTCCAGTGAAGTTGCCTTAGTAGCAGTTTGAGAAGATGCGGTGGCTGACTTTGCGTAACTTGGCGGAAGCATGTGCTAGTCCTCATCCTCCCAGTGTTGGTGGTATTGTCCTGGTGGGATCTGGGGTGGTTCTAGTTTGTGGATGGAACTAAATACTAAAGAAAGCTGGACGGAAATGTGCCAAAAAAGGTTAATTGGAGTGATACCACAGAATTGCCATGTTTAGATCCTAGTGGTTCTCAGATCAGTCCTCAGGACCCCCCTAAGACAGTTGTTGTGAATTAGGTTCCAAGAATCCATTTAGGAGGCTTTATTTTTGAGACCATACTCCGGGGTCAGGAAACAAAGTGGCATAATGCTTTAGTTTGGATGCTTTCTTTGTGAATGACTGTTTTTTTTTGTTTTGTTTTGTTTTTTTTTTCATTTCTAGTCGAACATTGTGGTGGAAGTGCCACCATACCACAGCAAGAGCATCACCTCTGCCGTGCAGGTGCAGTTCTACGTGTGCAATGGGAAACGCAAAAGGAGTCAGTCGCAACGATTCACCTACCTGTCAGGTACATCACAGGAGTATTCTACCCCGACCACCATCACACCATATACCTCTCATACTTCACATTACACAACAGCAGCAATAGTAATAACTACACACACATGCACACACACATATATATTTCTATAACTTTAAATGTTGAAATGTGAAAAGTTGACTAACTGCTATCCATCTGGTCAAAAAAAGAAAGTAATTTTCTATGATTTATTTCTTTCTAATTTTGTACTGTCATAAAGAAAAGGCATTGTCTCAGATGGTGGGGGCGGAGGGGGGTGTTGGGTATTCGGGGAGGGTGTGAGGGGTGTCGGTTGCCACCAAAAGGCTTTGAGTGTTTTGTGCTCTGCTGTTTTAGCGAGTGTCTCCCTTTTGCATTTTGCTCTGTGTGGTTTGGTGGAGGGTTACTCCTGCTTACATTCTCGCACCTGCTATCTCCTCGTCTTTAGCATTTTAAAACATGACTGTAAGATAATTTAGGACTGCATTTACATGAAACTTCAAACATGCATTTCAGAAGGCAAAAAGTGAAAGTCTAAAGTCTATAAAATATCCTGACATTTTACTCCCATTTAAACAGCTAAGTGTTCTTTTTCTGTGGAAGAATTATTACCACTGATAACACTTTTAGGGCCAAGTGTCTAAATTGAGCCTCTTAGAGTAATGGAAAAGGTTTGGGACTGAGGAGTTAAACATTCTCTGAAAAAGGTAGTGATAGTAGTACTCTCAATAAACAGTGTTTTGACCGATTGAAGGGAGCCCAACCATCACAACTCATAAAACTCATATTGTAGCAAATATTGGTTTGGTAGAATATTAAGAGAAATTTTATGTTTTTTGTGTCATTGAAAGATCACCTAACCAGCATTTAGTTAGTGCTTTCTAGTGATCAAAATAAAATTTCTAAGAAAATCTTGAAGTTATGGTTTTGTGCTTCTTTATTGCTGCCGCTTCCTAACTTTCAGTAACTTTGGGGCACTTTCATTCTAGTAGATTGCTAAGAGCTGTTTAGAGAATGTGCTACTGCAGCCGTTTGTGTGCGTGTGTGATTGTACTATCTCTGCAACTGTATCGGTTTGTTATTATTTTCCCAAGGTGAGTCAAACCGAAAATCAGCGTTGGCGTAATTTAATCACACGTGAGCTTTTTTCTCACTCTCTATAACCTAACCATGCAACACAGGAGAGAGCGCGCGAGGCCCAGCCTCCCGCCCACCCGCCCCGCTCCACAAAGCGCCCACTCAAAAGCATGCTTCCTGTTTTCCACACTAACCCGCCTGCCCTCAGCCAATCAAACAGCAGCATGGGCAGCGAGCGCTGAGCGGGCTGTGGCGGCTGTGGTTGCCATGGCAGCGGCCTGCTTTGGGTGGGGGTGGAAAGATTGGTCTATTTGGGTAAAGGGGCAGATATGCTGTTGCAGAAGATGAGTGTAGAACACACAGTGCACATAAATTACATTTACCATTTTATCATTAGGGTTCAGAAATGAAGACTTGTGCATGTTGGGAGTCTTGTGCATGTTGGGAGGCACTGAACTGGATTTTTTGCTCCTATTTGGAACTTTGCTGGAGGGCGCAGAGCCCCAGTGCCTCTCCCAGACCCGAGACTGGTTTGTGTGGCACTCGGAGCGGGCGCCATATGCTCTCTCTGCGTTGACGGTGCATAAAAATAAACCCCCGCACGTGGACCAGGGAAACGCCAGATTGGGAAATGGGTTACTGATCACTATGTGGCATCTGCTTTTTGGGACAGATTTCCGGATACAGACCAAGCTTGGACTGATTTACACTGACAGTGGCATCCTTCCATTTCTGCTTTTCAGTTTAGGAATATGCTTGTTCTCTTCTCAAAGATGCTATTAGGAAACATTTAAAATTATTTTTAGGGACTCGAACACAAAGGTATTCCAAAATAGATTTTAGACATTGTCAGGATGGACTGATAGGGACAGATAAAGACTTCTGTATCATGAGTTGTAGAGGGTATGTTGAGTAATAATTTTCAGGAACAGAAAAACAATTATCTGTCTGTCTGTATCTACACACGCACACACACACACACACACACACACATACATATGTTAGGCTTTAATAACATAACATTTTGCCTCTCTCTCTCTCCTCTTCCTGTAGTTCTAGTTAAGCAGGAGCACAGGGATGATTTGGACCCCCCTGCGGTGCCGCCCATGCCCATGGCGCATGCCCCTAGCCTGGTCCGTTCTCAGGCACTGCCCTCTCCGGAGCACTCCCACCCGCAGGACGGCCTTCTGTCTGGTTCCCCGCATGCGCTGGCCCCCAGCCTGCACCCACTGCAGGCACCCTGCGTCCCTATTGGTTCCCCGACCTTCCCCCACCTGCCCCCTCACCTCCAAGCCCGAGGCCTCCACCCACCTCCAGAATGCCAGGTGCCCTTCCAGCCTGCACCGAGGGCGTCCTACACACCGCTCCAACACAACCTGCCCTATAACGGTCAGCCTGGTCTTCCCATGCCTGGCACCACCTCCCATCAAGCCTACGAGCGCCTGCCATTTCAACCTGACCCTGCTGGGTGTCACCCGCTGGGGATGGGGATGGTATATGGGTCACCCGTTTCAGCCCCAGCTTCTGGAGCAGGAGGTCCAGCCTCAAGCCCCAGCCATGTGGCCTGTACTACCAGTAGCCAGCCCATGGCCCAGTCTGCTCCTCACCTTCACTCGTTGGGCTACCACTGCCCCACCCCAGGCCAGCTGCCCGCCTCGCCCACTCATGCCATGGGGCAGCCGGCCCCGCAGCTCCAGCGACCGCTTGGCTACCACCCGGCTGGTCAGCGCTCTGCCTCCTGCCCCACACCCTCCAGCGCCCCAGCCCGGATGGTGCCGTCACCTCACTCGGGCCCTTCCTCTCCCCAGCTCCACTCTCTTCCCTACCAGTCTCCCACTTCGCCCTCACCTACCAGCAGCAGCCCTCTGGGCCCCTTGTCCCACTCTGGACAGCCCTCCCCCCAGGCCAGCAGTCCTGTCTTGGCGGGGCTACCCTCCACTGGGCTTCTGGTGCATCCTCTAGCTCAGCAGCAGCAAGGCACATTCCCCGCTGAGGGAGAGAGGGTGAATATTAAGCAGGAACCCGAAGACAGAGAGCTTACCTTCCGCTCCATAGGCCTTCAGGATATTACACTGGATGATGGTGAGTCCTAGTTCATCTTCACATTCTATTCAAGCAACTTTTCCTAATAGTTATTTAGGGCTGTCCTTTTTGTTCATATTGATTGTATCAACATGTGCTTGATATATAGGTGTCCGATGCGTTATTTGCTATTATTAGTTGGTATTTACAATAAAGTCACAATCAGATGTCTTATTTAACAGGAATATGAGAAATTAATCAATGATCCTTTTCATATCGGTCTTATTCACACCACATCCCATATGCAGATTATAGAACTTGCAAAAAAAGCAAAAGGTGTGTAATGATACACTAACTAAGCCCACTATTCAGTTCATGATACTGGGCTCACAATTTTATTATGAACAAAATTTGATTTAAATGATTGTGTCCACAGTGTTGTGTAATCTAATGATCCAAGAGGGGCATAAATGTGCTGAAGTGGACTGTTGACTGGTACTGGAGGTTTTGGTGTCAGTTTTAACAGATTTATAGAATGCCCTTTCTCCATGGTGGACTGTCATATGACCCACCACAATATTAAATGCTTTATTACACCACTGTAGTCCAGAAATGATTAGTAAATGCCTATTCGTATTAGTAATTTAGTAGTTGATTATTGCTGATTCATTTAGTGTTTTTAAAGATCAAACAATAAAATGTACCAGCTATAACAACCCGTCATTATTTAGAATAAAGAATTAAGTATTTCAAGCAGTGATATGCCTATAATAGGAAGGTAAATTTTAATTGAACAGGATTGACTAACTAAATAATCTGCACTTAAAGTTTTACATTCATATTTTTCTTTCTCTCTCTCACTCTGTGACATGAACGTCTATGCAGCTTCTTCACAAAGGGGATTTTATTTACCAGTGGTTGCGTAATGCAATTAAATGGTAATTAGCTGTAACGTAATAATACTTTATTCTGTTTGTAGCCGCACGTCAGCTGCTGACGGGCGTGTATTAATCTGGCCAGACCTCCTGGTGGCATAGAAGGAAATAACGCAGGCTGATTGCTTACTCATTCATAAACTGGACATTGATGGGAATTGAAGTATGATTGACAGTCTTGATAATGAAATCTCTGTATGTGCACGTGTGTGTGTGTGTGTGTGTGTGTGTGTGTGTGTGTGTGTGTGTGTGTGTGTGTGTTAAGGGGGTCCGTAAGGCTCTAGTGGACCAGCTGGTTCATAAATTCCCAATGCAGTGGACTGATAGGCAGTAACAAGCACTATCATTCATAGCTAATCCTCATTAGCTCCACTGAGACCTATTAGAGGAGGCATTTAGCTTCTTAGTGATGTAGATGGGAGAGGCAGAAAGAGTGTTTCTGAGCTTTTATCAAGCTGTTGTGCTTAAGTCAACTCATGTCTCACACGCATGTCTCATCTGAAGTGTACAGATATATATAAAAGGATAACCTTTTGTGTTGAAACAATTCATTTGTAATATGCTTCGGTTAGGTACAGCAGACTTTTAATTTGGTACCATGGCTAAACAATGAGACTTCACATTATTTACTTGTTTGAACTTTTATGGTTAATTTATATGGTTTAACATAAAGGTCTTGTTTTACATTGACATTATTTATATATTTAGAGTTGCAGCAGCCGTTTTTGTCAATTCTGGTTTCTTTGGTCCCAAATTTGCAGATTTTCTATGCAGATTTATTAAGTCACACTGGCAGGCGAAACAAACACACTAACACATTTTCGGTACTGTTTGTTATCCAAAGTCACAAATATAGATATAACACATGTTGCTCTTTACTGAACCAAACTGGCATTGTTCATTCTTAAATAAAATATAATCAAATAACGTGTATAATGAAGTGCTGCATTGAAGGTAAAATGCAACTAGCTGTTTAGCCCAATGAGTCATGCATAATTATTCCATGGCATTGCAGTACTCTCACATTCAAATACAGTGTGAGAGCACTAACCAGTAATTATGTCATTACGTCATAAAGCTGTTACACAGGTCAGCCCAAATCAACCTCAATATACCTCAATATATCATAACATAATGTGGAATCTGATCTTGCATTCCTAGACATTATTATATTTGACTACTGATGGTCAGAAAAACACTACAAAATAAGAGACTCCAATAGCTTTCCTTCAAGCAAAGTTAATCATAATTTATGATAATCAATTATATAATTAACATGTCAAAATAAGATGGTAGAAATAGTGGGTCACATGAATTTTAGCTGTGTAAAATTGGTATCTGGGGCAGTTTTCAGATTAGTTCTTAATACACTCATACATACTTAATACACACAAAAGTGTTGCCTTTTGTGTATTCAGACATGTATTAGGTTATCAACATGCAAATAGATCATTATGTGAATATAAACCTTCATAAAAAACAGATATTTTGTTTTCCCTGGTTCAAACACACACAGAATCACTCCTTCACCCTTCGAGAAGATAAAAGAACAGAGTGAAGTACTGGACCTTGTTCTGGAGGGGCTCCATCGTTCCCCTCCGGCCTCAAATAGATACACCTCACACACACATAAACACACTGACGTACCCTGTTAACTATAAATAGCTTTGTGTAGATTTTGTGTCTGTGTGATGCTTTTTCTGAAGCTGTTCTGTGATCTGCGAGACTTTAAGGAGGTCAAAGCGGCTCTGGAAATAGACCACAGCTCCAGTCAGTGAGATAAATTCACACTATTGCTCCCTCTCTCACTCTCTCTCACACTCTTTCTCTCTCAATCTCTCTCTCTCAATCTCTCTCTCTCTCAATCTCTCTCTCTCTCTCTCTCTCTCCCTCTCTCTCTGTCTCTCTCTCTCTCTCTCTCTCTCTCTCTCTGTCTCTCTCTCTCTCTCTCTCTCTCGATCACTCTCTCTCTCTCTCAATCTCTTTCTCTCTCTCTCTCTCTCTCTCTCACCTCTTCCTCTATTTTGCTCTCCCTCTCTCGCTCTCTCTACCC
>JBBPCY010000039.1:18218403-18253429 GCA_037974405.1 Brachyalestes nurse
GCATCTATCCAAAGTGCGAAATAGCAATAATAAAGATAAATAGATAATAAACAGTAACATATATATATATATATGTGTGTGTGTGTGTGTGTGTGTGTGTGTGTGTGTGTGTGTGTGTGTGTGTCTGCGTGTATATATAGCTTACTTAATAATTTATAGGTACTGACTAAGTAATAATTCTTTATTGTTACTGGATATTTTCTAGCAGTTTTGGAACAATTTATTCATAGTAAACTTTAAACGTTGAGTGTAAAAGAATGAAAGAACACTGGAAGATGACTTGCCTCACTTTTGTTAGTAAATTAACGAATGGTTTTAACTTGAGTAAACTGTTCTTTTGTAAAGTAGTTCATACATTCTGAAGGTCAAGATCAAATGTTAATCGCTATTTAAGTAAAACATTTCAGTAAGTAGTGAAATAGTATATTCATAATAAACTACATTTGTGAAAAATATTTACTGAAAAATAAGTTCACACTTGTAGTAAAGTATACGTTTAATCATTTACAGTGTAATTAAGGAGTAGTTAGTTGCTGAATAATCTAGTGGTTATTGAATAATTCATAGAACTTACTGAATAATTCTTAATAGTTACTGAATAGTAGATTGATTATTCATTAATGTATAATACTGAATAATTCATAATAGTTCCTGAATAATATAGCGGTTATTTAATAATTCATAATAGTTACTGGATAATATAGCGGTTATTTAATCATTCATAATAGTTACTGGATAATATGGCGGTTATTTAATAATTCATAATAGTTATTGGATAATATAGCGGTTATTTAATAATTCATAATAGTTACTGAATAATATAGCGGTTATTTAATAATTCATAATAGTTACTGGATAATATAGCGGTTATTTAATAATTCATAATAGTTACTGGATAATAAGTCTTCAGATAAATAACTGAATAACAGTCCTGGAGTTTAAGCTGTCAAACATTAAACACTTCAGTGATTGGACTCTTTATCAAGCATTAATATTATTTGGCAGCATTGTTTCTTATATTCACACATAAGCCTCTAGACGTTTCCCTCTGCTTGTTGTAATAAACCCCAAAAATCCTTTACCATAAGGCCCCCTTTCTTACATAGACCTCACTCTTAACCAGGCTGTGTGACAGCTCCTCTGTTTTACATGACTGAGGCAGATGTGGTGCACTAATTAAGATTTCCCAGCATCCCTGCTGAGTTTGGATTTCTTTAAAAAGTAAAGACTGAACCTCTTGTGCGCGGATGTTTGAGCATTTATATCAATCTATGCGACAGTGACAAAGCTTAGTTACTGCTTATTCGGCACAATAAATCTCGTACGTTAATTTATATGCAGTTTAAACTTCCCAAACAATTTCCAAAGCAATTTCACTGTGTCTGACTTTATAAGGTTATATAAAGTGTGACAGAAATATTATTGTCACAAACACACTACATCAGCATCAGTAGTACATGTTTTCTGAAGTTCAGGATCAAAGACAAGACAAGACAACATAAGATAAGACAACATCAGATAAGAAAAGACAAGATAAGACAACATAAAATGAAACAGGACAACAAAAGATAAGATTAGAAAAGACAAGACAAGACAACATAAGATTAGATAAGACAAGACAAAACAAGACTGTATAGGATAAGATAAGACAAGATAAGATTAGACAAGACAACATAAGATAAGGTAAGACGAGATAAGATAAGTTTAGACAAGATAAGAAAAGACAACATAAGATAAGACAAGATAAGATTAGACAAGACAAGACAACATAAGATAAGACAAGATAAGATTAGACAAGACAAGACAACATAAGATAAGATAAGACGAGATAAGATTAGACAAGACAAGACAACATAAGATAAGATAAGACGAGATAAGATAAGTTTAGACAAGACAAGACGAGATAAGATACATTTAGACAAGATAAGACAACATAAGATAAGACATGATCAGATTAGACAAGACAAGACAAGACACAATAAGATAAGATGATAAGATAAGATAAGACACAATAAGATAAGATGACATAACAGAAGACAAAACAAGACAACATAAGACAAGATGAGATAAGATGAGATAAGATAAGAAAGAACTTTACTGATCCCGAGGGAAATTCTTTTGTCATGGGCATGCTCAGTGCAACACAAAGAATAAAGATAATAGAACAATAGAGAATTTAATGTAACAATAGTGCAACAACAAGAACGTAATTTTAACAAAATAACTGTAACACTGTCCCCGCTGTGTGTAAGATTTAGTGTGCAGTATCAGCAGATCAGTAGTGTAAAAGGTTTATGAAAAGTGACTTAGTGTTCGTGCCATAAAATGAATGAATGCAATAAAATGAAATGGCAGCAGGTGATGAAGGGATGAGGCTGACTGTTAATCATTGTTTAAGTCAAATGTTTAAGTAGGTAGTTTAAGTTAAATATAAAATTAACATCATATGTATAATATATTCAGTCATTTCAGTGAGCTTTTGTTATCACAGCACATTTTAAGGGTTAACCTCAACAACCCCACATACTGTTTCTTTAACTTGATAATGTCACTGTTTGACACTTGAATTTCATACCAATCTGCAGTCAAAGCAATGTGATTGCTATAAATAGGTCCTGGACACCAGCAGCAGTGGTAATTCAGCAAAGGCTGTTCGCCATGACAGCCTTTAAATTAACCTTCTAGCCTTATGACGGCATGAGGATTCTGTGCTGTGGTGACAGGCTTCAGTCATATATGTGTGTGTGTGTGTGTGTGTGTGTGTGTGTGTTTGCGAGCAGTCCGTCAGGCTCAACCTTGATTTACAGTCCGCCGCGGACGGAGCTGCCGAGCTCGGAGATCAAATAAACACACTCGCGTTCGCTCAAGCGTGACGGCAAACCATGGAAATGAGATTCGCACTGTTGATGTGCTTTTTGCCACAGAATCTCTGCGCTGTCTCTCGCTGTGTAAATCAGGCCCAGCACACGTCAGCTTTAACATCGGCACACCAGCCGCAGCCCCGCTCCCACGGCGCCGTCTGGATCTGTTGTGCCGTGGAGTCGCCTGGAATCTGAATCTGACTGGTTGTGAGCAGCAAAAGTCATACAACTGTGATAAATGGGACCCAACTTCAGGCGAGTGACAGAAGAGGCTGTCCTGACTAGCCCATATCGTACCTTCAGTGCATTCGATGGTCCGTGATCGTCCATGCCGCTTCCTGGACTTACTTAGACTTTCACGGATATGGTGTCTTCATATTATCCCGGATTATTAATACTTGTTCCAAAATATACTTAGACTTGCATAGATGTGGTGCATTTAGATGGTTTTGGTCATCCATACCTGTTCCTGGACTTAGACTTAGACTTTCAGTCCTGGATCATCAATACCTGTTTCTTGACTTACTTAGACTTGGATAGATATAATGCATTTAGCTGGTCCTGGACTTACTTAGATTTGCACAGATGCGGTGCATTCAGATGGTCCTTGATCATCGCGATCTGTTCCTGGACTTTACTAAGAATTGTGTAGATATGGCGTATTCAGATGGCCGTGGATCATCAGTACTTGTTCCAGACTTGCATAGATATGTTGAGTTGATCATCCACGTCTGTTTTTGGACTTATTTAGACTTTCTTAGCATTATTTAGTCTTGCATAGATATGGTACATTCAGATTGTTCCTCAATATCCATAACTGTTCTTGGACTTGGTTGTGCATAGATATGATGCTCTCAGATGGTCCTTGACCATCAATACCTGTTCCTGGGCTTACTTAGACTTGCATAGACATGGTCCATTCAGAAGATCCGTGATCATCCATACCTGTTCCACAGCTTACTTAGACTTGCATAGATATGGTGCATTCAGATGGTCTTTGTTCTTCCAAGATTCTTTATTTGTCACATGCATAGACATACAGGTACAACAGTGAAATGTATCCTGAACCGCTCCTTTTGACTGTGCAGACATTATAGACAAGTACATTTTAAGTAAAAAATCAGGAATTTTCTGAAAAATGGAATAAAATAAGGAAATAAGTATGAATAAAGTAAATATAAGTCTAAATGTAAGTACAATTTAAATTTTTAAACACACAAATCTCAAAGTAATAACTTAAACAGGAGCGCCACAAGTTAGAGATAAAAATGTAAGCCAATCAAATTTGAGGTGTTTACTAGGTATTTATATAAATGTAGCAGCAGTGTGTACAATGTGCAAATGGAACGTTAAAGTCCGTATCTGTCCATATCTGTTCCTGGACTTGCATAGTCACATAAAGGCATCTGGATCTGTCATACCAAAGTGTGGCCTGGAATCTGACTGGCTGCGACCAGTACAGTCACACAAGTGTGATAAATGGGACCAGGCTTCAGGGCGTCCTGACATGTTAAAAGGCCCAGATCATGTAACACCAAACTGTCGTCAAGTACCATTCACTTCCCAGACCATACGCTCCATATATGGAAATAACATTTATATGGTTATAATATTTACATTTACAAACCAACATATTTACATATCTGTCATTACTGTAGCTCCGCCCACTCTGACTGAAGGTATAAGGAGTGTGGGGGGGGGGAGTGGAAAATGTCTGTAAACAGGCTCTCAGGATGGTCCACATTTTTCCTTGAGCTGGAGTAAAATCTTGGACTGTCTGGAAGATGCCATGGATTGGTTTGAAGCCCACCAGGGTAGAGAACCCAGACGGTGCTAACACAGGAGTATCAAGGGTACAGTGCTGCAGTATTATGGTACATTTCATTTACATTGCTTATACAGTGCAGTTTTTAAAACTATGATATGTGTGATGCTAAAATAACTGTCTGGATCTTCATATGAGAAGTGTAAAAGGAACTACAGCGCCACATTCAGAATCACTGAACGTGTGTGTGTGTGTGTGTGTGTGTGTGTGTGTGTGTGTGTGCTTAATCCTTTTTGTTTGATTGAGTCCATTATAAATGATGAGTAATAAATGAGTCACTCAAGTGATAATCAGACCTGATGTAGACCAGGCTAATGTAGACCACAGCTCCCTCTTTCTTTTTTCTCTTTTGTTTTTCCCTTCCTTCTCTGTCTCTCTCTGACTATCACACTCTCTCTCTCTCTCTCTCTCTCTCTCTCTCTCTCTTCTGTCCATGTTTCTTTCACTTTCCGTCTCATTTTGTCTTACGTTTTCTTGATCTCTCTCCCAACAACACCAAACTTTTTTTGTAGTATGTAGTATGTAAAATGGTAAAAAAATTCATTCACTGCTCATTAGGGGTGGGAATCGAAACCCGGTTCTGATTCAGAGCTGGTTCTAATTTTGCAAAGCACCGGAATCGTTTACGTCCGGCGTTATCGGTTCCTCTTAGTGGTTCTTTTGGACTTTCCTACATCGCAAACCATGACGTGACACTCCGCGACTCGATTTATCATGGAGCGGAGAAAGCGGTCCGTGGCGACAGCTGCGTTCTTTGTAATCAGTGCAGTGCCGTTTTAACTTGCAAGGTGGTAACACTAACAACATGTTAAATCACTGGAGGTCTCAACACAGCATTAAAGTTCAAGAATGCCATGTGTTCGATTCTCAGCGCTCGAGTGCAAACAGCTGCTTTCCAAGCTAAAAAATGGCCCATGACTACCTTTTTTAATGTAAATATGTATGTAAACTAACCAGCTCTTATTATCTGTCCACAATTATGCTCAGTTAAAAATATATATTTATTTTATACTGTTGCCTTCTCAGCCTCGGCTTTAGCGGCGGCTAGCCAGACGTCTTTGGCTCGTTACCACAGAGCGGGTCCAAAAATGAAACAATTACGGGGAACAGGGTCTGTTCTTTCCTCCCTCGGAACGGGAGCGTTTATTTACTGTCTCAAAAATAACAGAGTGGCCGAGTAAAACTCTAAATTCTCCCTGAAAGACTACATCTCTCAGCGTCCCTAGAGGCTCAAACACCCAGAATGCAAAGTTTCTTAAGGTTACAGGCTCACTGAAACACTGTTTGGGAATCAATAATGGAATCAATAAGAAGAATCGATAATGGCATTGACATCAATAATTTCTTATCGATTCCCATCCCTAGTCATACCACAGCACACAGCACGAACAGCACGGAATTTTTTCTCTGCATTTAACCCATTCACCAAGTAGCACCAGAATCGTTTCCCTCTGGGCGTTATCGGTTCCTCTAACGATTCTTTCTGACTTTTTCCTGCGTTGCGCACAATTACGTCACACTCTGCGACTGGAACAACTGGAGAAAGCGGTCCGCGGCGTGGTTGCATTTTACAAAAAAAAAACAAGTGAGGCAGTGGGCAGCCAGAGCTCCTTGGCAGTCTTGGGAATTGAACCCACGACTTCCTGATCGCAGGGCGGACACCTTAACCACTAGGCTACCAATTTTTTATATATTAAATAATCTGTAGTGTTGGAAACATGCTCATTTGTTTATCCTGAAAACAGTAGTTTTACACCAACAAGCAACGTACTCAAAGCAAAATATAAAGAAATGAAAGGTGGCTTAAGACTCTCGCACAATGCTGTATAGTTTAACTCATGAAAGTGGGTAGTACAGTTAAGAATTGTAGCTGATTGTAGCCTTTGAAGCTGTTATCAGAATAAACAAATGAGCATTTTTCCAAAACTACAGTTTACTTAATATTTAAAAAAATCTTTTAAACCAAAGCCTCGAGGGTGAGGCTTTTCCAATAAGCAGAAAACAGTTCATCCATTTCCATTAATTCTAGCTATTCTGGTGGTAGGATAAGGGGCTTTAATATATCTGGGTGCTTTCAGTTCACAAAATCATTTCTCTATATTAACTGATAATATATCAATAAAGGTGACTTCACTTAATCGCGTTCACTTCCTAAAGAAAAGAAGAAGAAAAGAACTTAAAAACTGAGTGGCAAGCAGCCAATGGACCTTACTGAAGGATCATACCGTGACAACTAACATACAAATAAAGGGACGTTATTTATTATTTACTCATTTTGTTTTGTTTGTACCACAGTACAGCAGTAAAGCATACATGGGCTCCCTATATGTGTAAACTAGTGAACCATCTGCAAGTGATTCTGGAGTAATTTCTCAGACCTCTGTTCTTGCTTCTGGGCCGAACTTACGTTTTGAGAGTTCCTGATGTCATGAGCTCAGTCACAAGGATGATGCATTTGTGGCCTTTGACAGTGGACTTCCAGGAGTCGTAGAAGCGGACGATGTTGGGGTGCTGCAGCCCCTTCAGCATCTCCACCTCCTCACTGAAGCGCTGACGCTCTGCCTTTGTAAGTCGCCGTGTCTGAGAAGGGAAGAAACAGAGTGTAAGAACTTACAGAAGTGTTCAGACTTTATGGATGACCTATTAGTACCTTTTTCTGACCGGAGAACTAATCAAAAGTCTGGACACTTCACTGAATTAAATGCTCATGGTTCATAAACAAGAGTTAATTTACTTCCACGTACTTACTAATATCGCTTATTAATCCATATTTTGGTAGTGACCTGTCAGGAACCCCACAAATGTAGTACCCAGTTCTAGGTACAAAATGTCAAACTACAGTTATATCATTTCTATTACTATGTGTAGCTAGCAACTGCATAATTAGTGAAAAATCTATCCTCATTAATGCATTTGAGTCAAAAACCCTTCTATATTTATATGTGTCTAAACTTTTGACTTGTACTGTGTGTCCTTAAATGAACCCTTTAATAGCACTTTGGCCTGGGCCAGCACATTTGTTTAAATTGTATTTTTATGGTGTGTTAAACTATCCTCATATTATCTTTAAGTGAGTACATGGAAGTAAGACTTGTTTATGAGCCACGAGCATTTCATTATGTGACAAAAGCAGCAGTACTCTTTTAAATGAAGGGGTGTATGTAGTGCCTACAAGTTTACACAGAGCAGAACTGTTCTATTGTGAATTAGCACAGTTATGTAATAGCAATTTCAGAAAACATTCACTTTCTAGGTTCCGGCCATGGCATTTCATCCAGTGGAGTGGTTTAATGACGGCGACAGGGTTTTGGAGAAGAGGGAAGTTTTTGTGCCGCACACCACTTACCACAGAGGCACAACTGAGCCCTAGTTACTGTGGATTTCACTGATTTAATGCTAAAACTCTTTAAAAAATAAACTGATAAACTGAACACAACAGATGGAAACTCACTGGTGACAAACTGCGACCGTTAGAGTTAGATTTGGTGAGTCAGTTTGGTGTATAATTTTTTTTTTTTGTCTCTTTTTTTTAGTAATGCAATTCTATTTAACCCAGTCAATATAGTATAAGTATAGTAGATAGTAGAATAGACAAAATAAATTTTCAAAACTATTTCACAATTCAAACAACGTTATCTTATTATATTATTGTACCTTATAGACTCAAGAATACTGTACATCCATTCCAGACACGGAAGACACTCTGATTTGAGTTTGACATTTCTTTTGCCAACCAAACATGTTAGAAGTTACAAGTACACACACATAAATTTAAATAAAATAGGAGTACGTGTTCCGTGTCTTTAAACAATGAATATAAATGAACCATAATCCACTCGAGTTATGTTTTTAAGCAGCATTGATTGCATACAGACTGTCTCACTGCATACATTTTTATGTTATTTTTCCAAAAGGTACTCAGAAAAAGAAATTTTAGAGTGTAGTGTTCCTTTAAAACTCATTTAGGGGACACCACTGGGGCTTAAGGACCATGTTATGTCTTTGAGGGTGCATTTACAAGGTCTTTAAATACTAAAATGTACCTGGATGGTACCCTTTTTTGTAACAATGTAGCATCTTAACTCTGGAACAATGTGTCAGAGATTAGTAGGAATGAAAATTCAATATATGTTTTTTAAATCCATGTTTTAAATTGTTTCATCGTTTGTATCTCTTTACGTTTTCTTTTTATTTTATCACGTGTAATTCTAATTGTAATTTTTAATGTTCATTTTAATTCTTATAATTAATTTGGCTTTTACATATAAACAACATTTTAGCATTTAGTACAACATTCACTTATGTTCCCTTGCAAAGCACCCCATGTTTCTGTAAAACAAATGCTATATTTTATTTTTATTATTATTATTATTATTACAGTACGTGTTTTTTATAAAAGATGTTCAGTGACAGAGCATTAAAACAACTTTTTTTATATATATTAACCGCTTTAATCACTAACTGAATTACCACAGAAATGTTGTCAGAACTAGAAAGTTGTATAAATCATAATAAAACTCGTGAAGTGGGGTAAAACAGTTAAGGGCTGGTGTTAGTCATAGCTTTTGTTATTAGGATAAACACGTTTTTCTCCAAAATGGACTCAACTACACGTAATATTTCAAATAAAACCAGGTCACTTAAACACAGGATTTTTCATGACATTTCATTACATATGTTTATGTTCTAAGTCCTTGAATGTCTCAAGGCTGAAACTTTGAAATTAGGAAGAAAACTGCTCATTTAGCCAGGACAGCTACCACAGAAAAATAGAGAGCATGGGTCAATGCCCATTCAGGACTTTGCATTTATTAGTGTTTCCACACCTTTTTTGTACACACTAGGTCATGCCTCACCACATGACATCATTGGGGTCTATCAACACTCCTACCACACACCCTCAGCTTCAATGTGCCTTTCTCAAATGCCTCAGGCACCAAGACCATTAGGCCTCTCAAACGTGTTAGCACCAAAAAACCCCCTCAGATTCCATACTGTCCGCTTTTAAAACAGTGAACCCACCATTCAGCTCATTAAGCCTCATTTGTAGACACTGATGTATGACTCACTAAATAAGACACAAACCAGCAGTGATTAAGTATCTCTGGACTCTCCAGAGAGTTAATGGCTATGGCTAATGAGCGGCATCTTGAGAAAGAGACACAGATGCCCCAAAGCAGAATGAGGAGGCAGAAGAACATATTTATGTAACTAACGCAGCAGGAGATGGTATGAATATATACACGAGGCACTTATTTTCTCACTGCGTCTTTCTGCTAGCAAAGTTTTAGAATAAATGCAAACAAAAAAGTAAGCAGTAAAATGTATCAAGATCTGTTTGTTTGTAAAAACGAAGTTGATATTTAGTCAGCTGGTGAGGAGAACACAGGTTTGGTTCCAGATGATCCACTTGAAAAAGGCCATTTTAATCGATTTTTCCCCTTGATTTACCATATATCTTTGATCTAAATCCCCTGCATATTGTAAGTCCAGTGAAGATTTACATGTGGAAGGGGTTGTTGGTGGTGGGGGGGTGGCATGAATGTATTCACTTTCAGAAAAAAAAAAACATGCTCAGTATTATGATATCAAAACATTTTATTATTTATCTTTTAAATATCAGGGATAAAGAAAATTAATTAACCTAAAGGTAATTAAACATAAAGATAACTGTTAGTCAATTATAATTCCTCTGGCCTAAAGTTATAAGTCAGAAATCCTTAAAAAACAGATGACAATTTACATAGTTTACAAAGCAAGAATGTGGGGTATACAGGTGGGAACATTTTATGATTATCAGTCCAATATTGGAATTACGGCTGAATATTTAGAACCCTATTATCAGCTCATGTAAGCATGTGTTAATGACTTCTGGTGGACTATTTCCAGCCCACCCATAGAGAATGTAAGAATGAGGGTTCATATGTTCAGACACGAATGCCACAATTGTGACCATTTTTTAGACCCATCCAGTGCCACCAACAGCTAGGTCTCCTCCAATCACACGTTGCTACCAAATCTGGGAGGGTGAAGGCTAGCATGTCCCTCCTCTGAGACACACTGAAGTGGCAGTCACTTTTTAATATTTTTGCTCTTTGTTATTTAGTGTATCTCCAGTGCTTATATCCAGCTATACTGACAGAGATCCATAAGCTCTTTAGATGATCAGTTCAGTATATCAATGTGTTCCCTGTACAAGTCGAGTATTACTTGTAGTTTCCATCAGAAACCTGTTTTGACTCAATCAGTCCTTCATTAAATTAAATCAGGAGCTGCCGATGGAATTATACCAATCCAAACAACGGCTGGAGGAACTGAGCTCACAAGAGATGAACTACTTTCTAACAAATACCAACAACCTACATTTACCAATCTTTATTATTTGTTACCAAATAAAAAGTTAAGTTGATCCGTCACTACTCTTGGGGTCATTTTAAGAAATGGTTTCCCAGTCTGCACTGAGAAGCTGTCTGGAATGGCTGTCCTCCACTATAACAATATTGGTGCTCAGTTCTTACCACAGGCTTGAAGCTTTGTATTTGGCTGCCAATTCAGTAAAGCAATGTGGCTCTGACCTCATCTCTGAAAGAGTCCCACTCACAGCCTCCTGGACAGACTTACCACAAAACTGAGACTCATTGTTGTCCTCGAAATTTAGCATTAAAATCACAGGCCATGCTTTGCTAAGATGTTTTCACTGCAGAATTTAATATCTACCAGCTCTCTGGTGCCAAATAAACAAGAAGGGCAAACCGCAGATGGGAACTTTTGAAAAATAAAAAGTACACATTGCAATGCAGACTTACCTGTACTGACAATGCATGAGGTTACAGTGCAAAGTGCTAGCACCTAAAACACTTCAGATCACTTGAACTGAACGAGAACATGACATTATTCTATAAACCAGCAACCTAATGTGGGCTGGTGTTATAAAACAAGGGCCTTTATATAAGAAGCTGTAGTGTTTTGCTGCATTCTGTGGAGGTCTCTTTTTTGAAGAATGCTAATGCTACAGCAGGGCCAAAATAAAATGCACAAAATAAAGAAGAGAATGCAGCCTTGGTGCTGAAAACATACTGGTTAAAACATCAAATATTTTACATATGTAGCATAAATCATAAATCGTGACAGAGCAGTTATTAAGTATTATAGTTTCCACAACGCATTCCAAAGTCATGTCAAAGCACATGTGCAGGCACAGAGATTTAAAAGCCGTAATTGTGCAGCATATGTGCTGCATATGTATGATCCACTGCCCAGTCACTGATTAATTTTGCTTTCCTTTTATAGTATCCATAGTGGTCAAATCACCAGTGAAGTTGTTAAATGCAAATGTTGATGATGGTGAGATAGTGGTAAATCAGAAAAAACTACATTTCCTAAAGGGGGCTCTGCCTTACAATGATCTGCATGTACTTTTACAACATGAATAGACTATTAAAAACTACCAACATAAAACAACATCTCAGGCATCAGGCAACAGTTATATCAGTTTATTATAAAGGCATTCTGTGATGTACCTGTCTGGTTCCATTCACCACCACTGTGAACAATTCTGACTCTACAGCAGAGCATTTCTCTATAACAGAGTATTTTACACCAACCCGTCTGAATGACTTTATTAACGATTTAATTATGCAGAAATGTAATTCCTCTAAAACCCATAACATAGCAAATGCTTGCTCAAGGAATTTTCCAATGGTTCTATAAAAAAAAACAAAAACATTTTTTATGAGTTTTCAAACAAACATTATAGAAAGAATAATTGCACTTGAGGTGTTTACCAGTACAGAACACAGAACAATAAAAATAAACAAACAAATACCAACAGGAGACAAGCTGAGTAAAAACATAAAATAGATAGAAAAAAACAAGTCATAATTTTCTTATCTTTAAACCTTGGTGCCTAGCCTAAACGTACCCAACCTATTAAGTATTGTGTCCACAATTCCTTAAAATCCTACTTTTAATCCAGCAGGAGTAGACCCACATACCCGCCACACACAAAGGTGTGTTATTCAGGGACATCTGACAAGTGTAGAAAGGGATTCCACACAGTATAAAACTTGCTAGTGGATCCTTTAATGGTATTTCTTATTTTCTCCAGCTGAAGACAGTTTAAAACTTCTCTAATCCATTGTGTATAAGAGGGGGGTGTTGTTGATTTCCATTTAAGTCATATTTACCGTCTTGCCAACAAAGTAACAAAGTAAATTACCTTACTGCAGATTTTTGTCAATTGCAGAGTGGTTAGTGGGGTACCAAACCAAAGGGGCAATACAATCCCAGTGGGTTCTATTACAGGTAAGTTTTGAGTCAGTGTGTTTTTCCCATTTTTCTTTAAAGGAAAGCAAGTTGAGTTATTGTTTGAGTTCAACACACTTTAGATAGAAAAGAGGCTGAAAACACTAGGATATTAATTCACCCTAACAGTTCCCTTAAATACCGCTGGTTTATGATTAAACATAGCTGACTTCAAGATGTACTGTCTATTTGTAGGAATATTATGTAATATGTGTGTCTGTGTGTATACATGGGTGAGTCGGGAGGGGGTGGGGTATGGAGGAGGCCAGCTTCTTATCAGGAAGGAGCAGTATCTGCTCTAGGCCGCACTGTTTTTGAAAGAAGAGTTTAGGGGGTAAGAGGCACAACTGGGTCTCAACTGATATGCTCCTTCATCACAGATACCATTTGCTTCCTGTGATAGTGCTTTAAAGAGAGATAACATTGCTGCACATGAGCAAGAGTGGAATTTAAATATGCAGAGACAGTAACCTTGGTTATTAGAAATGTATCAATGCAGATGGACCAGCATGTGTTTACTTAAATGTATTTTGCAATCAACAAGGGCATCAACTCCCAAGGTCATCAACACAGCAGCAACAATGTCCCTAGATCACATGGTGCAAGTCTGCAGAGACGCAGAGGGTTGTGATGCCTCTTGCCAGGAGGCAGCGGAGTGTATTATTAGCCTGTTGAGACTCAGCGAAAGCCGTGAATATTTGGCCTAGAAGTTGCATGCCATCAGTGTATAAATTCATGGCTGTGGGTTCTGGCTGATCTGTCCTTTCATATTAGCTGAGGCAAAGGCACTGTACAGCCAAACCATAACACACTTCAATAACATTTTTTTTCTGCATTTGGGCCTTACAACCATAAAAACATTCTTTTATGTAACTGAAAAGTGTCTTTTTTACCTTTGTTAAAGTAAAGTAAGTAAGATAATAATTGATGGATTAACCAAACCTTATATAAAAGAACAAGCTTTAAAAACCTTTTAATTTAGATTATAAATAGTTTTAAAGTTTGGTTAATCACTGCATTCTGATTACAAGACATCACAATGGTGAACCATTAGTTTGTAGATAATTAAATAGTTGAATACAGTCAATGTATTATCTAAAAATATATTAATTGCTATACATACATTTGTTATTTCTTACTTCAAACACCTAGGAACTGACCAGAATGAGACCAGAATGAGAACAGCACTGACTGAGAACATATGTTGACTAATCTCTTGATGACTAACTAATGCTAAAGAAGATCCTACAGGTTTGCCTGGATTTTGGTTTCAGGTGTGCTTGGGAAATGTATTTTTGGATCATGTGCTGCTTTCCCTCCAAATGATCTGTGACGTTTTAATTGTAAGTTGCTAGTAAGTAGCTTGTAACTCAGTGGAAGATTAGTCTATTAAACCACACTGGATTGTAACTTGCCTTTGATGCGATGCAAGTTTTGGTGTTCCTACCTTTCTGTTTTCTTTCCTTAGCAGTTGCACATAACCAACTGTTGCCTAAACAATGCAGTCATGACTAAACAAGTTCTCAGTACTATTATCCTGAAAAGTACATTGAGAAAGCTACCCTTTAAAATAAAAGACTATGTTGATGAAATGTTGCTGATAAGCACTAAACAGAGTACCAATGTATGAAGTGAAAGCCTCCAGTTAGCATGATGTGATTTGCTAACTTCAAGCTGTACGTTTCTACTTATCAGCCAGTTTAACAGGCTAATCTGATCTGGCGGAATGATTCCTTCATATATCAACTCTTCATATATAAATTATAGGTAAATGTGAGCTGTACTGATGGCCTAGTGGTTAAGGCATTCACCCTGAAATCAGGAAGTTGCAGGTTCAATTCCCAAGACTGCTAAGCACCTCTGAGGTACCCTGAGCAAGGTACTGTCCCCGGGCACTGTGTTTCTGGCTGCCCGCTGCTTCAATTGGTGAATAGGATAAATGCAGAGGAGGAATTTTGTGCTGTTCACACTGTGTGTTGTGGTGTGTTCACGTATGACAGAATGGTCCCGTTCACTTTTCACTACTGATGTTACTGCACAGAACCACATCACAAATGTTATTATTTATGTAAAAGGCTTGTAGTACTGTCATAAGGTAGAGTTTCTAAGATGCTAAGGCTTATTTATACAACGGCTTTAAAAATTTTTGTGCATTTAAATCTGTGGTTTAACCATTAGTATTTGGGACTATTGGGAGTATTAGGGCAGTGTTGTTTGGTACAGTATTCAGAGGTCCCTGAGCCCCCGAGTCCCTGAGTTAGGGTCAACAGGTCCAATAGAAGCAAAGCATGGCTAACCGCTTAGGCTAAACATGCAAATCTGAGGGCTGTTGCTAGAGTCTATCCCAGGGCTCAGAGGGCGAAGGTGGAGAAACACTCTGGACAGTATGCCAGTCCACTGTAGGCCATTAATATTTCAAATCATGAGAATCCTGCCAAAGAACCACTTGAGATGTTCAGTGTAATCAGGATGTGTTAAATGAGAAGGCCAGATACTGTACATTTATAACCTTCTGACATTGATGATATAACTTGGTCTCACTTGGACTCATAAGTTGTTCATTCCTTTGACATAGTTTGCAAGGGGAAAAATATATTTTAGTTAACATGACAAGTAATATTAGCACAGTAGTGCAGTGCTGTATACAGCCTGTCTAAATGGAAGATACAGGCTGAATCAAGTGCATTTAGCACTTAAACTGTAAAATACTGATAACATGCTATGTATTTATGCTAAATACTCAATTGCAAAGAAACATTCAACATTACTAAAGGCTTAGGTTGATATCAGACACTTTGGAATTACATGCTATAGCTAGAATTATGTATATGAAATTATACCTTTCAGCTGTAAGATTAAAATCACCTCCCTTTGAGCAGCAAAGCTTAATCAACAAAATTGAAGATACAAAATCACAGTACTTTGCTGAGCTTAATGTTAGCAAAATCAGCCTCGTTTCGTGCTTTGCTTGAAGCACAGGAGATGAACTTATTAATAAGAAAAACTAGGACCCCAAAGGTTTATTTAAGCAGACTCCAATGGTCTAAACACGTCTGTCATGTTCTTGGACTTCTTGAGAACATGAGCGGCGTCTCTTTCTCTGTTTTTATTAACCTCAGGACTCTTAGGACACACTACTCTCTGGCTCGAAATCCCCAGTCAAAAAAAGCTGTCTGCTTAGGGGAACTAGAGGAAGGATGGATGATCTCTCTGTTACGTAACAGAGGAATCAATCTAGGTTTCACAGCCTCTGGTCTTGCCAGCAGCTTCCTTCCCCTCTCACTTGTGCAATGCACAGATTTATGGACTCCTCAGTCCCAGAGAGTCGGAGTCAGTCAGAGATAAAAGACGGTTACTATGGTTGCTTGAACCTTATTTGTAAGAATGTGTTCCAGTTTGTATTCAATGGATTGCCATTTTACAAGTACACTATATACTTTTACAGATTATCAACAACACTGCTCATAAAATGAAATGGTAATTGGGTGCAATTTCTCTCCTTGCTGCCCTGTGGTTACTGCTAAGTGCCCACAATATGTGCAGGGTTTCTTCTTTAGTGTAGTACACGCACACAAAGCTGTAGTTGTGGAAAACATCTCATTAAAACAACCTCTGATCCAGGCTTTCAAGGCTTTCAAAACTGTTTGTTTTGCCCAGATGTTCTGTTCAGAGACTCTGGCGGTCTCGCGGTAAATGATCACTACATAGTCCTGGGATAAAATATGGGTCTGGAATTCTGAACGGATAAAGGTAGTTCTTTAAAAAGTGCCTGCTAATGTTGCTAATATGAATAATACGCATTAAAGCTAGGCCTTAGTAAGTCTTCAGTAAATTTGATCACAGTTGCACGGCTAAATGTTCTTTACGAAAGTTTCGGCTTAATTTTGGTCTGTCTATTCGGCTTAATTTTGTCTACAAGTTAACATTGTTAACACAGTAAACACACTGTAATAGAATTTTTCTTATTTAGTGGGAGTTTATAGCTCACTAGTGTGTTCTTTTAGAAGAAAATATTAGCTTGTTGAGATGAAAACAGGCAGGAAAAGTCAGTATGAGTTTTTAATACAATAATGCTAATTTATGGAATACAGAATACTTATGGAATATTTAGTTTCTTAACCATTAAAACTGGACTCACAACTGGAGTGGACTCACAGCTCATATGCTCTCTACAAAAAAGGGCAGAGCAGGCTGTTCTTGCTGCGAAGGCTCATGTCTTTTGGAGTGCAGGGGCTGCTCCTAAAAACCTTTTATGACTCTGCGGTGAAATCAGCCATCTTTTACGGTGTGGTCTGCTGGGGCAGCAGCATCTCTGCTGGGGACAGAAAGAGACTGAACAGGCTGATCCGGAGGGGCAGCTCTGTTCTAGGGTGCCCTCTGGACCCAGTGGAGGTGGTGAGTGACAGGAGAATGGTGGCTAAGTTGTCATCCCTGTTGGACAACATCTCCCACGCCATGCAGGAGACTCTAACAACAGAGCAGCTCCTTCAGTGGCAGGCTGCTGAACCCATGATGTGGGACGGAGAGATTCTGCAGGTCTTTTCTTCCAACTGCTGTCAGATTCCACAAGACTTTGCAGATGACCACACACGCACAAACAAACACACACATCCAATACACCATGGTAGTTTCTCTCTTATGTGCAATATTACTTGAGTGGAATTTTTTTGATGCAACACGTGCAATTTTTTGTGTGAAACTATTACTACTGGGCAAAATGTGCAATTTAAAATGTGCAATTTTTTTGGTGTATTTCTATTGTTATTGACTATGCCTGTCACTCCACCGTGTAGTGTACAGGATGTGTGTATGTGTGTGTATCTACAGTGTTCTTATATTTACTTATATATCCACTCTGTATATATGTTTGAGAACCGAACTCAAAGTTTTACGCAGAAATCCCCACAATAATGCGGAAACTGCAAATATCCTCTCCCTTTTTTGCTTTTATGTGGCAATAAATATATTTTTACTGGATATTTTCACACAAGCGGACTCAGGGCAGGCTGTTTCAAAATTCCACACCAGGGTTGAGACCCCGCGCTCCAAGCGCGATTTCTCTGTGGTGCAAGCACAGTTCAGTAGATCTCCAGGAGACCTTTCCAAAGAGCCCTCATTTGTATTTTTAGCCCAAGTAGATCAGGGATTATACCCCGAAAACCACAGTGTCCCAATACTTTTGTCCAGCGACCTTCCGAGTTGCATATCTCGGTGAGGAATTTTAATTAAAAGAGGCCTTTACATTTTCTTTAAGGGTAATGCATTAAACTGAGTTTAAAATGAAATTAAAGTGTTCTGGGAGCATATTTGGGGGCATATTTAGGGTTTACACTATAAGAATAGGCATATTTATTCATTTTTTTACCAAAACACAACACCCTGGTTTTTCACTATACGCGGGTGCTCTTGGAACGGGATTACTGTACTACACTATGTTTACGGAGCTCCCCAGTCACACGTGTATTCAGTACGTTGAACAATTTTCAAGTTTACAAAAATAATCCAGTCCGATGAAATGTAATATTTCATTATGCAATTAACTGTTTCTAAACAATAGTGTTGAGTCATTGTGAGACTAGAGTTTTACAATGCTAATGCATTTACTTTATTATTGTATTGTATTATTAAATATTAAAATAACTAATAAGGCCTCATTACTCAGTCAGTGTTGTTAACTGTAGTGCATAAATTTCGTGAATTCGTAGATTGAGCCTTTGATGGAGTCTGACTATGGAAAAAGAAGAATTTTTTTGTGGTTAGGACAACACTGAAAGTCAAAGAGGGCCAGCTCTGACCACACATCGTCTTTAGCCAAGTATAGCAGCACATTGGGGAATCACCCTTTCCACTCAGATTGAAAGAATGATGCACTCTTTCAGCCCTTCCTCTACTTCGCCTCTATTTGGGTGTTGCTCTCTTGTGGTTTCATGTTTTGCTTTAAAACGTTTTAAATTGTTTAAAATGTTGAGTGCATGTGGTCACAGCAGTTCGGAGTCCCACTAAAGTGGTGTAAAAAGAGTGTAAGTATGTGGAACTGTAGATAAGCATTTTCTTTTCCCTTACTACACAGATATGCCTTTTGACATTAAAGTGTTGAAGTACGGATCTGTGAGGCAAAGCAGGGGATGTTGCTGCGTTTAATATGCTTACTATTGGACAACACCTTTTGGAATAAAGTGCCCATATTCATCATTTTGAATCCCTTTAGGAATATTTAACTTGCTTGAATCGTCATGGTCTTAATCTCATCGTGGCATCTTTTCAGGGCATGTAGTCTCTACTCTGACCACACATCATGATGCAGACTTGCTCATTTCCACCAGCCTATCTTGTCCTCTCTGTGTTGGAAAGTCCATGAAGCGTCTTGTTCCTGCCTTACCCACTGTAGTCACAGCTCATCAAGTGAGTCGAATTAATGAGAGCACTCGGCAGACATTGGCCAGGGAAAAGCTAGAGCATGGAAGGAAAGTCCGGATCATGGGCTGAACGCAGCTTGAACAACAAAACACTTCGGGCTGCTGAAGAAACAAGTGCTGTCCTCCTTCAATGCCTTTCCAGCTTTGATGGTAGAGTGGTGGGGTCTTAGCAGATCAGAGCCTGCGGCCCTGTGGTCTGTCCAGTCTACCTCAAAGTGAGTTTTTCGGTTGCTGAGACATTAGAATTGAGATTTGTTTTGCCTGAAAACTCTGATCCGGAATGAATCTGCTTGTCTTTGCTGCAGTTGAAGTCTGAGTAAAACCTTTATTTGGATATACCATTTTACTTGCCCTGTGGTTTCACATGTAAGTGTAAATACTTCCAACTACGCAGACCAGAAACAAATTTACGTGAAGCCACTTTTGTATGAGTGAATTGACAGGTTCTGTTGCAGAGAGGCTTATGGGTAAACTTAAAATAGCACTAACCAAAAGACTGAAAAGTACAAATGAGTTTGACTATACTTATTGATTCCATTGCCTTCTGCTTTTCCGTTGCCTTCTGGTGCCTTTTTACTCATTTGCTGCACTCCTAAGGGTGCCAGGAAGGTTTTTGGAGCAATGCCATTAAACAACCACTTTTGAGATGATTCTTCAAATACCCCTTTTCCACGAATTACATATGTGAGTGTGTAACTTCCAAAAAATGTAATTGTTTAATACAAATGAATGGTTTCCTTCCTATATTCTTATGATTTAGGAACCTTTATTTCACGAGCTGGAACATTACACTGCCTTAATTTGAGAGAGATAATGAGTAATAGTTATACTAAACACATTGTTAGCAGTTTTTGTATATGAATTCTTACTGCCCTTACAATTGGTCGTGGGTTCGAATCCCAGGGCTGCTAGTGGCACCACTGAGGTACCTTTGAGGTACCACACACTGTTGCCCAGGCACTGTGTCAGTGGCTACCCACTTCTTCACTTTGTGAATGGGTTAAATGGGTTAAAGAATTTCACGTGCTGTGTGCTGTGGTGTGTTCACACGTGACAAATGGCCACTTTACACATTTTTTTTTTTTTCATTTCTATGATTAAATACCACAGCTTGATCATTTTTATCACTGTATTTTACTATGTTTTGGTGATTCTGTTTGGTCATCATTATTTATTTAGTTTTAGCTTTAAAATGTTGCTTTGACCTATTTAGTAGTTTTAGACAGCCTCACTACTTTACATACCGTATTGCACTAACCACCAAATTATTGACGTAAGATGATTAGTTATAATCAGTATATGATTGGGTATAAAGTATGTACGTCTTTATTGCCCTCCTGGGTAATTTATTTTGCCCCCTTAACTAATTGTGCCTGACGTTTGGCATGGACACCTCTGTGGGACTGACTATGCTTGGCTGAGCTGGTGAGGAAAGGTTGTAGGTTGCTAATAAGAAGATGACTAAAGTAAAGAAGTAGCGATTCACCTTTTGGACAATCCACTGGTGAATCACTGGGCTGCTTAGAAAATGTCTGTATCCCACACCCATGAGAGACCCCAAACTGGGTTTCTGTTTCTCATTCTTTCTCTCTCTTTCTCTTTCTGCATCCCTTCAGAAAAGGATTTGAAACATAGACATTGGCCTTCGTTCAACATACTCAGAGAACATGGTACTTTAAAATGATATTACTCTGATATTCTTTCTCTTGTTTTTTAAAACTCTTTTCTCCTTTAACTGCATCTCATGGAGGATGTGCTTGTCTTTAGTTATTCATAACTAAAGGTTATCATCAAACAGCGTGACATTTTTTAAATTCAATTAAATAATATTTTTAGTGCATTCAGCAATCAAGCAATTATTTTAATGTTAATTATAAAAATGCAAATTATAAGAGCAGACATTGAATTTGACTTCTTATGTATGACATCTGCTAAAACCAATGATGTCCTACAAGTGTGCATTTCCTCTATAACATCCTTATAGCTGAACCCTAAACAGAATATCCAGAGGTTCAAACATGGCTTTATACTGACCTGCAAATTGCACAGTAATTTATCAAGAGCATGTATTTTAATAGATGAATGGGTTATGACAGGCCTACCGTGGCTAAAACAAAAATGGATCCTATTTCTGTTTTAGGACACTCTTATATACACTAGGCATTTTTTTCTATGGGCAGCTAGTGGCCCAGTGGTTAGGGAGTTGCCCCTGCAATCGGAAGGTTGTGGGTTTGAATCCCAGGAATACCAGTGGTACCACTGAGACACTCTTGAACACGGAACTGCTTCACTTGGTGAATGGGTTAAATACAGAAAAAATTCACTTTTTTCACACTATGTGCTGTGGCTATAAGGGCTACTTTACTTACTTACTTCACTTAATCTTCCACCGTTCACTTGCGATTCCTAGTGGACACTGTAGATCACAGCATTAGGTGAAAGGTAAGTAGCAGGCTGAGGAATATTTGCTAATATTAATGGTGGCAGTTAAGCCATTATAAATGAAACTGTAATAGTTATGGGTGGATGTTGTGATATTTCTCTTTAAAATAATGAATTGCATGGTTTAACTAAGAACACTGACAGACTGAACCGTATGTTTCATTTCAAAGTGAGTTTAGTTGTCCTGTTTACTTTTGACTTGTAGTACAGTGAACACCAATTCGGATTCAGTCTGGTATTCATAGATTTGTTTTAGATGTGGCTGATCAGGCAACATATCTAACAACCCTAGCCTTTCCCTCTCAGTTCTCTCACCATAAAAAAGATAAAACAACTCTGTAGAGTGAAAACAGGCTAACAACACCCCAACACATTCCCTACCTGCTACTCATGTGACTGGTAAATGCTGATTCATTAATGTGATTGCACATTTAGTTTATTGACATTTCTATTGCTATCTAGTAAGTAAAATAGTTCACTTCTATTCAGCACAGTATGAAAAAAGTATAATTTTTTGTCATTTTACTAATTTAGAATGGTCTAACACTGAAATAAAATGATTTGATAAAAATTTCAATGCAAGAATTAAAAATGTAATAAACAAGAGTTTTCTAAAATATGCCTTTATACCGAAATGACTAATAGTAAATGAAACTTCCCTACAAGGAGAGCCTTCTGCCCCTGCAGCAGAGGAGAAAAGGTTAGCATAGCATTATTGGTAACCTATGGGGCCATAAATTCCCCCTTTTTTAACGCACCAGACTGACTGGGGTCACATATTGTTCATTAAGTCCTGAAGCAGCCTCTGAGTGGTCAGTCGAAGCATCACTCAGCCAGTGCAGAAAATGCTGTCACCTCCTTTTCCGCTAATACTCTTTCAGATCAGCAGGGGCTTCGTGTTTACCTGTTCGTTATCGCCTGCTACAGGTTTCATTCTGCAGCACTTCTAATACCGGGAGCTGAATGCATATGAGGCAGAGGCTGTATTACTGTGTGTATTTGCAAATAAGGGGTGTCCCCCTGAAGTCCTCCAAAGAGGATCCCCTCTTTCTGAGAGAGAGTTAGACCGTGTGGCGCCTGCGAGCGACGATCTAGATGAATCATGCTTTCTTACATGTGGGGGAAAAGAACGCTGAAATGTTTTCTGAAATCCTTCAACACAGCGGTACAGCAATGGCTTCCCGTATTCGACTGAGTCATTCAAAACTGTGAGATTAGCAAGCAAGCAGCGTCTGTCTGCACACTGTAATACTTTAATGTTTAAATTGGTACATTTGAACTGGGAAGCATGCACTGTCTCTCTTTAATTAAGCAGAAATACAATAGTTGTGTTGCTCACTGTGTACTAATGCTTGTGGGTATAGGCTCCATCAGATGTAAAACAATCTCCAAAATGGTACATTTACGAGAGCAGGGAAAATGTTGTTAACTTTTAATGGAAATGAATAGCATTTTGTACCATTTATAAAAGTATTTTACGAGATTTGAACACTATAAAATTAGCAGTAGGCATTTTTCTAGTTTTCTAACAATAAGAATGGAGGTTTTGTCCCATCACTGATGATATTTTGCAGTACTCAGCTTCATGATCATCACTGATCCTTGGTATGAAGAGCAGATTGGACATAAATTATGGTCAGTCTTTAGTCTATAATCTTGTCTGGCTAGTAATATTGAAAATCTTGTCTGGCTAGTAATATTGAAAAGGTGTCTCCAAGCTTATTGTTGCATATGTACAGTTATGCCTTGTGTTTGCGTTTTGTCTTTTAACATCATTTGAAAACACCTGCCATCCCTAACACATTGTTCATATTTCAGACACAGAAATGGTTTAAAAAGTATTTTGGGATAAGAGGTTTTGCACAGACAGTGGTATGTTTCTCAGGTGAGGCTGAGAATAATTGTTGTTCTTCGTTTGAGGGCACCGCATCTAATCAGATCGAACATCTGATCTCTTCTACAGCCTTTGACTTTTTTTTGTCTAGGTGAATGATGCAAGAGTTGAGCACCATTAGCATAGTGAGAGTTTCTGAGGCTTAAGATTACATTTCAGAAACATTAGGTGGGTGGAAAAATTAAGTCATGGAAATATTTTGTATTAAACATTACATGATGATCCGAGTAACATGTGAATGTACTGGTTGCCCACATGATAACTCACAAGCCTGCATAGACTGAGCGTCAGTAAAAAAGCCAAGACTTTTACATTAAAATAAAAGAACAAATTAAATCAGTCAATTGAACAGAGTGGTTGCTCTGGTCGTTTCTGTGGCTTCTGAAGACATAAAGGCATCCAGCTTAAATTCATGAATGCATCACGACTGTTATGTGTGTGTGTGTGTGTGTGTGTGTGTGTGTGTGTGTGTGTATTTGGTAGATGTGGAAAAACTGAAAAGAAGAAAGAGCTTCTGTGTTTATGTGGAAAGAGTCATTTTCATTATTAAAAAACCAGAATAAAAGTGAACACAGTCCATTCTTGGCATTTCCAGAACGACCCAGTTCCAAACACAGAAGCCTAGAGACTCGAACAGTAACTCACTCTTATGGGCTTTGACTAAATAGCGGTCTGAACACGTCAAGTCACTGTAAACATGCAATATACATACCTGGTATTAGGATACTTAATACTGAATACAATAATAAATGAATGCACAGCTAAATTACATATTTTTTCAATGGACAAGATTTTTAAACATCACTTATCCAACCAATACTATGAATGTAACCAATGCATATAAAAATGAATATTAACAGTCTAATAGTCTAATAGTAATCAATCACTGCCAATTCATCAAGAAGCTCCATTTTAATTGATGATTTTCATGGATTAAGCATCAATAAAAGGTTTTCAATCTACAAATACTTATTTTTAATGATACAGTTGATGAAATAAGGATCAATAAATAAATAATATATTGTGATTTGATTGAAGTAAACAAATTCTTACAAAGACTGGCTATAAATATTTAATTATTTAATTAATATATATATTTTTTTAAAACAAGAAGTTGTTAAAGTTTGACTGTAATGGGATTTACTCAAACATGGTTTTTTAGACGGCCAAAATAGTTTTTAACTTTTCTTTTCTTTTATATAGTCCTTTTAAAAGACTTCTTGTTTATTTTTGTACAATAAAATATTAGGATTGTTTGAACATTTTTGTTGTTTTTACTTTGACACTCTCAATATGATATTCTTTTTTTTTTCTTATTGTTATAAACACGCCATTGCTTGTTGCGGCCAGAACCCTGTGAATTTTAGAAGACCACTGCGTTCCCATGCTCCTCTTTTCAGTGCGACAGCGCCCACTCTTGTCGTTCTGAAATCCTTTCCTGTGGTTTAAACGTCTCCTAGCCTCCCTCCCGCACAACTCCCACATCGCAGAAAGTGCTGAGTTGCCGCAGCTTGCAGTCCTTTTGCTTTGGTAGTGAGAGTTGTGCGCTGCATTGTGTGTGTGTGCAGACACGCTGCTGCTGCTGCTGCGGGAGTGGGTTAGCGCGCAGCAGCACTCGTGGTGTTGGCCCACTGCAGCAGGCCTGTACGTGTGAAGAGCGCGCATACCAGAGGAAGAAACACACGCCTACACGAACAGGATGATCTGAGGCAGCGGCCGGGCATTTTAAACATCACACTAACCTCTGCACTCACACACAAAAACAACAAAGCTTTTTATCTGAATATTATGTGTGTGTGTGTGTGTGGGGGTGCAGATAAGTATGAAGATAAAGAATATGATATAAATAAGGATAGCATTCAAACATACATATTTTATGTATACGTACACACGCAGACACATATTTACGCGTGTGTGTGTGTGTGTGTGTGTGTGTGTGTGTATACATTGTATATATATATGTTTAAATATCTATCCTTATTTATATCATATTTCCTTTATTTTACACACACACGTGCGTAAATATGTGTATGTATATATATATATATATATATATATATATACACACACACACACATATGTGTATGTGTGTTTATATGTATGTATATATAATTTATGCATGTATGTATGCTATCTTAATTTACATCATTCATATAAAATGATGTTTTCAGAAAGTCTGTTTCTGAAATTATATGAAAATCAGCATTTTAAAGCCTGCTCATAACATGTACAATAATTCAATAATTTATAGCAGTTAACGATGCTAGTTAATGAGACATTTAATACAAAGATCAGTGCTAAAACGCAAGAAAAGCTTGCCTCCTCCTTTACGACCTTTGTGTATTGGTTCACAACCGTACGCGACTCACCCAAAGAAAAATGATGCTCTCTACAAATATCAGCTTGCATCACTCAAAACAAACCACAGGCAAAATATCACATCCTATGTGTGCCAATAGACACAGCTGCTAAATTAAGTCTTATTTGACATTTAAAAGTTTATTTTCATATTTCTTTGTTCATTTGTTTAGATCAAGAAGCTGTGCATTTTTTTCTTTTCCTTTTGTCAGAATGAGTTGAGAGTATTTGTTCTTCTTTTTAAAAAAACGGACAAAATACTTTTAGTTTCTCCATTTTTCTAAAAGTGGAGGAAGATGAACACAATTACTTTTTGTTTCCTATCCTATTTTTGGTCATTTCCAATCCATTACCCTCTCTACCATTGCCGTCTTGCAAACCGTAGTCTCTTTGTGTCTTTCAGGGGCATTTAAATGTCAGTTTAAAGCACAAATATAGACCTCAGACTGAATGCAGGTGATATTCATCCACCTGCATGGTCTTACTGTCCTCAGTGTTGTGTTTATGTTTTTTTTTTATACATACACGTATATCTTTTATACATTCTTTAAAAGGTGCAGTCAATTGAAAGCTTCTTGGGTTCTCCCAATGCATCGCTCCAAAAAACCCTTTGCAGCACCTTCATTTTTAAGAGTGTAGGTTGTAGTTTTGAAAAACAGCAGCAATGGTTCAGAACCTTCCATCTATCTAAGGTCTGGCTGTTTTCTTTGAATAAATTCTGTCTAAAGCTTTCTGTCTGGGCAGTAAAAGCGTGTCTTCTCTGAAAAAACACTAGCTTAAGAGTTAATGAAATACTAGTATAAGACACTGTGGTTGTATGTCTATCAATGTGTTGGCTTGACCATTTGCAGCTTTCTTCTCAAGGGATCTCAGTACTTGTAGTTGCCATCCAATACCTAGTTAGGTTCATTAACACTTGTGCAAGTTAAATTGTGCAGTGCAAGTCGAATGTGTCATGCTGATATTAAAGTGATATTGAAATTGTATTGTTTTAATTGCAATATTAATGTTAGTGTGAACTCATGCCATGTTGTCTTTCCATACAATTACGTATTTCCCAGTAAAGCACAGTATCATGGAGTGTTTTTCTTGATGATAGGTGGGGTGGTGGGGAGATGGAACATGATTTAACTGCATATATCTTTAAACTCCCCGCTGATGCATGGTAATGTAATGAAAACGGAGAACATATTTTTGAGTTTTGTCTCTTACATGGCATGACATGGTGTTTTGTGTTTGATATAACCTGGGGCTATCTAACTAACGATGTAAGAAGAAACGTACTAACTTGTGTGTTATGCAAGAAAAGTACTTTTGCTCTCCAGGCGAGTAGATATTAAACAATTTTCTTTGCTGGCCTAGCGTTTTTGCACAGTGCCGTTTATTTCTCTGTCTCTCTCCGTTCCTCTTTATATGCTGAATGGAGCAGTAGTTATTGAATTGCCTGCTGCGTCTTAGACAATAAGAGCAGTGGTGATGTTGGCTTGGCCCATAAAGCATGTGGAGACTGGTGGCTCAACCAATAAAATGTTTGAATAGAAATGGCTTTGGGCTCACAGCAGCGATCAAGACTCAGTCAGCGGTTCCACTGAAAAATCGTCCGCCTGTCGGGCTACATGCTGACTTATTTATTTATTTATTATCTGTCTTACAGTCTGCTGGAGTAATTACTTCGTTTGATTGTATGTGTATATATATATATATGTGTGTGTGTGTATATGTATGTATATCTTCTGTCTAAGCCAATGAGAGAATATTCCTAAGTCCATTAAAACATTTATTTAAGTCCGTTAAATGAAACGGAAGATGGTATTCACACTTTGACACTCTCTTTTGCTCCGTTTTGCTCTCTCCTCTCTCTCTCTCTCTCTCTCACACACACACACACAAACACACACACACACACACACACACACACGCACACACACTATTCATGGTTATTCTGCCGCAACCACTGAATGGAATAGTTCTGCCTGTCTTTCCATTTGCCGTGAGTGCGTCACATACCGAAGTCTTGAGTTTGTTTGGGTTTTTCTTTTCTTCCTCTCTCTCACTGTTCTCTGTCTTTCCGTTGGCTCTTAACAGCAGTGTTACTCCACCATGCACTGCTGGCACAAGTGACTGGCACTCAGCACGGCTCAACACTGCCCTCTGCTGGTAAAAAGACCACACTCTGCCTCTCCAACAGCGGAGGTGCCGGTCATAGCCAAAGCTTCAGGGCAGTTGAACTCTCTAGATCAGGAACTGATGCAGAGACTGCATTGTGTAAACCGGATTTAAGAGAATGTCAGATGACCAATGCAGATAACCATTGCTGACAAGTTCAAGTTCAGATCTGATACTGATGGGCAGTTTTGTGACAAAGTACAAACTTACAGTCTCTGAACAGAAAACTTCCCATATGCCAAATGAGCACCATAATGAGCACCATATATATTTCACAGCCCAACGCTTTCTTAAATATTGCAGACGAGTCATTGGTTTAGTTGGTCCCTGTTTAGTTCAACTGTCATCCTTTTTGGTTGAACAAGCAGAGTATAAAAAGAACAATGAAGATGTGAAGAGAAATGTTTTGAAATGCTTTACAGGGATTGTGTAGGTTTACTGGTTAGCTGTAGGTTTACTGCCCCAGATGCATTTGATATGATCCTTGTATAACCGAAACAACACAGAAACACCCATTATATCAGATATCAGGGTAGTGGGAAGACGAGATACAGCTCATTTAGATTAGATGTACCATTGCTAGTTACTGTAGAGTACTACACAAATATAGATCACATTAAGATATTACTAGAGGAATATTACACATATTATAGTTGACTATAGTGGTATTATGTAGCTCTGTTTAGTTTCTTATTGTGTTATAGCAGTTCTTTTGTTGAAGAATGTGTAAGCTTGCTGTCTCTTTATAAGTGCATCTAAACAGGCTTCCTCTGTGTGTGTGTGTTCTCTGTTGCAGTGAATGAAATCATTGGCAGAGACATGTCTCAGGCTCCAGGGGTTCATGGCTCCTCAGCGGCGCACAGCCAGTCCTAGCACTCCGCCTGCTGTTCTGATCCAGGCGGCAGAGTGTGTGAGCTTCCCCGCGGAGCCGTGGACTGAGTGAGACGCAGCCACAGTGCTTCCATCCACACTTCCAGCCCAGGAACTCGCGGCACTGGGACGTCCCGCCCGCGCTGGTGTCCAGCTGGGCCAAGACCACCCCTGCCCCTTCGCCTCCTCTGGACCCACCAGGCATCACTTGTTATAAGAGGGAGGTCAAAAGAAGACATTTGGGGCAGGGAGCGGGGGGGGGGGGTGTTCAGGGGGGCTGACAATAACATACACACACACAAATACAAACTTTCAGGATAATATTGAAACGTGGTTGTTCCTAATACGCATTTTTCCTCAGTAGCTTGAGTTAGTCAGGTCTCTCTCTGCTTGTTTTTTTTTCCAAGTAGTTCTCAGGCTTTTTCTTCAGATGGCAACAATGTTTCGGATCCGACGTCGTATGTAAGAAAGCAAACTATGCAGCCCACGGTCCTTATAACTAGCGTATGCAATACAGACCCAACACAGAGGCAGAATATGTGTAGAAGCTGGTATCTGGGGTTGAGCTGAAATGGATGGAACCGAGTCCAAGCGGAATTGACCCACCCTTTTTTGTTTTTTGTTTTTTGTTTTTGGCCCTTCTCGAAATCAGCGCAATCTCAGCGGCGCTCTCTAAAGGACAAGCCAGAGCACTGCAGACATGCAAATAATATGCAACATTCCACACACTTCTGGTGTCTTTTTTTTCGAGCTGTAGATAAACCCCACAAATGATCCCCTTTTCTCCTCTTCAGGTTGAACAAATGCCTTATAATCGTAGCAGCTTGGATCGAGTGGAGAAAAAAAAAAAGCTTTGAGTATAGATGTTATATTGTTTCTTTTCTCTTTCCTCTTCTTCTTGTCAAAGCTGAATTCTGTGCCGAGGACAGAGTGAATCATCCAGATCGGATTTCTGGTTTTATTTTTTCCCATTTAGCGTTAGCCAGTCCAGCTATTTAGAGAGTGACGAAGTGTGTCAGTCAAATATAACTCCTACAGCACAGTGTGTACAAACTAAAATGAATAAGACGTACTTAAGAAATCTGTAGAAATGCATAAAGAATACGAATGGATCTAAAATAGCAAACTCATAAAGTAAGCTGATAACTCCGGTGTGCCTTTCAGACGACAATCATGCTCAGATCTGGGACAGAAACGGTCCAGACAGCATCTTTATGTGAAGATTTTCCAATGGTGGCCATACTGAAGTGGAAATAAACTTGTTATTTGTCCTATAAAAGGCTGGTTTATGGCAATCTATGACAATCAGCAGCTATGTACACTTTCCTACATGCCGTGAAACGTGAAGTTGCACTTTGTGTCCCTGATGGGCTTCGGAACAGGTGAAACAAAACCAAAATTTCAAGTGCATACATTTGTTTTTGTGGTACCCCAGAAAAAAAAAAAAAGATACAACTGATCTTAAATGAACGTTTTAGACAACGATTACGGCTCTTTGTTTTACTGCGAATCCAATAAAAATCAGTGTTTGAGCTTACATATGGACATATGGCAAGTACAGCACAAAGTCAAGGAAAAAAAAGTGCGATGTATGCGAGGATGTATGGGATACATTTGCATGGAGGCTGGTTTCAAAACTCTCAATGATGACTTGATCGGGTGCTACCTTTCTATAAGAAATGTATTTCTAGCGGAACTACATACCTGAGGTTTGATAGAAACAAATCTATGAAGAATTGTATTGGCTCCTTGCCTTAAAAAAGAAGCTTTGATTTGAAAGTAATAACTATCGTGTGTATATTTTTCTATTTTGAGGAAACTGGTACAGCCACTTCGTTTTTTTTTTGGGAGGGGGGGTCTTTGAGACTTAGCGGTATTAATGACTGTTGTTATAAGTTTAAAAATGAAAAAAAAAAGTTGGGAAAAAAGATCTGCTATGCACTAAAACCCTGCCTGTTGCCTTTAAAAAATGAAACTAAAAAAGAAAACCTTGATGCCTCTAGACGTAGATGCGATAGAGAAGCTTAACTGTAGAATAGTATGCCAGACATTCTTTTTTTTTTCTACGTGTGTGTCTGCTCTTGCCTTTTGAAGGACAAGAGTGAGCGTCTTAATGATGTGTGTGTGTGTGTGTGTGTGAGAGAGAGAGAGAGAGAGAGAGCTTGTTGTCGTCTGCAAGTATCCCATAAAATGTAGTAAACTGTTCTTTCAAACTCTTTCAGTTTCAGTGGTGAGAAAGCACACTGATGCATTTAGGCTATGCAAGGACATGATGGCGCATTTGGCATCAAATTAAAAATAGCAGATTTGTTTGATATGCTCTTGCATATAGTTTTTTTTTTTTTTGGTGTATGACGTAAACCCATGTAGTGACCGTTGATTTCAATGCCACTTTGACTATTTAATTTAAACTATCACATATACAGTAGGAAAGCCTTAACTTGTGTTTGATATACGATGTGTTTGAACGTTTGGGTTTGAGTTTAGGAGTAGGTTTTTTTTTTTGTTGTTTTGTTTTCTTTTTTTTTTTTATCGTCTGCAATAGGAGGGCAAAATGGAAACGAGGGATTTCTGGGACTTAAAAGCCAGCACTCCCGTCAAGCACCTATTTTCGTCCTGTTCTTCAAACCAAAGAGCGAACAATGTGTTCCCATTTTACACACAGATGACAACACAGACTCTAGAACTCTATTTTTGATACTTTGAAATGATGGATGTCATTCCTAAAGTTTGGGGGGAAATATACATATATATATATATATAATTTTGTGCAATCAAATTATATATATATCATTTTGTAAAATAAAAGGGAAATGCAAGTTGAGCTGCTGTTTATAGAGCCTTGTATTGTCATTTCTTGTACATTTTGTATTTTAAACCTTTTGTAATTTTAAGACTGCAGTGCTTTTTGAAATTATCCAAAGGGAATACTTTGCATACTTGGCTCTTCTGATGTAGTGTATCAATAATAAAAACAAAACCAAAAACAAAGACGAAAATGACCAATCGTTCCTGTTCTCTGTGACTGATGTCTGATGTGTTTTCTGCACCAGTGATGCACAACATCGGCAGCTTTTATCTCTAAAGTTCTCACATTTTCTAGGGACACCGGGGAAACAACGGCCTTTAAGTGCCATTTTCGAAGAATGTTTTTCCACAAATAGAAATGTTGATAATGTTTGGGTCCAAGACGAACAGTAGTTCTGTGCTGTCCATTGTGTACTATGTAAGCAATTTGTCCATTAGCTTTAATCTCTGGGGAGATTTTCTCTGGATTTCCACAATAACCCAAAATGGCCCGGTGATGAAATGACTGGAAAGTAATGTGATATTTTCCCAGTTCACCATTAATGTGTGTACACAAAAACTAAACCAATAATTCATTCAAAATCAGGGTATTTTCACAGAGTCAGTTTTCTCAGTATAGCCAGATAACAAGCCCAGAGTCAAGGCTGTCTAATACGAAAAGGGAGAAGGGACGTCAGTTGAACGTTACTTTACTCATGCTCCCTGGCTAACTGAGAATTCCTGCTGGGTGATACACACCCCTCAAGAGAGAAGCAAAAGAAGAAAGTAAATATTTTGCCTTTTTTTTGGTTTGAACTTTTTTTAGGAACCAGAAGATGTCACGCAATAATCGTTCAGTAACGGGAGTCGGCCAGGAGATGCAGGACATTCCAAGTTTGTCTTTTTTTTTGATGGGTTTTAGACAATCCATGCTATAGGATTAGGTGCTTCACCAAGAAGCTTCCCAAAAAGTGTCCTAGATGTGCGTAATCAGTCACACTGACAAGGTCATGGAAATTTGCATTGTGTAAAATCACAATGATCAGTCCTAAGCTAATTATTAACACATGAAGCATATGGAATTGAGACACTACAGACACCAATATTCACTTGAAAAATGTACAAGTAGGATATTAAACCCATCTAATACACTGCCTGTCCAATAAGCTGAAGGAAATATATATGTATATATACACACTGTATATATCAATCTTTTTTTTTCAGTCATTTCTTCTGCTGTGCTGTCAGGGCTTGCACAAATTTCGAAATGCCACAGATCATATCATATTTATCATGAAGGTGTAATGTTTGTAGAGGAACAAACTGTCTAGCAAGGTACATTGCATTAATTTTGCACACTTGTATCCAAAGCGAGGATACACTGAAGGAAACACTGAAGTACAAGTACAAGGAAACACTGAAGTTTCAGAACCAGAGGAGAGTTTTAAGTGCTAAATCTTTATTCCATTACTTATAGAGGACATGTTCATTTATTTATATCTGGAAAATCAACAAATTTTTTGCCTGAGCATATATTTAATAGAAAATGTGCAGTTAGCTTTCAAATCTTTTTTATTCCAGGCTTTACAGGAATATAACCAACATTTTTAGCCATAATATGGTAAGTCGCAGTTATGGTACATTTACACACCACCACCACCAGAGGGAGCACTTGCATCAGGACTGTAATTCTGTCTCCTAATAGCCACCTAATCACCCTCATTGGACCTTTGACTCATTTCCTGGCCTGTGTATGGTTGGTGTAATTGAACTTCCTTTCCTATCTGCTTTTCTTTGGTTTTGCCTGATATGTATCCCATTCCTTCACTGAATATATGACACTTTTTTCTAGCATGTGGATCTAAATGTCTACAAGATCAGTCAAAATCAAAGACGGCAAACACCAAGGGATGTTTCTTTGACCTGTTTGGATGTTGGCTCAGAACTATATAGTTTGCTTCATACAATCTAATCTAGACTGCTTCTCTCTGAGTGTTTCTGTACCTCACGCTGACTCGCCTGTGTTGGTCTGCCTGTAATGTAATTATGTTTCTCATTTGGTTTTTCTGCACTTTTGTATTTTTGCTCTGATAATATTTAACAGTGTCTATTTATACCCCACCATTAGTGTATACATCATTGTGTATTTCTGCAAAGTTTTTATCTGACTTGTTCAGACTTTCAGATTTTATATTGTTCTTGTCTCTGTGTCTCTGAGTGTCTGTGCACTCATAACATGAGCAATTTCCTCCAGGATCAATAACATTTTCAGAGTCTGATTCTCTACTGGTATTATCCAGCAACTGCATTCTGTGTAGGAGTCCTGCATTTAGGACATGTGAAAGAATATGAGGTAAAAAATGAACAAAACGGGATGTTAGTACCATTCTGACAGACCATATAAACTCACATTTTCCTAAAGACTGCATCAAAGTGGAATACTGGGGTGAGTATAAATACCACAGTTTGGTATTTACTACTTATGTTTTTATATTATTAATCTACTGATCTCTACTATGTGCAATAATGGATTGAGGATAGAGAACAACTCCAAACTGCTATTTGGGAAACTAGTAAATCACTGAGTAGTGTTTTTTTTGTCTAGGACTAATACCTGAGCATTTGTGTATTTGGCATAGTGTGTTTCATATCGAGTATTTCTGCAGGGTTTTTATTTGACTTTCATTTTAGACTTTATATAGTATATTGTTATTGTCTCTGTGTCTCTATGTGACTGTGTGGTCAAATATAAGCAGTTTTCGGATTCTGCGTACTCAGCCAGGCGAGGTGGGTCCTTTGTGGTACTGTTGCAGTACTGAAGGCTCTTTATTTGTATAAGGCTAGAGAATGTCATGATGCAGTGAAGTGTCAGTAAGTAAGTAAAACGTTATTGTCATCTCAGCCACATACATGTAGTACACAGTGAGACGAAATATGGTTCATATCGACCATAGGTGCAACATAGAACACAACAGAACAGCAGCACTCAGACAGATCAACAGTGATGGGAAAAAGAGGGGGTTACAAGTTTACAAATACTTCACTTAAAAATAAAATACTAAAAAATACTACAGGGGACAAGACACATTAGGGAGCCAATAAC
>JBBPCY010000039.1:18253529-18279005 GCA_037974405.1 Brachyalestes nurse
GAGGTGGAGTTGAGGGTCCAGGAGAGGTCCTCTGTGATATGGATGCTCAGGAACTTGGTGTTGTTGACCCTCTCTACGGCAGTGTTGTCTATGGTGAGAGCTGGGTGAGCACGTCTGGATTTCCTGAAGTCATCTCCTTCCTCTCGTCGATGTATATATGTACAACTCTCGAAAAAATGAGACCACTGCAATGTATTTTTCAGTCAGCATCTCTATGAGCATGACAACCATTTCATGCCAGTGTCTGTTAAATTCCTGCTGTATGAGGAACTGATTAGTAATCACCTGAATCAAATCTTATTTAATGAGGAAAAGTATTAAAAAAACATCAAAGGTACTTACTGGTACCAGTTCAATATTTGCACCTCTAAAAGCTAAAATTTGAGAAACTCATTTTTGCAGTGGTCTCATTTTTTCCAGAGCTGTGTGTGTGTGTATACATATGAGACACATTGCATCAGCATCATTTGGAGTTTGGTTCAGTTTGTGGCTCAGCTGTAAAAGTTTGCGAAAGATCCTCGTTTCACAGGTCAAAATCTGCTGGCAGTTGATTAAAAACAACTTCACACTTCTTTCTGTAACCGAGTCTGGGGCGCCACACTAAGAGAGAAAAGATTATTGGATCCTGTGCTGTGGCGCCATCTAGCGTCTGCTCTTTGCTACATCTCGTTTATAAAAGTGGTTCTCTAAAGAACAATTGTCTGAAAGGTTCTTTGGGGAAACCAGAAAAGTTCTGTGGCTTCAAGCAAAGATCCCCTTCTGTGAGTTTATATGATATGAAATAAATTGGTAAAAAGGCAAGTGTTCCATTCTTATATGTACGGATTTCAGCCTTGTCTGTATTGAATAAACTATGTTCCACAAAAAGACCAGTGGTGTTTCACCATACGTTCTACATTCATGAAACTGGAATGTTTGTCACTGCAAGTCTAGCACAGCAGCCATTTATTAATGCTCAACTAACCTTAGTCCTGCAATAGTAACACATAAGCCAATAATACATCTGCAGTTGCTTTGAAAGTAAAGTGGTCACTCGTAAGCACACGACAGCACAGTGTGAACGGTATGAAATTCTTTCTCTGCACTTAACCCATTTAACCCAAACCGTTCTGATCGCAGGGGCAACTCCCTTCTCTCCAGACCAGCATATGCTGGACAAAAGGAGCTTTTTTTTTGCTGTTCTGCATTTTTGCACACAACTCTCTGCTGCTAGAATACAGTACCTGCCAAAATACTGTATTTATCCTCACAGTAGCTGTTGTCAGTTGCACTGAATGTTGTCTTGCCTAGTTGTATTGTTCTTTTTTTTTCTAGCTTTTTGCACCATGGTCCTGGAGGCACGTTTCTTTGTTTCACTATGTACTGTGCGTATATGGTAGAAATGACAATGAAACCTACTTTACTCAGTAAACTTCTGCCATCACTTCTTGATTTCGAGGTTTACTTAAAATAAAGTCAAGATGTGTCAAAACTGTTACATTGTGACATGAGGTGCATGTGTCTATGCTGCAAAATATCACATCAGCCACATATGACTGTTTCTGCAGCTGCACAGCCTTGGAAACTCATTCGTGGTCACCTGCCATGTGACAGCTGGTAGAAAAAAGTGTCACTTCCAAATTCACCTCTAATGGCCCATTTCTGCTTTTTGGTGACCTCTGCATGGTTACTAGAAAGCAGAACTAGGCCATTGGTTTACAAATTAAAAAATTGTAAATGATTAACAGTGTTACTGCTACACCAGTAAGAGGTCAGGCCATAGACCCCTCCTGTCTTACATTTACCTACCCATGCAAGCTGTGGGGTTAAAAAAAAAAAGCACAAAAAAAGCATGAATACATAGTTGTATGGGGAATTCACACCAGCATTTGTCAAGAGCACAGACTCCAGGACAGAAACATCTGCAACTAGTGACACATCAGTAGTTTGCACACAGTGCTTCTGAAAAAGACAAATTACTGGGTTCAACAAATCATCTCACTTTAATTTTTAAGAAGACGTGTTCTAACAAGTAATGAGGTCAAAACGTTCAGAGTAATATTTTATTGTTTGCATATGTCACATAAATGTCATCTCTAAAGTCAAACAAGTTTCAAACTTGTTAAAAAAAAAAAAAAAAAAAAAAAAAGGAGGAGAGGAAACAAAAGAAAAACTAAATGCCCACTCAGTTGTCAGAGAGGCCTGCCCATCTTTGTTCAGCTGGTATTGCACTCTGGATAATGAAGTAAAGGCAACAAAAGACAGTGGCCCTCATCTTAGCCCTTTGCTCACAGTTTTTTAAAAAAAGGGGGGGAAGGGGGAAAACAGATCTACGCTGTCAACAGGAGGAGATAAATGTCACCATGAGGACCGAACTCCTCTCCAGTGGCACTAAATATAATAGGAAACCAAACACATTGCCTCCGTTACTAAAGGCCAGGAAGGAAAACATGCAGCTCAGACAAAACAGAACTTGCTTCTTACATTAAATGAAATGGTTCTCTCCTGGATTTGATTCGGCTAAGAAGGGCACACTTGGTCCACTTTTCATTATTTGATTATTATAAGTATTCAGGCGTAGTGTGGTCTACAGTGCTGAGGCACTCTCTGCCAAAAACAAAAATATCTATATAAACTTCTTAAATCCTACATGCAGCAAGTTCTCCACGCAATCAGTAGGTTTTAAAGCTTGGTTTGGCTTTGTACAACCTCACTGTACATTCAGCAGTGGCTTAGAATGGGCCTCTGACTTCTCGCAGCTTAATGGCATTCAGTAGTGTTTCAATTCTTCTTGTATCCAGCATGAGGCACCGGCAGGCCGTATGGCTTAGCCCTTGTATATTGCACGGCCTTCCGCTGGCTTACAGGGAGTAGCATACACATTAAAAACAGTGGATACTTGTCATGGCGTTTCATCCATAGGAAGAGCTTGAGATTTGGGGGGTTTTGCTCCATGGCAGAGGAACTCCATGAGTCGATGTACTAACCTCTGAAAAAGCTGGTCTTGCATAAAGGCACACGACGTGCCATTTCTGTTGCTCAAACACACTGATACACATACATGAGGCACTTTGACATACATATATTTACACACAGAATTCCTGTATTTCCATGCTCGCTCCCCTCCAGCAGTAGTAGCACGTTAGAAATGGGGGAAAGAAATGTGTGCCAGTTAGAAGGTGGTCTCGGGGTGGAGGTCATGGGGTGGAGGTTAATCGGGTTAAGTGTGGAGTTCGCTCATTCCAGCGGTCACTTTCAAGTGGTTCGCGTTTTTGGTCAATCGCAGCACATCAGGCGGATGGGGTGACCGGAGAGGGGGAGGTTGGAGCGCTCGGCCACGGCCCGCCTCGCCGCCTCCTCGCTGGGGAAAGTAATCAGTGCCTCCCCACTCCGCTGGCCACTCAGGTTATACAAGACGAGGACAGAGTCCGCCTGGAGCTGCAGCAAAACGAAACACACACATGAACAGTGGTGAATCCAAACCATTATGGAAATATTTAAAAATAAAAGTTAATTTGGCACTGTAAAGTGCAGAGGCTAGTATGGTAATATGATTGACTATGTGCACTGGTGTTTAGACCAAGACTAGGCTTAGTCCATGTTCAAGAAACACACTAAAATCAACCAAATTATTAGATAACCTCTTTATTAGCATCATACAATTAATGTATGTTCGTTATTCATAGCAATATAATATTGTCTCACTGGGATCTTCAAATACTATTTGTTTAACCAAAGTGGATCTCTGAATATCCTAAAGTGTCAAAACGCCCATCCCGAAGCTGCACATTTTAACTATGGTTTGAACCACATCGATATCATAGACAGATTTAACGAAATAGGAGTCCTTCCCCAATCAAAATTCTTCTCTAAATCAAAACTCTGCATGACTTGTAAGATTCCCTGCGGAGTCAAATCAGCTTGTATTAGTAAGGACTTTATTAGATAAGAGCTTTATTAATAGTCCCAGAACAGAAAGGAAATATGCATGTCTCGCAGTGAGAGGAAGGTGTAGCTGCCTGATCAGATTTTAAAAAGCAGCCAAAGCCAACAGCAGAGATGTCAGTCAAATCTGAAAGTGCAAAGAGGATTAATGCTACTCAGATGTATTCAACCGAAGAAACCGTCTCCATTACCAAAGAAACAGGAAAGTCAGAAAAACAAGCAGAAGGAGGGGGAACTGCTGGGAACACCTGTAAATCAGGACCAGGAGTAGATATGGAAAAGGAAGAGCTGCGGTTTAGTCCATGCAGGGCCGACGACAGTAGAGCTCCGTGGGGCCTTACCTGGAGGAGCGCCCCCTACAGGCAGAGCCACTCTTTGGACGGGATTAGAGCGCGGGCCTGATCGTTCATTCCCATCAAACTGCTGTAATCCTCAGGAGCGTACTACAGCACAACAGCCTACAATCAGTGCCACATCCTCCACACACACTGCTTACACACAATACTGTAATGCTTAGAATAGCTTAATGTCTGGATACCACCTGCAGTCAATATATCATATCAAAGCTCAGTGGTGCTTTAGAACTTCCCCACAGACTTTCAGAACTAGAAAAGTTGACTTATTTTTGTTGAGAATGAATTAATAGCTAAAAGGGTATTTTTTGTTTGTGTGGTTTCATGAATAAAAATCAGTCAGTCATTTTTACACCCCTTTTTGTCACTAAACCTGATGGGAATATCACCTTTGTTCTGACTGGCTGCCCTTTAAAAAAGCAGTCTGTGCTGTAGTGTATGAAACAAAACTGTTGAATACATCAGGAAAAAATGAAGATGGGGAACAGCATGTTTAATTGCTTGCCCCATTTCTACTGATCCAAATAGTTCCTCGACAGATTGTCAGCATTATTACTGCTAAACTCATGAATGGGTGGCTAAACTGCAGTATGCAGAAAGGGGGGGGGGTACATGTGAATGTGTTTGTGATTGTGACATCACAACTATGAATTTAAACAAAGGTTTCTGCAGCCTACCCACATGCTGTAGTCTGAGTTTAAGTGTTACATAGTCTGTATAGAGAGGATGAGTGAAGAGATTTATGCACATCCAATCAACAGCTAGACTGCAAGATGTAAACAAAACCAACTAGATCTAGAAACACATGCAAAAATACAAAACACACACCCAACCCTTTAAAATCCACTGCACATTTTCTTAGACCACACACACACACACACACACACACACAAACAGGCAAGGGGTAGGGGAGCTAAAGGACAAAAATCTCACCAAAAGGAAACACTCTTCCCAAGACACATACATAAAGTGTGCACTCTGAGCAGTTAAAAGCTCACTTTGAGGGTCACTAGAGTTTCATTTCAGTGGTTCAGCCAGAAGTCAAAGCTGAGTTTAGTTTTACTCACTTAGTCACTCTCATTCACTCACACACACACACACACCCCCACCCCCACACACCATTCACAGTTAGGTACAGGCAACAGAGCGAGCAGCTACAGTCTGTGCTCCCCACACTTTACCTTACGTCTACAGACTGGAGCCGTTTCATCTACCCTGCCACTCCACCGGGGCTTAAAGCACACAAAGACCCATGCCCAGTATAAAGCACTATGCATGTATTTATTTCTCACTCTCCTTAATCCCTTCATCCAACCACCCACCCTTTCATCCCCCCTTTCCACACCCCAGTCGAATCCTAGCTGCTGAAGTTCATACCATGCACTGAAGACTCCGCCTATTGAGATGTCAGCCAATAAGGAGAAGGGAAAAGGCAAAAACGCACAAAACAATGTAATAACATTAACATTTGGACTGATGGGCAAGAAGGATTCACACACACACACACACACACACTTTTATACATGCTTAGGCATGTGCTCTCGCACACACACACACACACACACACATGTAAAAACACCATATCTAGCTATTTTCATAAAGACTAGATCAATTCTGGCATTTCCACCAATTTGTGACTGGTCAAAAAGGGATCTACAGCAAAGAGAATTATAAATAGATACAATATTAGACATAAATTGGCCACATTACTCTTTGAAACACTGAAGCATTTAGAAAAGCATGCAATGATGGGAAGTCTAACAACCCCCATTTTTTTGTAACTAATGACTGAACTTTAGAGAGAATGACACACTTTCCCATTGAAGGTATACACAGTGTTTAAAACCAATGTCAGGTCACTGCTGTTCTGAGAAAGGTTCACCCAAATAATATCAGGTCATTGGTAGTCCTATGTTGGTTAGTTTCCATTGAGGGATGAGGTAGAAGGTGGCAACAAATTAGTCAATGCAGACCTAAATGGACAGTGTTTTCGATAAAATGGCCAATGAGGGCACATGGCAGGTGTACTGGTAGGTCTGCCTAATGAAGTGGCAATAACCTGCTCTAAACTGCCTTTGTGGCACAGAACAATCAGAAATACAAGCTGACAAACAAACTCCATGAAAGATAGGTTTTAAATCCAGGTGGGACATTTGTCTTGGACAGTGATGCTATGATTACTATAGTTACCTGGTAGCCCTGGAAGAAGCTGAGTATGTCTTTGACACCAGCACTATATGGCAATCCCTGCATGCGCACCAGAGCCCCATGCTGGGGCAGCACAGGAGGGCCCTGCTGAGCCATTGCAGCCGCCATAGAACCTGGAGGTGCTGCAAAGTAACTCATCGTGGAAGGAGACACTGGAGGGCTGAGAGGAGGACCAGCCGAGAGAAAGAGAGGAAAAATACTGCTTAAATAAAATGCGTAGTCTTCCTCTTACAATCTTTATATAACACCTTATGTAAAACCTTAAATCAAAGTCAATTGTTAGATCAAAATGACAGAATATAACATAAATAAAGAAACTGTATTGTATGCACGATGACAGACATGGGCCATTACCTGGGGTAATAGGCTGTGTAGTTCATGTTCATATTCATGTAGAGCTGTGGCTGAGGGGAATAGTAGGTCAGGGCAGGTGCAGGGCTGTGAGTAGGGGGCTGTGGAGTCCTGGGAGTGGCCAGCAGGGGGGGCTGATAGAGAGCTGTTGCCTCAGTGGAGAGCATGGCTGCTGGGGCAGGAAACGCAGCATAGGTTGGGGGCGAAAGGCCTGAGGTACAGGAAAAAAGAAAGAAGCAAATGAGCTCAACCAAAGGAAGAAGGGAAAAAGAAAACAAACAGCCACATGTGGGCAAAACAAATGACAAATGTTGAATCTTGAAAACTGGTTCAAATCTGGACCAGTAAAGGCGACCAGTAAAGAAAAGCCACTGACAATATAGTTCAGGATTAGACTTGACACATGCAAACGGCAGATTGAAACCAAAAGGGAAAATCGACACAGGCTGGTCAGGGATACACACCTACGGTTAAGTTCAGAGTAAGCATGTGCAACAGTTCCTAGTAGGCTACGTGTCCTTGAGTAGGTCAAATAAAAACACACACCCCTACATGGATATTTACACACACATCCGGGGAACAGTGGCATGCAGTAATGACCTCCATGCAGCAGTTTTTACACACACACACACACTTGACCTTTCCGAGTGTTTGAATGTCATGTACTGTATATTAGCTCTAATAACCATTTTAAAGTCGCAACTACCTCCTCTGCTGCAACCTGGGCAAATAGAGGCACATTCTGAAGCCAAGGTCAGGCAGACAGATCAAATCTCCACATTGACAGGATGCTTTTGGTGCCAGTTTAAACCCAGACTTTAGAAATGCCAAAACCTTGCACCTCTCCAGCAGGGACAGAGGTGCTCACGTTGCTCCATTCAAGATAAGCTGAAATCTAATCTCTAAAGGCAGTGCTGATAGGAGCGAAGAACAGTACAGGCCAGAGCACAATCTACACTATCAACCCTGCTGAACAGGCTGCACCCACTGCTCTGACTAAGCTCACATCCACCCACCTGGGACACAGAATGCTATTCATTTATGGTGCCCTAGACATTTTGACTGTAAGCAATTCATAGTCGTAAAAACCTAAAGGAATTTTCTGGTATATTTCATCTTAATGTAACCCTTACACAAAATTACACCATGTTACATTGTTAACACCAGTCACTAAAATATTCTAAGCCATTTTAGTTTTGTTCTGGCTTATGTTAAAATGTTTTAGCCTACCAGGCAAATGATGCTGTAGCCTAAAGAAATAAAATCATAATATAATATATTTTAGCTATTGCTTATAACTTACAGTAGCTCAAAACTGTGGGCGTACCCTTTTTTTGTTATTAACGTAGCTGGTTTTACCTTGATTTGTCAAGAGAGCAGTAACATGATTTTTTTTTTACAATCAGCAACTTAAAGTTAAAGTACAGCACAAGAACAAGATGTCAAAGTTATTCAACACTTGTGTACTTTTACTGAGAATACAGTAACAAAATGCTGAATATTTTTGGTCAAAGGTTTTCATGATTAGGCTGCAGGGCACATTTAGACCAACTGGTTGATTTTGCTGATTGACATCCACGAATAATCTTCTCTCCTTCTCTTTTGCTTCTGTCTCCTATACATGAGTGGATTTAAACCACGAGTAACAAGCTTTTTTCTCTCTTTTCAGTAGTAGCCATTACTAAACAACCTCCCTTGTCCAAGGTACTTGTGACCACGTCACAGAAATGAACGAGAGACTATACTGTAATCCTTTCTCAGTCAAACCAAGACCAGCTGCACTCTAGAGGAATCCCATCAGTACAGAACACAGCTTACACTAAAACCTGAGCAGTCGAAAGGACAAAGTTTGGGACAATTTTTTCACCAGTCTGCCTTCAAAAGAACACAATCTGTGTCTTGGGCAAATGTAAGGGTGTGGCCGGTACATACATGGCAGTTTGCAAGGTGGAGGGGAAAGACCACTGCGGTTCAGAGTTCCCCCCATCAGCACAAAGCTCATCTCTTCAGTAGAACACTGAAAAACCTCCACATAACGGTCCTTCATCATCTTCTTATGGCACTTTTGAGCCACCATGAACGCACGTTCCGCTGACTTCATCTGGATGAAGGCATCACCAGATGGACGGCCCTGAAAGTTGATCAGAGGACACAGATCAGGGGTTAATGTAGGGCAATTGCATTCTTTTACTCTTTTACAGGGGCAATACAATTCTGACTGGGAGAAAAAAAAATGCAAACCATAACTTACACCGGTCATTTTACACTGAAGCTACAGTGACTAATGCAACTCCAGTCACAATTATGACACCAGAATTAGAACAAATCAGGGTAAACAAAGTGTTAATTATACAACAGTGTAATTGGTGTAAATTAAATAAATAGTGAAACACTAATAAATAGTGTAATAATGACAGTATTTCCATTGTGCTCAGCTCTAAAACTGCACAAACCTGCAGCGGACATAGTATCGCAAGTCTCATATAGCGCTGTGCAAAGTTGAGTATAGCCAACGAAACTGCAACTGAGAAATCCCACCAGTTGTGGCCAGTTTAGAGTACCATATGAATCATAACTCTGTGAGAGGAATAAATTAAAAGTCATCTAAAAGTCATCTTTGATATATTCTACTCATTTGAATCATTTACAAAGCTCTACCAAAAGTACACTTAAATGAAGATGCTTATCACACAGATGTTTGTAATGATTGTTAAACTGATTGTATAAAAATATGCTGATGGTCATTTGCACAGAAAACACAGCAGATCAACAGATGTTGTATTTTATGACCTTATGCTGAGGTTTGTGAGGGGCTGTGCATCAGTGTTGCAAAGTGTGTGAATAACTTTTAGAGGAAGCTAATAATACATAATTGTAGATATCATTAAAACAACAGACATTGCTACCTTTTAACGCAATAGTGAAAAAAAGTGATTTAAACACTACCATAATACATGGGCTTGAATCCAGTTACTGGTCCTGGAGTATGTGACAGCTGTTAAGTACGAGATGGTCAACACATTAAATCAACAGCACAGCTATAAACTTCACACTCCTCTCACCTGCTGGTTGAGCACCATATGAACACCATGCGGCTTAATATCTATGGTGTGTTCTCCCATGAATTCCAGAATGTCCTCGATGGCGGCGGTGTAGGGGAGCCCACGCAGACGCACGCAGTCTCTGGTGCTGCCCGTGGTGATGAAGGGAGGGGTGGCCAGGACTGGCACTGGAACCATGGCAGGAGGAGGGAGCGTGGAAATCAACGGAGTGGACATGTACCGATTCAGCACCTGAAAAACAACACACACTAACTGGACTGGTATTTTTGATAGGATTTGAACACCTGTAGACGTCATAAAGCACGATCCAAACTTGAGTTGGATCTTTACGGGTCTGTAAATGCTCCAAACTACAAATCTGAGAATAATTCAGTTTATTCCACTTCTTTCTTCTATTGATTACAAATGATGTTTTATCTCCCTCCCACAGTAAATGTGCAAAAAAATTAAAGGTATGTCCAAAGCGCATGTATTTTAGTTCAGGGTCCCCAGACTTTTGCACATGACTGTAAATTATGTGGTGCAGCAAAAGCAGATAAATATTCTAATGGAAAAAAGAAAACAAATCGCCCACTGCTGACCTGCTGAACCTCTGCTGCTGTGCTACGGAACAGTTCAATGTATCTCTTCCCCAGAATCTGTTTGTGCTTCTTCAGGGCATTCTGAGCGTACTCCTCACAGGCAAACAGCACAAAGGCGTCTCCCGTGGGTCGCCCGTCTGGGTACTTGACGAACAGCAAGCCTTCGGTGCTGTCCGTCACAGGACTGTCAGGGCCCAGGAAGCCCAGCACATCTTGCTGTGTGGCAGTGAAGGGCAGGCCACGCATGCGGATTATCACCTGGTTCTCCTTGGAAAGGAACTGTGCAACCTCGTTGGACGTGCCTAAAGGAACAAGAGTAAAGGGGAGAAATGATCATCAATGGACCCATGCTACTGACTTAAAGAAACCACATATAAGCCCTCTCATCATCAATGCATCCAAAATGTGGAATATGAACTGAAGATTCAGGAAGCACAAACACTCTGGCATTGACAAGAATATCAAAAAATGATCAGTATTCTTTCAGAAATCTTACACGCAACTGTATTACTTAAATGTCATGACAACTAGACAATTACATTGATTTACATTCTGTCAGCTGGGTTGAGTATGAACAAACCACACTATCGGTCACATTTCAATCATGATAACCTCCTCTACTTACACAAACAAATATGTATTGATTTGTTACAACCAGTACTTTGGACAGAATTTTGTAGTTTGACAGAAGTTCAATGAGCTACAAGTGGAAAATAATGAATAAAACAGACTTCAAAGGGTTAAAACAGTGTCTTTCAAGCATAATAAACACTCATTCAAGTTGAATGTGTGACAGAATGTATGTTAGAATGTATGTTGATGCATTAGGGGCATGTTCAAAGTTCACTAAAGAAAGGAAAGCATGTCCGTGTATCTCCTGTAGATCTGTTTTCACTGAATAGACACAAGTTCTCGGCCTGCCGCAGCCTTTTTACACCCTGAGTGTGAGAGGGCACTGCAGGCCTTTTCAGCAGCTGCTGCCTATCCTGCGTCTCGGGGGGAGGCTGATGTCTCTCGGGTGCAGGCACGAGTGGTGGAGGGGGAGCGGAGCGTACAGTTTCCCCCTAAACCTGCTCAACATGAGTCAGCAGAGGGACACGAAGCACAAAAGAGCCTTTGATGCAGCCCAGGAGAGAGAACAAGCACTCACACACACAGGGAAGCTCGCTCTACACAACTTTAGTGCTTGTGAGTGTCTCTAAACTCATCTGTAATTTTCCAAAACATTGCCAAGCCTATAAAAGTAACTCACCCCCAGCGATCTTCAGAAACTCTTCTCCAGTTGCTTTATACACCTGAAGAGGAAGAAATACTTTCATATAGAAAAAAACTGAACAAGCAGCATCATCTAATTTAATCCTTTTCACCGTTAACCTATTAAGGCCTGTTCTATATAGACAACACAAATCTGGCTTTTACTGCAGGGCAGATTTTATCAAATCTAAACAGCAAAAAGGCACATGAAATTCCACCCGCCCCCCAATCGGATTCAAGCCACAACTGACTAGTCAGATCAGATTTCATGTGTTTTTTCCATCTGTCAATGGCGGTTGTTGATGTCTGATAACACATCACAGATTAAAAAGAGGAGTTCAAGTCATAGACTATGGCATTAACATACCATAGTCTAAAAATGTGTAAAACTGCTGTGTATGTAGTATGATGATTCTATTAATTATAATCATTAAGAAACAGTGCATATCAAATTCTAAGCTCATAAACGCAACGGGTTTACAAAGTTTTGCAAGCAAATACAAAACTGAATAGAGGTCTACGTTCAGCAATTATAGATGGCATTTCAGTTCGGAGTTACTACTCTCAGACCTGTAAAAACTAGACGAAGCTGCTTAAAACAAAGGATCTCATTGGCAAACACTCACAGTACATCTTTAAACTAATCCAAATGCTAATCCAGTTAGAATAGGGATTTAGATATAAACCAGGGGTGTTGATTTCAGGTCCTGGAGGGACACATCATTGCAAAGATCAGAGTTTTTTCCTCTTGTAACACTGATGACAGCATTTATATTAAGTTGCTGAGTTGAATCTGGTGTACTTAATGAGGCGAAAGGCTTAACTGAGGGTTGAGAGTCTACAGGATAGAAATCGTCTGAAACATGGCTAGGTACTTTCTTGCCTTATGGTGGTCAAATGCAGGTTAACTCACAGTTGTATGTGTCTAAAAGTTTAAAGATATGTGCTCATCAACATTTGTTCTGCAATAATGTGTATGAATAGGTAGCTTGTCCCTCTCTTTGTTAGCAATCGCAGTGGAGGAGTGAGGAAGTGACTGAAGGCGAGAGGCTCACCTCGATGTATCTGCTGCCCATGTGGTGCTTGTGTCGTTCCAGTGCCATGTCTCTGTGCTCAGAGTTTATAAAACGCACCAAAGCTTCGCCATTCCTGCGGCCCTGAGCATTCAGACACAGGGCCACACCACCTCTGAGACACACACACACACACCAAAAAACACATTTGTTTTTATTAGAGTGTTGAAAGAAATTTCTAAACCTTCCATTAAAAAAATGCTTTTGCTAGTATTGATATTACATGTGAGTTTCTTCATTATAAACAACTAACAAAGGTGACTTAATATTGTTACATATCTAAATAGTGACCAAAATGTTTTGAGAATGCACTTTGAGGTCATCTTACTTGGCAATGTTGAGGCCCTTGAAGAATCGAGCAATGTCCTGGTCGGACGATTGCCATGGCAACCCTCTGGCTCTGATGACAGTCTCACTGTCCACAGCTTCAGTCTTACTGCTGTAAGAGAAAGACAAATAGAGAACAGATTCCACTCCGAGAGTTCAGACTGACTCAGAAATGTGATGGTTAAAATGCCTCAAGTGACACTCACCAGGCCCCAGATTCAAACTTGTATTTCACTGTCTCAATTGAGGAAAATTTATGATCTGGAAAAAGAAAGGGGTGTTATGAATGCTTGATATAGCATTTATTTGAATGATGCCATCTAGTTTTTGCACAAAACGATCATGTTTAGGACCATCCATCAATCAGCCATAACATTAAAACCACCTGCCTTATACCACATACATCAATAAGCATCTAAGACCCTGGTTTATTGGTTGTTCTTCCACTTTTGGTAGGTACTGACCACTGCATACCAGGAACAACCTGCATGACCTGCTGCTTTGGTGATGCCCTGACTTAATCATGTAGCTATTATAAAAAATATATATATACTCTAGCAACAGCAGACCTAGCTTTTTGCTTTACGTGTAAAATGAAAGGGTAACTGATAAGGATTCAGAGGGTGGAGCCCTTCAGTGTAAGTGGAAAAAACAGACAGTCACAATAATGTAAGAAATCTTACATTAATATAATGAACTATTAGATAATGGCTCTTTAATGGGCTTTGTCTGACAACTCTTAAAACCACTTTCCCAGATCCAGGCCTAGAACTAGATCATTTTTGTAACAAATATTGTTCCTACGAACAATATTGCAGATATATTAAGCTCTTCTGCCTTGAGCCACTGAACAACAAGACAACACGGCAATGACCACTCAGTCATTGCCGTGTTGTCTTGTTTGGTTATTTTGCTTGGATTAACTTCAGGTTTTTATGGTAACATCTGTCCACTTAAAAGTTAAGACAACATTTAAAATTGTAGCCTTTGCAAAACTGTACTCTTTCAAAAATCTAAATTCCAATATCTAATGTTAAATACAGTAGATGTCATGAACACCTCTAATTCTAGTAGGGAACAACAGGTGCAGGCTATATAAACTGCTACAGTTTACAGCTCCTTAGTGAACCCAAGACTACACTAAAGTCGACGCTACTCTAGTATTATTGAGTGAGTACAGTACAACTGAGCATGTGCAGTGAAGTGTGATATGAAAGAATACATAAATGATTTTACTAACTGTATGGCTCAGCCAGGATGTGTTGAATGATCATCATCATGCTTTTCACCTCCATTACTCCAGCCATCTGCTCGATTACAGCAGGAAGACACAAATCTGAGAACCAGATTTAAGGAAAAACTGCGTATTTGTAGCTCAAAGGTCATTAAACACCAATCTGATGTACACCAATACTTTAACCCACTTTGCATCAGGCCACTGGGACACAGAAGACTCAGTGCTTCATTATGAAAACACAGGTGGCCACAGATTTGGCCATAACTCATTAATGTGTTGTGTGTTGCGCAGGAGGCTAGGCCACATTATGTTCACTAGTATTTGTATTCTTCTAGGTAAGAAAGGTGAACCTTTACTTATGGTTAGTGAGGCCAACAGGTAGCACATCTAATTGGTTTCAACCACCCCAGCATCCTTCAGGTCAGGGGTTTTCAGTTAATTGCTGGGAACCTATGACTGCGCAATTCCTGTCAAAGCCAACTCATGAAGACTTGAGAATTAGGTGAGGAGTAAAATGCATACAACTACTGCTAGCCAATATCATAAATAATCAACATAGGAATAATATACAGAACATTTTTAAATATCCGTTGTTGAATCTCCTCATGTTTGTTTATTTTTTTGCCAAATAAATAAATAGAATAAAAAAAAAAACACGCTTTCAACACAGTGAAACTAAAAGGTCACCCCTTGGTCACAACTATAATAAACAGTGGCCTTTATCCAATTTTATATTAAAAAGAATCACTGTTTTTCTATGCAAATTTTACTGGTGATACTGGTGACCAGCATTAGCCAGTGTCTGTGTTTAATTAAAATGTCCAAGTACTCAAAAAGCCTAATATTATAATGTTGTATTTCTTGTCATATTGGTCACCTTCATATAAAATGTGCGGGACAGACTTTGTATCTAGGGAGTAACCTAACAGTATGAAGCTAGCAGAACATAATGAGGAAAACTCCAAACAAGGATACATTCCAGCATGGAGGGCAGGGTGAGGTCTTTCACTGGGCCGGCGTTGGGGCAGCATTTGTGGAACTCTCTGTTCAAATCCACAAATGAGTAGAAACACTCTGGCAGGACCAGATTCTAACAGACACACAACAAAAAAAACACACTTGAAAATACACTAATATCAGGCAATACACGGGCAAAACGCATCCCATTACTTTTGTCCATATTATAACAAAAGTAATAAATACACACACACACACACACACACACACACACAGAATCACAAACTCTTTCTGGTATTTAGTGTTTGTTGGTTTGTAGCACATCACAAAAGAATAACATTTGCCTACCTTTTTGGAGGCCTCTGGGTGAAGGGCCTGTCGGATGAGAAGTGGTCCGTCAACACACAGTGTGTAGCTGCTCTTGCCAAGAGACTTGACCTCCGCTGACACAGCCTGCTGGAACTGTACATGGAGGGAAAAATACAGCAGAAACAAGGTTATCTGGCTACACCCCTATGGTTTCTTCACTGAAGTACACTCCATTTAGACACACATATCAAACAAAGAAAAACAAAACTTGAAAGTAACACTTCACATCATCAGGGCTGTGCGGTGACCCTGCGTTCACTCATCAGTGGTTAGAGCTTCCTCTTCCACAAATGAGCCAAAGTGCTGAGCACCAGCAAACTTTTCTTCCCCTGAGCAAAACTCATCATTTGCAGCCCCGTATAAATGTGTTTAAGCAAGCAATACATGTAGAATAGCTTCATTAAACTTGATTTCAGCACTGCATTTTCAGCTGAGTAGCAGGGTTGTTTTCAGAGCATCACAATTGCATTAAAAGATGATTAAACTTTTCAATCTTCAACAAATTGGCCATGATTAGTTTGAATGACAATATACATTTTCAAGCCCAGGAAAGCTAAATCCATACCTGTGGATAATCTAGTTTACATTGGAAACCTAAACCTAAACACAAGATTAAGGGACTTCCACGTATACGACTGACCAAATAGTTTGAGGGAATTGCTGTCACCTAATTGTCATCATTCGAATGAAGTTGACAAAATTTCAATACTTTTACTGCCATGTTGCTAAATCACCTCTATCTGGAAATGACTGGTTACATATTAAAGCCTGAGTAACTGCTTTTTCTAGATGTACAGTAACGGTAATGTTTCAAAAGTATGGTGAAGGGACTTCCTTTTAATAGTTGCAGCAGACATGACAGCTAGACAAAGTCACAGGACTTAAACACAAGCTGAAAATGAGTAATGAGTAATTTTTTTGTCAAATGTGATAGTGGATTTTACAAGGTATTAGACGGAAAAAAAATGTATGAGCCCTAGATTCATGCATAGAGGGTGACGGCTTGAATCTTTTACAGAGAGAGGTGTCACATGTACAGAAAATGCATCAACACTATTTCAGTTCTCAGGATGAAACTCACACCTGTCAGCAGATGCACCTCACTCTTACTTCAGTATTACTTCAGTCAATTTGGATTTTCTTTTTTTTTTTTTTAGCAAGAGCAGAATCTCTTGCTAAACCCAGAACCTCTTAGCAGAAGGCTAAGAGGGAAAGAATTTAAAATATATTTACACCACCATCTCCTCGCCTTGAACTTGCTGACGGTTTGCTGATCAAACAGAACCACAGAGGATTACTGCATGTAAGCTACGTTTAAAGTGATCAAGCAACCAATTTTAATGACAAGTGGTGCGTGTGGGTATGTCTCTCTTCAAGGAAGTCAAAACAAAACCTAAATAAACCAAACAAAACAGGCCGATCTAGCTTGCCGTTAACACGCCTTACTGCATTTCATAGGCCTCCCTCATCCTACGCACCTGTGTTTAGCAGGAAACAGTACTTTTAAATGGTCTGTTTACTATACCACCACATTTCTATAACTGTCAAAACTGGGTTCACTGAAACCACATATATTCATACGCAAACACGCACAGAACAGAGCTAAAACAATTCCCGATGTGTGCAGGGATTATCTTCAATGATACAACCAAAGAAACAACACTAGTCTTTCATCTTGGTGGTGCAGCAACTGTGTCGATAATTGAGGCAATTTTTGCATGGCTGGTGGTCATACACAATGAAGAGAAATGAATGGATTTGTACATTAAAATGTGCGAGCGCGAACGCATGTTGAAGCGTGTCACATAGATACAGAATCATGACGCACACGCACAAATACAGATAATGACAACACCAATAAGGCATAAGCATGAAAATGATAATGATGCCCAGCAATGAAGCATCATTATTTCTAATTTGCCTCTGAGGGAAGGCAGGTGCTCTTAGAACGTAACCCCCAGCGAAATGCGAAGGATTACTGTACTACATGAGCTTAAAGACAATATGGAGAAACTGTAACTTTAAACAGCTACAGTCAGTAAAAACATTTGATAAATGAATGATTAATCAAATATAGGGGCAGCTGGTGGCCTAGTGGTTAGGGCGTTTGCGATCAGCAAGTTGTGGGTTCAAATCCTAAGACTGCTAGTGGCCAGGTAACGTCCCCACACACTGCTCTCCAGGCACTTTGCTCCTGGCTGCCCACTGCTTCACTTGGTGAGTGGGTTAAATACAGAGAAAGCATTGTGTGCTGTTCACACGGTGTGCTGTGATGTGTTCAAGTATGACAAATGGTCACTTTACACAATATGATAGGTTAGCAGTCTTTTTTATTTTAACCACATTTGGCATTGTGTTTACATGCTAACAATACAGCTTGGTTGCACTATTCATGAAAAAAAAAGTTAAAAGGCCATTGTCTCAGCCACATTTAATGGTGGGCTTAAGAGCACTCACCAAATACAGGACTCCAAAGAACAGACAATTCAGGACAACTTTAAGTACACTGCAGATGTCATTTCTCTAAAGCCTTAGTCAGTTGTTTCATCAGTACGCTGAAATTATAAAGAGCGGAGGTAACAGCACAGAGGAAGAATCAGGTTTACCACAACTTTCACACTTTACAATGGGTGCAATGTGCCAAAAATATCACTATGACGCTCTAGAAAATGGTCCATTAGCACATTTTTTGGCACATTTGGAGACTTGGAGGGCTGGTGTCCAGCACAGTTTGATGGTTCTCCTCCTCAAACACATTCACTAAACCTGACAGTTAACTGGTGAGGTGAACCTGGTGTTTCTGAGCAGGGAAATCACCAAAACGTGCTGGACCACGGCCCTCCAGGACCGGAGTTCCACACCCCTGCTCTAAGCCATACAATCAGCACTTCACAGATATGACACTATCAATGATCAAGTAATCAAATAATCCACCAAATATTTATGATTGAGTTTCTTCCCTTCAATATAAATAGGCCATAAAAATAGGAATACGAGATTTTAAAAGTGCATTAGCATCTTGCCAACTTTCAAACAATCACTGGGAAATCACTGAGGAGATGCATCTTAAGCATTTTTCACCTGAGTAATCATGAAGTAGTGATAGCTCTACAAGACTAGCTGGCAGGTCCTTCAGGGGAAAGAGTAGTAATCTATCACAGAGCAAGATTTCTCCTGTTTTTAACAGGTTCAGACAAGCAGCAAGCTTAAAGGCAGCATGGTCCAAATCTGAACCTGAAAAACATATAACAACATTTATATGCTTTCAGCCAAAGATCTGATGATCATCCGATATATGAACTGAAATGTCTGATTACCTGTCCAACCATAGCCCAAGAGCACATCTACCCACTTAAGCCTAAACCCTATTCATACCGAACGTAATGAGTCTGACAACACTGCAATAAGTGACTACTGAGACATACATAACTCAGGGCCTTCAGGCCTGCGCCTTAAGCCACTAAGCTCTTAAGTAAAGGTCTTCTGGTACAGAACTTCCATCATAATGATAGAAAACAACCACCGGACCTGACGCCGCGTCTGTGTGTTTGCTTACGGCCACGGTCGCAGCTATGCAGCCCCACCTTGCACAAATCAGTAACCGGATTAGCTCCTACCCCACAAAGGGTTTTAGAGAAATGAGTGACACACCCTGGCTCTTTTGGCTCTTCCCTCAGAGGCAAAACCACCACAGAAAGACAGCAAGAGAGAGACAACAAACCCAGGGGTGTACCTGGGGGGGGGGACATAGGATCTGAAGTAACATTGCTCTACAATTCAAAATAAAACCCCCTTTTGTCAAATAGATTTTTTCAATTATACACTTCAAAGACGGATTTACATTTACTATGTTACATTCTACCACCCTTTTACATGGTTATTGGTTTGGAAGTATGGTTCTAGAGAACAACATTTTGCACAATCTGACCTCTTGACTATGGTATACTTAAACTGTGCAATAATTGATAGCATTGACAGAGTTTCTGAACTCCATTAATGAAAATATTCAATACACAAAAAGAGCTGAACAACTGCATGCATCTCATTTACAAAAAAAACATTTTCTTAAAGATGTGCTTTATGCAACCATAAGTTCCAAGGCACAATGCCCAAGAACCTTCTTGGCTTCTTTGTTTTAATAGAGTGTCCAAAAAAAAAAAAAACTGTCTTGGCTAGACTGGGGGCTGCCGGACTTGACAGTCTGGTTTAGCAAGACAGTTTTTACATTTCTGCGTCATGCCATCAATGCAAGTGAGATAGCAAGGGCGTTGATCTTTAGTCCACATACACACATAGCCATCAAGCAGCCATTCTTCTAAAGTCGTGTATGCACGTGTCTCAAAGAAGAACTGTCCCAAGATAAGGCACTGGGAAGGGCTGGCACAACTGCAAAGTTTAAAGCTACAGCAACACAAAAAACAACCTTATCACTAGATTCGATCCACATTCATCAAGTAAACTGAATCCTGCTTAACATGCTGCTGATGATGTTTAACCCGCAGCTATGGTTCCTTATTTTCATGACAGAAAACCAGTTCTACCTGATTTTAATCAAGGAATGAAGGAAAATGACAGACCACTGTAAGATGCAACAGATATGGTACTAATGTTAAGTGTTTTATTTTCAAAACTATGCTTTAAACTGTTGGGTTGCCAATACCTTTGGGCAGGACTGTAGGTAAACATATCAGTAAGGCTTCTTTTTCTCAGCCTCTCCCTGGGAGTGACGCCCATCTGCCCAGTTCCACAGGAGCAGACATGCCGCTACCAGCCTAAAGCAAGGTCCAACCACTAACTCACTCTCTCTCTCTCTCTCCTCGTGCCCAGAAATGCCTGTCTTTCTTTCTTTCTTTCCCTCACGCACCAACACGCAATCACACTCATGGCGTCACCCAAAGACATCAGAGGCAGCGTCCAAAAGCAGGTGCAAGTTGGTGCATCAGACACAAAGTGCCCATAGGCATAATCCAACCTGCTCGTACAAACATGAAGCTGAGTGAGCACAGTTTAAAGCTTAGTTCCCACCCTCGCTTACTGCTTCAGGTAATCACCGTCACAGTCAAGAAATGTTTTTAACTTCGTACCTGCTAATGAAACTTGAAAGCACATTTTTGATTGTTTTGGTCCATTTGTCATGACGTGGTCACGCAATTTAAACACCACATGTCATTTTTAATGGTTCCAAACAATAAAAGCATAATAAATGGAGTGATGAAAGTGACAAACTAGAGATTGTAAGGTATCTGAGGCCAACGGAAGGTCATATGCCTGATTTGGTCTGAATTATTCAGAGACTTTAGGTTTACCAAAACGGGCTGCAGCAATTTAGGCAAATTCCATGGACAAAGTAATATTGCCAATCAAGTCAGCTGGAAAGTGGACAGGAACAAATGTTGCTGATTGAACAAAGCCTTGTATGTCCTTTTCTTCCACTATTTTACAAACTTTGAAAATCCATCTGAATTGTGGACAATTTTATGATGAATGGACCAATATGAATAGTTCTTGGGATAAAGACTCTTTACATCATTTCCATGATAAGTTTTTTTCCTTCTTACCATTTGGTTTTGTTTTAGACAGAGATTATGTGAACTGTACAGTACTAAAGGTCTCACTCCAAGTAAGCCTAATATTACTGTAGAAACAGTGACAGTCTTTCCACCAGTGAAACACAGATAAGGTGTGTAACGGAGTCCTGGAGTGGGGGATAGTGTACAACTACTGAAAGACAGTCAGATCAATAGTTCAGGGCAGGACCCTGGAGTCCCACATTAAACCCAGGGTCATTCAGAAGTTAAAGGTGCGTTTAGATTCTGAGACTAAAGTAAATCAATTGGAACACAGAGTGAGCTACAGCAGCCCAAAGGCAAGAGAAAGTATTTCCCTTGTTGAGGAATGCAAGGAGAAATTGATTTTAGTGGTTAATCTTTACTGGGCCCCCTGGTAATACACTACATCTGAAATCAGATGCAAGAGTCTGACTCAACTACTACTAATGTGTCGAAAGTCAGAGAAGAGTTTCCAAAATGCAGTGAAGTTGGACTGTAAATAAGACTCAAGGGCTCATATATTACATTCTGGTATATTTTGTTGTTTTTCCATTGCAATGTTCTTGATCTCTTGACTTAAGCCATTTTGTTACTGTGTCTTTAAGACTGATGATGGCATGAACAGAATGTTTTGAAACTGGAACAGTGTTTACATACTACATCACACTATTTCAAAGAAAATAAGGTTGCCTATTGTTTACACCCTTTAAATAAAGACTGAACTATTAAACTTGCTGAACAAAAACTGCAAATGGATTTACCCAGTCTTACTTTTAATTTACTTCAGTATGACACACAAGGATTAAATAATTATAAATGCACTAACGTTTAAAACTAAATGGCGTAACAATCAAATATCTTAGCTTATCTTAAATTCAAGTTAGTGTAATCTATGTTGGGGGCAAGTCGCCAAGCCACTGAAAGCATACAAAGAAACCTGTGCAGTATGTAACTGCTGAGTAAACACAGAGCTATAAATGTCCCATGTTTACCCAATACTTTACATAAAAGGTCAGTGAACTCTACGAGGAGTCTGACACATCTTGCGTGCTCCAAACTGGATGCCAAAATCATTAGTTTGACCAAAAAGCCTGATCTCTCTCTGTGGGGCTGATAATGACAGGGTTTCAATCATGAAATAGTGGGGGGCGGGGAAAGGTCTAGAGAGTGCAAACAAATTCTCTCGACAGAGAGGTTGAGAAACACGTTTGGCAACATATGCCTTTTGTCAAAACATACCTGCGCACTTTGCAAGGTGACCAGAAACCATACACATCCTGGTTGCTCGAGCACACCTGATCTGGATACAGTTCAGCACAATAAGTCCACTGGCAGCTTTAAGCCTCTCCCTTTCTGTCTTACCAGGCCTACTCGTCCATCCCCCAATCCCTCTCCCTTTCCCCCCCAAGCCAGTGACATTTACAGCAGCAAGGGCGGTGCGTTCCCAGGTAAACATTCCGTCTTCCAGGTGTCGACAGAGCACCCCAGACTTAAAAACATGACTGGGCCTGCAACTTTCCACTGTAGCCAGGATCCTGCCTGCCTTCCCTGCCCCAGCACACAACAGTTGCACATGGCATAAACAAAACCGTGCCCCGTGAGTAAGGTGTTGTTGTATGCATGTCATGTTTAGGACACAGTAAAGCTCACTAGAGACTGGGAGACCCTGGGCTTTCTTTCAAATTTACAGCATTTATCAGATGCTTTTATCCTCCCTTTTATTCTCCCTGGAGCAACTTGGGGTTAAGGGTCTTTCTCAGGAACCCAGTGGTGTTATGCTGAAGGTAGGATTCGAACCCATGACCTCTTGGTCCACCACCTACTTTTATGGCCTCACCCATCCGACACTTGTCTGCAGGCAGGACTGTTTATATGGAACAGTCCTAATCTAGAGCAATTAATGTGCTTTTCCAAATGGACAAACAAACCAGCTGCAATATATTTTGACTTTCATAAATGCCACATTTTCAGTGAAAAGATCCTATGAGTTCTGATGCTAGAAATAACGAATAAAACATTTGCTGACACATCTGGAAGACTCACAATTGTGTGATTCACAAATGCACCTGTATCACAAATACACCTGCATTAGAACTAAATTAAAATTGCATTATGTGGGACAGACATACTTCTCTTTTGAGGCCCCAACTACTGCTCGATTTACCATTTAAAACCAAAAGCCTGGAATTAGCATGCATTACAGTGTATTAAAAATGACAAAAGGGCCTGGACCCAGCTGAAAAGAATAGGGTGGGTCTCTCTCTCATGCTCTCTCTATTTCCCCAAGACTGAGTCATAATAAGCCTGGGTGATTTATGGGCCCCACACCATTAGGCCAAACAATCCTCACCTGTTGCAGAACTGTGTCCAGAGGTTCTGCTTTGCAAAGCTCCTCCACACTTAGTCCAGTCTCTTCTTTACATTGATCCGTCAGCTCTAATGTGTCCGGTCTAATTAGCCGCTGCTGAATTTTCCCCACCTGTCAAAAAAGGCAGCTTTTTTTGGTCACAGCAGGTAGGGGACCAACCGCTTTTTTTCCTGTCATGATAGAGAAGCAGCCTAGCCTGCCTGGAAGAACCGTATGGCCATAAACCCTCTGAACACACCCGGCCATATTCAGCTTGTGTGTGTGTGTGTGTGTACACACTAATTTCTGAGTAAAAGTGTAGTGCTGGGTGATATATTGACTATACCTCAATGTTATAAATACATTTGGAAGATAATCATTGTATCCACAGCAGTTTTTTTTTCTAGTTTGTGCATGTTATGCTGGCTTAATTAGTTTCAATGCATGACATTTACAGTGTCAGAAGTGCAATGCTAAAAGATTAAAAAAATGAACTAAACAGTCTGCACTATAAGAACACTACATTAACACTAAATTTGATTAATATCACCCAACACTCGCCCGACAACCCTAAGAACACACCCAGCCATGTTCAGCTTGTGTGAAAACAGTCCATTCTTTATATCAAGTGTAGCTGCAAAGCAGATAGCCACACACACACACACACACACACACACACACAGGTTTTAGCCTACTGACCTCATGGTGCTGACATATTATCCAAAACAGACACATTTTGCCTACATAAACTGCCATAAAATTGCCTAATTTTGACAACATAAAACAAATAATGTAGGTGCATTCACTCATGCTAAACATGGTACATGGTTTATAAAAAATGAAAAAGATGAAAACGTGTCTTGTTGATAAATGCCAGCTGTCAGGGCAGTAGGGCTCGACGAAAAAACTACCTGAGAGAGAAAGAGAAAAAGAAAGAGAGAGAGAGAGAGAGAAAAAAACCTGTGGAAAAGGTCCATACCTTTTTCTCATGTAGGTCCACAATTTGCCACACCAAGAGAATTATTTCCCTCTCATCCGACCCCAGTTTACCCCCATTTGCACCAGCTGTTGCCCCAAAGAACACCACCAGAGTATCACTGTGCGAAGCCATCAGGGACCACAAGGGTAAAAACTACAATTAAAAGAGCAAAGATCAAAAAAAAAAGAGAGAGAGTAACACGAGAGGTTCACCTTTTCTCCAAAGTGATAAGAGAAGCAAACAAAAGGTCTGGAAATTCAATAATAAAAGGCAAAGGTGGGGTGGAGGGTGGGGGGGAGAGAGAGAGAAAAAGAGGATTATTTCAGGAGGAGGACACGGCAGAGAGTGCGGCCGGAGACTCTACCTGTCGAAAGTTTTTCTATCCAGAGTTACTGGTTGGACTGGTAAGGAAGGGTGGAAAACAGACTCGGCTCTCTCACGCTAACCCCATAACAAGCCCTCCAGCCCTTTTCTCGCCACCTCTTCTCTTTTTTTCTCGCTCTCGCTCGCTTACCTGGCGCTGGCCCCACCCCTTTCTCCCAAAGGAGGCCCCGGATTGGCTGAGGACCAAAGGTGAGGGCGGGGCGAAGGGGTACAACACCTATGAAACCCAATATGATTGGTCTGTTATGGGTGGAGGAAGTAGTGGTGGGGGGAAGAGTCCATTTTCTCCGGGCTGATCACCTTTCAAAAACGTTCCTGTTTTCCTGCGTTCAGATGAGAATTAGACTATTTATAGAAGGACTAAAATGAAGATGAAATGTTTGTATCTGTTTTCATATCTGCAATGGGCGTGCGTTGTCAAAAGAGGGCCTCGTGTTCAACTAATGTTTGTGTGAGAGAGAGAGAGAGAGAGAGAGAGAGAGAGAGAGAGAGAGAGAGAGAGAGAGAGAGAGAGAGAGAGA
>JBBPCY010000039.1:18318325-18328628 GCA_037974405.1 Brachyalestes nurse
CACACACACACACACACACACACACACACACACACACACACACACACACACACACACACACACACACACACCCCTCCCCCTTAAAGCCCGTAAGGTAAAGCCATTAGCACCTCAGCACTGCTGAGTTCAACCCCCACTTGATCCCCAAAATCACACTACAAAGACTAAAGTCAAACTCTTGACTCACCATGGCGGGAGGAGTGTGTCCTGGAGAAACGTCTGCTCACTTGGTTCATTTTCATGATAATCCTGCAGTTCCAGTACTCTGCTGCACGCATGTGTATATGTGTGTGTGTGTGTCGCTCTTTACACAGTAGGTCTCCGACACACTGACACACTCCACACACTGCAGCAACTCTCACGAGGTAGAGACCGCCCACTCCTAAACCCGCCTTCCTGACTTCTGCCTGCCATCACTCAGTCAGGTCGGACCGCCCCCAGGGAGGCAGAAACACACATTTCCACTGCCTGTGTGCTGCTATTGCTGTACTGGACTATGTTAGGAAACATGAGAGGGAGAAATTAAACTTCTGTAAATGAGAAGGGAGGTGTTTTTTAAGGGCTTTAAAGACTGCTTTCACAAAAAGAATGATACGACTTCAAACGGGGAAAACAACTATTGAGACACACTGTATAAAAAAAAAGTTAATATAGAGTTAACATAATCACCGCCATTTTTAACCATCTGTTCTTCGGAACTGTAATTAAATGGGGAAGCAATCCAATGGTCAAAACACGGGATATAATTTCTCGTATTTTATGTGTGGGAACAATAAAGGAAAAAGAAAATAAGTGAGAAAAGACAAAGGAATACACTGAGTTTTTTCCTCAAAGGTTTTTCAAAGTTACCCAAATGTAGTCAATCAAACAAGACACAACTAGTGTTGTGTCTGTTCTAGAAACATGACCCATGTAAGAAAGCAAAAATGTACATCCGACAGTTCCACTGTACAACTTGGTACTACAGGGGGCAACAGAGTTCAAACCTGAGTGTCTGTAAACTAGAAAATTAAATACAGTAATCCCACGCTTTTTGCGGAGGTTACATTCCAAGAGCATAGTGAAAAACCTCGTTGTGTTTTGGTTAAAAAAAAATGCCTATTTTTATAGTGAAAACAATAAAAATTTGCCCCCAGAACACTTCATTTCATTTTAAACTCAGTTTAATGCATTACCCTTAAAGAAAATGTAAAGGTAAACGCGTATTCAAATCTTTTAATTTAAATTCCCCACTGAGATATGCAACTCGGAAGTTCGCTGGTCAAAAGTACTGGGACACCGCGGCGAGGTGAACGGTTTTCGGGGAATAATCCCTGATCTACTCAGGCTACAAATACAAATGAGGGCTCATTGGAAAGGTCTCCTGGGTATCTACCAAACTGTGGAGTCTGAAGTGTTTGAGTGCTTGCACTACGGAAAAATCACGCTTGGAGTGCAGGGGCTCAACCCTGGTGTGGAATTTGAACAAAAGAGCTTCCAGGTCGGCTACAGCCTGCCCTTTTTTTATTGCAACAAAAAAGCGGAGGATATTTGCAGTTTCCACGTTATTGTGGGGATTTCCGCATAAAACTATAAATTCGTGTGTGACTGAAGCCGCGACTCCTGATCAGCGTAAAACTGGGGTTTTACTGTGTCTACCAGGTAACAGATTCCATAACAAAAGCAATGAACAACTAGGTTGTCATGAAGCTAGAGGAGGGTGATATGGCAAAAATATCATATTTAAAGAAATAGTCATAATATTACGTTATTTGAATATTTAATCTTGAAAACGTTAAAAAAAAAAAAAATCAGTAGTCCTTCATTCAAATACTATCAAAAATTGTAAATGCAATGATTTTCGAATGGTTTGTTTTTCATGTGGCCGGCCTGTACAGGTTATAAAGAGACTGCATCTTAACTGAAGCTTTCATTTAGGATTGGGCAATTTGGCAAAAATGTAACATCACAATGCTTTTACAGAATAAAAAAAAAACATTATTAAAATGTTTTTGAATACAATGATTTTTCACACACTGTGCTACATAAATCTATGAATCAGGCCAAATTCTACACTTGGCTTTCCCAAATTATACTCTAATATACACACATTTGATCAGTCTTCTTAAACTGCTGACAATATCCATATGATGACATCTGATGTCATTCATCATGGTAATGATACATTTTGGTAAATTATACTGGCACTGCGAGAGAATTATTCTCCAAATATTCTCCAACTGAGCATTAAACATGTCCAAAACATCCTGCGGCGGAGTAAAATCCCATCAGACATCATTTCCTTTTTTTCTTCCTCACATTTGTCTCACGCTCATCTCCTAGATTGAATAACTATACGAGTTGCACTCTCATGTTACGCTGGAATACACTTATAGTTATCCTATTTCACACAGCCCAGTTTACAGCGAGGCAATTTCAGGCATGTCTAGCAAAAACTGGCTTTTAAATATTAATTGTTCTTGAATAACGAACATTATCCTCACATCAGAGCAAATGAAGTGGGAATGGGTTTGTTTTGGGCATCCATGCTCAGCAAAAGAGTAGCAATCTGTCATGTAAGTAGTGCTCTATGAATTGTGCAGTTTTTATTTCATTACATTAGCATATGCTTTTGATTAAAACGGCTCACATTCATTAACTGTGAGAGAAGGTTCTCTCATAACAACATGGGGTTAAATGCCCAGCTCAGAACAACAATGGCAGTTAGTCATCAGCAGGAATTGAACCCATGACCTCGTGAGTCTTAGCCAAGGTCTTTTTGAATGGGTGGTATTCAAATCTTCATTAAAAACACTTCAAAGAAACCACTAAGAAAGCAGAAATAACACTGTAGAAAATGGTACAGTGCCAACATGCCAATATGCAACAGTGCATGTGGCCAAACTAATCACAATGCCTCTTCAGCTTGTGAGTCGAAAAAATACATTTCTTACTTTGTATTTGGTAAGCAATCAAAGTAATCAGGAAAACAGAGCGTGTAGACATAAACATCTGGCAACCATAGCCTATTGTTAGCAATGTACTTCACCTAGTAGAACTATTTAGTAGGGCTGGGACCAACCATTGATTTATGAGTGACTATCAAGATTGGTCAAGAAACCCTGGTTTCAATCTAACATGCTGCCCAAACATAGCATGAGCAGACAAAGTTATTATTTGTCTTAGAGGCCTAGACACACTATATGGACTAAAGTATTGGGACATGTTTTTCACTGAAGTCTTAATACTTCAGCATATCAAGACATTCTGGACAACGCCATCCTTCCAGCATTGTGGAGACAGTTCGGGGAGGAACCTTTTCTATTCCAGCATGAGTGTGTGCACAAAGCAATGTCCATAACAACATGGCTGGAGGAGTTCAGTGTGGAAGAACTTGATTGGCCCGCACAGAGCCCTGACCTCAACCCCATCCAACACCTTTGGGATGAACTGGAATGAAGATTGTGATCCAGACCTTCTCACCCAACATCAGTGCCTGACCTGATAAATGCTCTACAGAGCGAATGGACACAAATTCCCACAGAAACTCCAAAATCTTGTGGTAAGTCTTCCAGGAAGAGTGGAAGCTGTTATAACTGCAAAGGGGGACCAACTCCATATTTAAGTCTATGGATTTGAATGCAATGTTATTATAGGTGGTTTAGATTTTAGACCACTGTAACACATGGCCTAGAGTGGCTTTGTGGCTTAGCGCTTTATCATAAAAGAGTTACACCTGGAAAAAAAATACTTTTAACAAGAGCAAGAAACTATCTTAAACCTCACAGTTCTAGTGTTGTTAGGTGGGGACGAAACTTAAATAAAATGTTGGACTGGTTTGTACGGTCTCTCCAGCAGACTGACATGGTAGTACCAGTATACCAATACTACATACAGTAAAAAAAAGGCTGACTGTAGTGTTAAGTCCATTCAACACAGAGACAGCAGGGGATCTTTTTAGATTTTGCATACATGTGTCCCCATGCTCTCTCTACTTGTTCTCTTTTCCTTCTTCCTTTCTATCGTAGACTTGGTTTTCCATGCATCCCCCCGTCATCCCACGACCATTTGCCAAACACCCAGTAACAGATCAGTTCAGTTTTTTTGTGAACCGGGGGCTCCACCAGACAACCGTCTAAGATGCCTGTGCCTACAAACACCCATGAGCGCAAATGTGAAGATTTTTTTTAAACATTTAAAGCAACATTTTAGTACATGGTTTTTAAAAGACATCTAAAACGAGATCTAAGTTTAAAGAACCACATTTTCAGGTTCCTGGAAGAGCCCTTAAACTGGTTTATATTATGTGATGGTTCTTTACATCTTTATAAAGTTCTTCAACACTCATACATTTTATTTACGAAAATGGTTCTTTAGGGAATAGTTTTTTCCCCAATTCCTCAAAAAACCTTCAGTGTTTTTTTTTAAGGGTGTAGACACAGTTTTATTGCAATAAATAGACCTGCAGAGCTTGAAACAGGTCCATCAACCATGACCCTTAAATATCAAAACATTACTAATCCTCAGCATGTTTAAATTGTGCTTTGAGGTGACTGTGGTGAGGGTGTGAGTGTGTTTGTGTGCCAACCTCAAAAAAGGTCTTTGTTCCTTCCACACCCTCACACACCCGTCGAACTGTGGTTAACACAGAATGCGGGTATGTGAATCTGTACGCCAATACATCATATTGTTTGGGCTACTCTACTGTAGTGGAATAATCTAATAATCACAGGCCAAGAGCAAAGCGACTTCAGACTATTACAACAGTTCTTTTCCCATTCCTCAGTTTCATTAAATGTAATTTCAGCTAGGTTGGTAGACATGCTCACTCCTCCAGCTCCTTACCATTCTAGGGCTAAGTGTGTGAATCTCTTCGCTGCATGGTCTTCGGATGGTTTGAACTCTAACTCTGACTCATATACAGCAATTGGCTATAATAATAAACTCTGGAGAGAGATTTGGCAGTCTAGAGGAGAAAGGAGCTGGAGGAGCTTTCTCTATGGAGCTTCATGGTCTGCATAGATACTGAGGGAACTGCATGGTAGCTGGAGATTCAAAGAACAACTGGCACAGACATTCATTTTTCCTTTATTGTATCTAGCAGTTTGTCTGTGATGCATTCAGTCTTTGGCTTGGCCTCTGAAACTCACTAATATCTGCTCACAGAATATTTAAAACATGCATGTCCATAGTGGGCAGTAAAACAGATCATGTTTTCTATTCCCATTTAAAAGAAACACGCCTTTATTGTTAGATACACTGGGACAGCTGGTGGCCTTTTGGTTAAGGGAGTTGCCCCTGCAATTAGAAGGTTGTGGGTTCAAATCCCATGACTGCCAGTGGCACCACTGGGGCCCCATGGGCACTGCGCTTGGTGAATGGGTTAAATGCAGAAAAGAATTTCACACTGTTCACACTATGTGCTGTGGCGTGTTCATGTATAACAAATGGACACTTAACACTTATACTGTGATCATTTTTGATGGGTATATGCACACATTCAGAAGAGAATTCAGACATTTAAGGGCTTATTGTTGATTTATTTCATCAAAGTAATATAAAAGGCCACTAAAGTAAAGCATGTTCCAAATCTTACACCCATAAAACAAGTTCTTCAGGGGTTCTTTAGTAAAAACAAACTTTCTATATTTAGAACCTTGCCAGCTCATGCAGAAATTGTTCTTCGCATAGGTAGAGTCTTCTCCATGATGGAAATTTTTTGTGTGACCTTTAAAAAACGGTTCATAGAACCTAAAAATAACCACTTTTGAATCAAAGAACCCATCTGAATTCTAAGTAGAACACTTTCTAATGTGTATGCTTGCAGGGGTAAAACTGTAGTTTGTTGGACAAACAAAAAAACGTTTTTGTCTATGCTACATCAGGCTCTTTAAGTACTGTAATAAACCTCAGAAACAGCTGAATTATCCCTCAGTACTTGAGTTTAAGACCAAAGCAACAAGAAGCAATTATTTGCAAGTCTAGGGTTTCTTTACTTTCTGAATCTTCCCTCTGCCTCTGTCTTTGTGTCTTTTTACATGTAACCTTATCTGACACCAGACAGTTACGAATTATAATTTAGGCCTAAAGCAAGAGAGCTTCTCTAGGCCTAAACAGACATTGTTACAGCAAAAACAACCATGACCAGGGCAGGAAGCAGAGTGAATTCAGTTTCATCTGTAGCTATTGTGGCGGAAAAGTGGAAAGTTTTGCCATGAGGCAAGCAGCAGACCTACTATTGTTCTCTGGGTGAATGGATGACATGTTATATTATACAGTATTTCAGTTTAACTGCCATCAGGAGGAAAGGAGAGGTCCCGTATGAGTGTGTGTGTGTGTGTGTGTGTGTGTGTGTACACTGTCAAGACTCGTATACTCGTATCAAAGAGCCTAAGGGAGAGGAACAGCTGAGTTATTCAAGCCTGATCTTTCTCAGGCTGGAAGGACATTGTTACACAAAGACAGTGTGTGATGGTGTAAAAGTGGTTCTATGACCAGCGTAATGAAGGAAACAGCCAGGGCTGCTACTAATTGCTGCATAATGGATGTGATAAAGCAGCACCTAAAAATACATGAAGGAAATCTGCAATAGAGATAAGGACATCCAAGTGAAAGCAAAAGAACCACAGCAGGTCAGGAGAAAAATGGACAACAGCTAGGGCACAAATGTTCAGGCATGCAAGAGATTGCAATCTATCCATCTGTGTGTATGAGTGTGTATGTAATGTGGTACAGCAACAGGTCCAGGCCTCAGGCCCTGACCTCTGTCTTGAGTTCAGACAGGTGAGGAGTAAGCTGTGGACTAGGACCGGCTCTATCGACTATTTTAGCAATGGGTGTCAGGGTGATGTCATCAGATGTTTGCCGTGTTTCAAAGAGAACTGATAAAAATGACTAATCTAACTTTCAACAGCTTGCTAAATACACATGATCCACTGCATCCGGTATTTAGTTTTTCTTTTCCATCAATGATGGACTGAGGACATTTTGAAAATGTAATATTATGAAATTGTAATATTTAATCTGTAACTGAATTCTAGAGTGATTTTACCATAGTAGTGAGAGTTTCAACTAGCAACTGTTTCGATGATCAGTTAATCTGTTGATGCATCTTCAATTAATCGATGAATCGGATGAAATCACCAAACTTATTTTCACAATAAGTGAATTAATTACAATTAAAAATTGTAATGAAGTAATTAATTGTATAAAAAAAACAATGTAATTATTTTTTGTTTATTTTTAAGGGAACAACGGGTATTTTTACATAGTAGATCTGAGCTTTTAAAATGATAAAGTATGAAAAACATACAACACAAACTGTGTTAACAGGCTTTGCTACCTCAAATAGCTTTAACAGAAGGCCACGGACTATGGAGGCCGTCTGTTTCTCCAGTAATACATACTCATTTCTCAACACACACTTACTCAGTCAGTCTCTCATGCATGCTTAACTCTCTCTCTCTCTCACACACACACACACATACACACACTCTCTCACACACAAAATGATTCATACATACTATATTTTTAAAACATTAACTAGGAAAGTTATATGATAAGATATCAAATGAGAATTTAACACTTCATTTTTCTGCCTCTCCCTCCCTCTCCCACCCGCACTTGATGGCTCTGCAGGGTTAACGCATCGTAGCTGCTTTTACGAACCTTGAAACACTCTGAGACACAGAGATCCCACAGCGCACTCTATAGTCTACAGCATGCAAATGTCTCATTTACCATCCGCAGTGAGCCTGACACAAAAACCTCCCTAGTTCACCTGCACAGGGAACCATCCTGCCATCATAAACATGTCTGCTCAGAAGACATATGGCTGACAGTTCTGAACAAAATCTCTTCTTGGAAAAAGAAAATCCACTGCAATAGAGACAACAGACCCTCCAAAGATACTGCTTATTAACAATACTACATATCCACCTAAGGATGCATGGAAACGCCTGAAAAATACTACTGTTATAACACACTGAGTAACACAAACTTAAAGACTACCCTGCATTATGTTGACCAAGATCTTTTATTTTTGTTGTATCAGACCAATACCTTGCTACTGTAATACTGCAAATGCCAATATCACAATAACTCAGCCTGCAATCAATTTCACTTCAAGTATGTTTCTAATAATCTATATCCATCATCTCAATCCTGTTTTTGTCCATCACAGATACTTTCCCTAGAGCTCAAATGAAAGTAATCATCACTACAGAAACATTCACTGAATGAAAGGCTGGGTCTACATTATTCTTAAATTTTAGAGTGAGCACTCGTCACTAAGATGCTACTGGGAAACCCAGGCCAGGTTATTATACAGGACCTTTAATTGACTTGTTTTCTTTTAAATTAAAGAGGTTGCTGTAGTCGCCATTTGATTCTATTTACTTCAAAGGCATATAGAGAGTTCAGAAATCACCCCTTTAAAGGAATAAGTGTGCTCTGATAAAGATGTGCTGAGAAGAGTGTCTGCACATACACAACCCTAAAAGGCCTGTCTGATAGTAAACACAGCTGGCCTTCCTGTGTTTCCCCGAAGCTAAATTAGCGTAAGTAAAGTCATCAGACATGAAATAAAGACACAGGTGTTGCTATCAGCGGCTAATGCGCCTGTAATCCATAGCAGCTGAGCGGCAGCTCCAGGTCCAGGACAGCTCGAGTCGAGGGTCAAAAGTAAATTAGATTAGGTGGGTTGCTTAAAAGGGTGTAGGGGTCACAGATGATCAAAAGCAGGACGGGTCTGTCTGCTAATGTAATATACAGGGTGAAAAAGGTCTAAACACACACGCCTGACCTCTTTTCACCCACAAGTGAACACAAAGGAAGAGTCTGATGAACAGGGATGCTAAACATTAAACACTGCCATATGTTCCTACCATAATTATCATTATTAATGCCAGTGTCTGGGGCAGGCAGTTGTCATTAGCAGCCTGAGGCCCCACTGAGTAAACATATATACTTCATTTAGGTCTTAATGCATGTGGCCTTTTCCTAACAAGACCATCAAATCATGTTTCCCAATTCTCCCCGTACCCCACCACTCAGTACAACAAGCCCCAGAGCAGCAAGGCTAATGTAGATAAACATCTTTTTAGCTAACAGACTTAGTTGCATTGCCTTTGAAGTTCTAGTGTAAAATCGAAGAATCAAACTTCAGACACAAAAATAATGAACAATGATTTTTTTGACAAACTACCACGTTAAGAGACACGCCATTCCTACCGCCATCTTGCCTTTTATTATTTTCCCTGGCATTCACAACATTCATAATTCAGTTTGCATTACTGTTTGCATGTTTTTTTTTTACTTTGCATGAATGTTTCTTACTATGATAGTCTAAAGCTGAACAGTTGGTAGGGTGTTCTTCAGCTTTTTACCTCCATACCTTTGGTGATTTGAGACGAGAAGTTCAATTTTATTGAAGCGTTGAGTTGCACACTTCAGAAGTCGAGTTCTGAGATTGGATCGTAATTAAAATGACCTTTCGAAGACCCTTCCATGTACATGATACAGCATCACTGCACAGCTGGCCAGTTTATCTCTATTCCTGCACTTGCCAAACCTCCTTGGCAGTGGTGTGGGGGTCTTGCTTTGCATACCTGAGCAGTCTATAGGCAGGTCTTTTCTTAGTCTTCCAGATCTCATCTTAACTTCAGCAGTTCTCACTGTGAGAGTGAATTATGTTTAGTTTCAGATCCTCAGTCAGGTTCTCAGATGAGTCCAAGGCTATTAAGCAGAATACCCTGAGAGTGTCATTTAATCTGAATGACCCTGACTTGAATGAAAGTTTAATGATTCGAACAAGCTCACATATTAAACTAAGCATATTAAACATTGTTTGATGTTTCATTGACTTCTTTTCATTTCAACAAAAATGTTGTTTGTTTAGGAGTGCCAAAACTTTCAAAACTGGATATTTATCATCACAAAAACGGTCACATGGAAATAATGTTTTTATATAGACTTTATATATGGGGAAGTGAATGGTACATTAAGAAAACACTGTTTAGTACAAGACACTCTCTTATTTAAAAAAAAAAAAAGTAAAATAGTCAATTTCATGTTTTTATGAAATAGGCACTTTAAAATATCTAGCAAATCAATCCCTGTGCAATAGGTGGGCTGTTTAAACTTGTGCTGACATGATGGGGAATGATGGGAATGGGGGGTCAAGCAATTATAATGATGTATCTGTTTCCATGACCACACAAATCTTTCTTGCTGTAACACACACAAGGAAGGAGATGCTCAGCATGTTGTGTGACAGAAAGCACCACTTAAACTGGGGCAAGAATTCTTGGCATTTACACAAACA
>JBBPCY010000039.1:18337300-18354276 GCA_037974405.1 Brachyalestes nurse
ACACACACACACACACACACACACACACACACACACACACACACACACACACACACACACACACACACACAATTATATAATAAAAGGAGGTTTACCTTGTTCTCCATAGACGTTTTGTACGAGAGATGAAATAAAAAGAGTTCCCAGCGAATATTGAATAGCATTTTTGCTTGAAATACCTATCTCTTTTCAAAATCTCCCTGAAGCACTAAGCACCTTCAACCAGCTCAGCTCAACAGCTGTTTCACTGTTTCACCTACTTTGACTACAGTAAATGTGGTATTATTGTGAAATATCACTTTACATATCAAAATGTTTATAAATCTTAACGTTTTGTGTGGTATGGTAATTGAATGCAATGGGGAATTGAACGACTACGTTAACTGGCATTTATCAATGTTAAAAATGAAACGTAAATAAAATCAGCTCCATTTTGTTAATCTGAAAATTCAAATAACCTTTGTAATTTGTAGTATTCCTACAAAGTGAGGACATTTTTGTACAAAACACACAGACACACACATGACAAAAAAAAACCATACCAAAAAAGTAAAAATAACATAAAAAGCAAAAGTTTCCAACACTTCTATGTGTCTGCAGGGCCTACCAAGGCAGGTAGGTGTAACTAGGTACTGTGTGATGTGATTATAGTATAGGCTGTGGCTATTTCAGTCGACTATTTCACCAAAAACAAACATACACTGGATATGGGGAAACAGAGAGGACAGGAGAGTCGGAGGAAAGAAACGATCTCACTGTCAAATCACTAGTCAGATGACATTAATTTCAGCTCGTTACAGTTTTAACCATTTGTTTTTGTGGTTCTCTGCTTCTCTGGCAGCCACTATGTTACAGTGGTCACCAATTCTAAGCTTACTCCATAGCAAAGTGAACGTCATAGCAAACAAAGTCACCACAGCATTATTTCCCACAACAGCACTGTACAAAGCACTTAGACACTACTCACTCACACTCTTAAACCAGAGACTAGCCCTATCTGTTCCCCCAGGACAGAGCATTTACAGCATTCCAACACAGCAACATCATAACAGCATGAAGACACACTTCAGTCATGGCCAGTATGACAAACTGCAACATCATTATGTGGAAGATTGATTAATTGGAGGCATACACAATAGGCATGTTGCAATACATCAATTTCCGATACAATGTTTTGTGGTTTTTGTGCTACAACAAATGTAGAAGAAATGGCCACACTATTTTGGATTTTGAAAAGGCATTTGATTCTTTTCAAAGAACTGTAAACGTGTAATGTGTCATTTGTTCATCACTTGTTTGGCTCTTGAAGGGATATCAAGCAGCGTTTGTAACAGAACAGCACTCTTGAGTAATACCAGTATGTTTGATGTCACATAGTTTTCAGTCCTATATTTATAAGTATTCAATTCACATAATATAGCACTCCTCAAATAACACATCGATAAAAAAAACACTTCTTTAAAAAATTGACTAATTGTTCTAATGTGGCAGCTTGTCGGACATTAACAAAACATTTATAAGACTACCAAGAATGTTTCGTAAAAAAAAAAAAAAAAAAAAAAAAAAAAAAAAAAGAGAGAATTGAGGGCATAAAAGAGAACGAGACAGAGGTAATACAACTTTACATGACTTGTGACAGAGTGACTTGCTCAGGCACGGAGAAATATAACTAGAGGCTGTAAGAGCGGACAAGCTGAATTCCACAAACAGGTGGAGAGTGAGAGAGAGAGACAGAGTGAGAGGGAGAGGGAGAGAGAAAGAGAGACTTACCCTTGGTGGATTCCACTGAAGCCACAAAGCTCAGCAACTTAGTAAATCCCGAGCTTTCAGTCTTCAACGCAGCAGTAAATCACTGTACCAGAGCACACGCTGTCACCACGCACTTCTCTCCAGAGACTTCTATCTGGGTGTGTGAGAAGATAAAACACACTGAGAGAACACCTACAGAGAGACTAACTCACATAGTCACACTCCAGCCTCACACTGGTTATGTCAGTGGGTTTGTCAGATCATCCTGAAAATGCTCCTCCCTCTCTCTCTAACCAACTGCACCCAAATCTCTCCCTCTCTCTCCCTCTGAGGGGCTAAATCACCCCTGCTCTCCACCCCCTCTACCCAAACTTGCCTGTCGAAGCACGTGAGGCTCCTATCTGATCCTGTAAAAGGCCTGAAGGCAGTTGTTCTCAAATCAGTCTCCCTCTCTCTCACTTTTATACATTCTGACACTCCTGTCCCACCCAGAACAAAAATCATACAGTGTTTTTCAGGAAACTTTCATACTTCTACTATAGTGACTGAGTTCACTAAAATTCAGAGTGAAATCCAGTCATCTACGAGGTTTACTGTCCTTATTTACTGTCCTTATTCTCCTTAACAAACACAGAAAACAAGAGCGAATTTTACACTTACAATATAAACCTAAAGCACAACATCCACAATACCCAAACCCACAACGGCAAAACAGGGCAGTAAAGAAAAAGAAAGAACCCAAAATGAAGCTGTTGACACTTTTTCCAACAGCTTCCTCCTATGAATAAAAAATGACATAACTGAACTACTGCACCATGTTTGGATTTTTATATAATATTCCATTTGAGTCTGTGAACCTTCACCCAAAGTTCAAGATGACGCTTTTAGCGCTGGACAAAAATATGTGAACAAGTCTAATGGATAAAAAGCTATGATCAATATTTGATGACAATAACTACAGTCACAGACAATGTGGACCCTGTTGCAGTCTTTTATAACTGAGCTTGTAGTGTTGTCTGTATTGTGATTTCCTAGAGCTGAGACATGCAATGTCTTTTATAGTGTTGCACTTTACTGGTGTTAAAAATATTTCAGCAAGCCCTCCCTTTCCATCCTCGTTAATTGGTCCATCCTCAATAAACACTGGCATAAACAAACATTCGTTCATCTCTGAGAACATCAGGTTTTAAAGAAAAGGTTTCACCAGCACACAACAGGAAACAAATCTCAATGTGTGCAATTTAATAAGCCATTCAATTTAATATGAAAGAAGCTTGCACATTCTGGGTAACAGTGGTGGTTTTTCAGAGGGCCTTGAGTGGTTTACTGCTTTTACAAAACAGAGAAAACTCAGTATGTTAATAATAACATAATTAATGGGTGTGGTCAAGTATGTGTATGTGTATATGACTCATTCTGTATTTAGTTCTTTTAGACGTCTTTGGTCCTTATTGCATTCATACTTCAAACAAACCACACAAGAGTTCATTCGAAAGTGAACTGAGACCGACCTGCTCAGGGGGTCCCAGACCACTTCTCTGCTTTCTCAGTTGCTCTGACAAACCATATTAACTGAACAATCACACCCGGGTCCATATTATTTGACCCAAACCTGCCAATACTGAACACACCCTGAGTGCATGTGAGCTTCTCAGTTCTCAAGACTGCAGCTGGTGTTCAAAAAAGTTGATCTGCCCTTTGGTGCTAGTTGATGACCCTATCCATCATCCAAGCATTCTCCCTTATATACACACATCTGGTCCTCTGTTTCAATAGGTACCTGATACTAATGATCGAACTGCCTTGTCAGGTTTAAAACATAGCTAATCAGACTGATACGTTTTAATAACAATATGAGCTTACTGAAAGTGTCCGGCATCATCCAGGCCAGAGGAGAAAAAGTTGTGCTGCCACTGTGCATGATGCATTTGTCAATGCAAATTATGAAAATTTAAAGCTATGTTTAGACATCACCGAGCAGCATCACTATCCCTAAAGCAACACAGTAATATCTTCAAGCCACTCCTCTTAAATATCAGCTCCAAAATTGTGCCATCAATAAGGACAAGCCACCACTTTGCCCATCATTATTTATATACAGTGGTCAGTATTAGCAATCGTCCAGACCCCAGCAGCAGTGAAATTCACTTGCCCAGTCGAGTAAGCTGACTTTTGGGGGGAATCACTTTGGTAAACAACAAATGTGTTTTTCCCCATCCACATTCATATTCAAATAGGTCTTCGTAACTTTCTTTTAAATCCAGATGATTCACCTACAATAAATGATACCCCTAAACACGTGCCTGCTTAATTACACTGGAAAACGGTTCTTGTTAGTTTGTTTATTATGAGTAAAAAGTTGATGGCTCAGCATAAGCTCTTTTCAAAAAAAGTAAACTTTCAGTAACAAAAAAGTTGCTGAAATAGTTACAAGCTAGAAAAATTCCATTATAGATGCCAGGTCACTCTCTAATTACCTGATGAGAGAACAGTGTAGGGAGGGTGGCTAGACTGAATAATACACCACAGTAGAACAAAAATATTTGATAAATGTGAATGTCTTGAAAAATGTAAATTTTCCCAAAATATTATCAGCTTCTTAAAAACATATTCAGATTTGAAATGGTTTGTACAAGTGAACAGAGTTTACCTGAAAATCATATCCATGCTTGTGAAAATAGTGAATTTCTTCAGGAATATGTAACGGGATTCGTTTTCCAAGACCCTTTCATGCTTTGTACGCTACTGATGATCTATTACAATTCTTGGAAAGACACATTTCTTTTATTGATCTACAGGACAATACATTATTGACGACATGCAGAAAAGAAAAAAAAGATTATTTTTTAATGCTGACAGTGATGTAGAGATAATGTATGCTTTATTCAGAAATAACTACATAGCCTAACTATCACCAGGAAAGCTAAATATATCGTGTTTGCTTCTCCTGTTTAATACCCTGGACAATACTTTTGTCTGAGCTACTTGGCAGCTGGTGGGCTGCAGTGTTGACAGTTGGCGTGTATGAATGGAGGTGGGGGGTCGGAGGCAGCACGTGCGCGAGCACTGGTTTTCTCTTCACACCAGCTCTGACATTCAGAGCTCTCAGCAAGCTGGTCTTCGCATTAGGAGAAATCTGGTGAAGATTTAATGTTGCCTGAGCAAGCCTTCCTGTGTGGACCCCTATGGGTCTTAGAAGAACACTCTCTACAGAACTATTTACTAATCAGCTACAGTCAAGGGTTTCTTAACAGCAGCCACTGCATCTGCATGATGACCACAGACTGCTGAGAGCAAAAAGAATAATGACTACACAGGAAGACTTTTTTCAGGTTCTCTGTGACAGAGGGAGCCAGACAGGACAGTGCGGTCAAGTTTTTCACCACCTGGGGTTACAGGCTGAAAACAGATTAGTGTAGTGAAGGATTTCGTATGGTGGGTGCTCTAGCAACACAGTTCTGATTTTTTTCTCTTAGATTGTGGGTTTATTTAAGTATACATTTTGCCAATAAAAAAAAAAATGAAAAATGTAAAATTTGTACATATTGCCATGTACATGGTGTTACCTGGCTATCAACAGTATTAACTGCAGCAAGCTAGAACAAGCAGAAAATCCAGCCATCTAGGAGTGACCAAATCTGAGAATATCATAATTAGAGAAAGCCAGTCTATTTGAAATACCGTTCTTTGTTCTGAATGTAAAATGGCATTCTTTAAGACATTATTACCATTTTCACAGGTTTTTCATACATCTATTTCATACATCTAACTTATAAAATGTATAAACTAGTATTTATAGTATAATAGTGAACAATATTAGGACGAATTTAACATTTTCACAGACATGATAAAACCTCAGGCCATTAAGGTCGCCCGACAATATAGATCAGCCTCTTTATAAGGCATATTTATTTTAGGCCACATATACTGTATATCATTGCTGTCAAAACAAAACACTGTAACTCCATTTGTCTTTTTTACACAAGTGTAGCTATTAGGTTAAAATTCCATGACAAATAAAGGTATAATAATTGCACAAAGTGCCATGGAATAAAGCGTCCATTGATTGTTAAGAACATTAGTTTAGAATTATTAAGACTTTTCCTGTAAAGTTACTTTCAACATATAGACAAGATTTTGTTACACCAGCTTCAGTGGTATTTCTGAAGCATTTCACACAAAGCCACACACAAAGAGGATAAGCTGAATCATGGGATCTATCTAAAACCAAATACATCACAGGCCTGTGACAAGAACAACAGCATGATTGCATTTACCATACATGTCTGAGCGGGTCAGGCTGACCCTGACAATGAACAGAGGTGAAAAACCTGTAACTTGTGTTGACCATAAGAGTGAAAGTCTAACATTCTGTGACACTGGAGACTGTGAAGATCTTAGCTTTTCCAGTTACTTACACTTTGGATTTTATCTCGCAGAAAACATACTGCCGGTCTAACTCAAGCCTGGCTTTTAACATCATGCATCAAGTCAAAATCCACAGCTACCTGTGACTGCAGCCTGTCCCTCATCAGGGGACTCTCATCAGCTTAAAGCATTTAACACAGAGAGACACCAGCACTGAATAAACCTCTGTTACAGTGAAAATCAGTGAGGTCCCCAAAGCATGAAGACCCTTTAACCCCCTAACGTTGCCCCTGACAGCATGCACAATGAGAGGCCTCCTTGGGGAGAGTCAGTCAGTGACAGCCAGATAATAAATTCTGAGATCATTAATTCTATGAATATTAAAGCTTTTTAAGAGGGCAAGCCACCTACTTAGTGCTTTAGTACTCCTGAATAATCAGTGAATCTGTTTTGATCCTTTAACACTAAGTTTCATTACAGAACAACTTACCCATTATGGAAAGGTGTTTAGCATCTCCTTCAAATCAGCTTGTTCCTTCATTAACCTGTGAGAAAAAGACAAGTAATATAATATCAATGTCAACACATCATTAAAAAACATTAGTTTTTTTAAATACCACCAAGAAAAGGCACTTGCCCTAGAGATTGTCTCATAAGAAACGGACGAATAGAAATGGTCTGAAACTACTTACTTGGAAAAAAATACTTACGGACATTAACATATATGAGGATAATCTGTATGAGGATGACAGCTGGAGAGAACGCAGAGGAGAAAAAAAAAAAAGACTTGCTTGTCAATAACATAAGTTCTAGCATGTAACCATTCCTCACGGCTGCAACCGCAACAAGGCCTTTAAATCTCCCCACTGCCGCCGAGCTGAACGCGAATTGATGTGATTAATTAACCATGGCTCAGGCAGCCAGTCCACAAATAAAGACGTGCAGCTCTCATTTCAAATTCTTATCTGGCCCACATTTTATTCCAAGAATTCTGAATATTATGAATTATGAATATCATGATACGTTTGAGGTCACAAAATGACTGTCAATGTCCAAAACGTGGGTGTTTCTACATATTATACATTAACTCCCCAACCACAAAAAAGAAAGCTTAGAGGTAAATAACGTGTTTTCAGTTCAAAAAAAGAAAAATAAGGTCAGACCCCCCGCGCTATCATGGTCACCACTTCAAGCCAAACCCTTTCATGTGACTAATAAATGCACATTAATATAAGGGGCCATAACCTGTGCGTGTGTGTCTAGACCCTGAATTACAATGAACAGCCCTTTCCATACCTCTAGCATAGTGGGTTGGCAGAGAGAAGTGTGTTGAGCAAGAGCAGAAAAGATTTGCCTCCAGCGTGCAGACACATGTGCGAAGACAAACATTGTTTCCAGGTGAAAATCAGAAGCGGTAATTATCTTGATAGAGAGGTCTAGTCCGCCGCGCACTGCAGCTCTGAAATCCCCAGAATACTGACACATGTCATAACAGGGTGTTTTGCTTATTTCACCCACACAAGAAGACAATGTTATCACTTGAATGAGTTTGACAGTACCCATGTTAATCCACTAAAACCTTTAATCTGTACGGGTGAGCTCAGATAAAATGGATTATAACAGATACTTTAGCATTTAATCTTTTTGACAGGACAATAAAAAAATCGTAGTCCTGGTATTTTCCATGAAATAAAGACATGCTGTTGTGAGAAACAACTGAACACTTTGCACCAGTAATTTGGAACTGGGCTTTTTCCAATAACTACTGGTTCATTACCAAAGGTTCCAGTTCTGTACTCTTCCAAGCACTACTACATCATTTTTTTACTTTTGTTACTATTCTCACTAAGGTGACAAACTATTTCAGTAATTATACAAATTTGAGGCTTTAGAGAAGAATACAATAAACTAAAAGACAATTAAATCACTGATTGCCATTATCATGATGGTTCCTGTCTCTCAAACAGCAGGATAATGAAACAGAATCCATTTTTCCTCATTATGGTCATTTCCCCCCATTTTTTCCCATTTTAATGCTCAGTGGAAACGTGCCCTAAGTGACCATGCACTAGAATCATAAACAGCTGATATTTACTGCCAATCAGACAATTTAGATTTATTTTAGTAATTTACTTTTTAAAAACATTTTTATTTGGTATATTCATGAGATAATGTAAAACTGTCTTTTCACAGCAATCACTAAAAAGCTTTCACTTCTAAAAATGGCCAAAAAAACATTTATGACTGTGGAGAAACCTCAAACTGCCATAAAACGACCATGATCATACACACCTGATTACAACATGAAGCTACATTGTCATATTATTATTATTATGAATTACATTGAAGTAAGTTGGACATGCTTTAAAGCCCCACTCTGGAATGGAAAATTCCTATTCTTGAAGCTAATAAATCCACTTGAGCATATCCGACAATCCTCAGCACAGCGACAATACAAACTATCCATTAAGAATGTGCACAGGTTTTCCAGCTGGGGTAGCAATTTTCACTAAGCCAATGGGGAAGGGGGGAATGTGTATGAGGGATCAGTGAACTCTGTTCCACCCCAAGCAGTCCCACAATTATGCCCTAAAAGAATGGGCTTATTCTTGGAGGTCTGGTTCATGGACGACAGGCCAAACAGGGCCAAAAGACTGCTGCTCTGACTCTGATCATGTTTCACAGGTTGATATTTACAGCCATCTGAAGTACAATGATTTCAGATTACAGCAGGGGAATAGATAGAATTCTTTAATAACTCTTTATCTTTAGATTACACTTAAACGGTTGGCTATGAGAACACAGCGGAAAGTCCAGGGGGCCAGAGACCCCTAGACTGTCACTTGAGATCCCCAAAGGCCTTGACTGTAATATATAGGTCTCTGGAAAATGCAAGCCATGCAAAATGGTTGAAATGATCGCTTGCTTAAGACTCATGTTATCCCACCATTTCAGATAAACACTTATCCCCCCTTATCCCTCTTTGAAAAATTGTATTAAATATGATATCTAATGCAGCTCCACTATTCCCAAACTTTGACAACTCTACTGTCATTAGTAAATTGTGCAACATGATTATGATCATCACTCTTTGTCATTTACTTTCCTGTGAAGATCACAAATCAGTATAAATCAAATTGTGGGTTGCCGATTCGTGACGTGATCACTTCATTTAGAATAACAAAAGACGTAGATCTAGAAAATGCCTTCTCTTAAATATAAAATATATATAAAATATAAAATGTTGTAATATGTTGTCAACATTCCAAAATACAATATACAAACGGATACGCTGCACTGTATTTTGACAAGTTTGAATATGGAAATACAGAGCAAAGATTAGAGGGTGGGCATTATGGCACAAATACATAACGACATTTTGACGATATGCAATATTTAGGATATCCACAATGTGCACAGAAAGGTACTGTGACAGACCTTATTAAAATATCTCATATTTACAATGACACACTCAGCAGAAATGTAGTTACAGATACAGGTGAAAGCAGCATTAGAAGTCTTAGGGTCAGAAGACTAAGGGTTCTTCAGTGTGGTGTGGTGCACTTGCCCAGGAGGGGAATCAAACTGCAGCTTGTGTGGAGAGCAGAGGTATTACCCACTATGCCACACCAACCACATATTGCTCACCCACAGCTATTCAGTGCCTGGAAACTGTTATCTGAAATCGGCTTAGCCAGAAAACTTAATGTCATGTGGTTTTAAACTGAAAAGTTAATTTCATGTGGCTTGAAACTTGCAGTTAGCATTACACAGGGCTAAAAGCCTAGTCACGACCAACAAATGGAAACAATTCACAAATGAACAAGTTTCTAACTCTGCAACAAGAGCTCAAAGAAATATCACCATCATCTGAGTGTTTTCTCCATCGAACACATCTAGTATTCCCGTCTGTCTGGCACAGTTACCCTCAGCCCAACATTTCAGAGAATTATTTAATGTCAGTTGTAAGCATCCCAGAGGACTTTTGGCCTGGCGTTCTCGGTAAGGTCATAACCTGAATTGAATTCAAACTGCCTCCTGAATTCCTCGGTGCGAGGCTGAGCCATTTTAAACCTCACCACACCTACATCGGCTGGGCTTTTGAAGGGTCCTGACCAGCTACAGTTTAGTTGCCAGATATAACACACCAATGCAACCTGAGACAATGGGCAGTGTTCGTTAGGCTGGACCGATTTAGATTACTCCCATATGAAGTCTGGTTGTGCTTTCCTGTAAAGCAACAGAATGTGGCTAATTAGACTGCACTGCAAAGGTGAAGCAGACACAGTGGGAGGAGAGCAACATGCCCTGAAGTGTAAAGTCTAGGAGGACAGAACTGGAGGTTGGTCAGCAACACAGTCAGCAAATTCCAGAGTTACACCATTTTTTTGGGAAAAAGGGAGTGACATATGTTGTCTTTCTATAAATCGGTTAAAAATGGCAAACCTAGGCTTCTTCCAAAAGCATTCCTGTGTAAACTGTACTACCACATCTAACGCAGGGACGTGTCTTCACAAAACAGAACTTGTTGACACACTGGATACGCCCCCCCTCCCAAAAATGTTTAGAATCACATGATCAAGTGCAACACACACTTACATTGGGGTCCCGACAGAAGTGAATCATCAGAATGGGTCCAGTCATTCATTTAGGCTCTTAAGTCTGAGGCATCTGAGGAAATTGAATTTAAAAGCTGTTTAGCAAGTCAGGAAGTATGTCCTCAACAACATAGTACTAGAAAAAAATCAAATAACATTAATACAGGAAATAGTGATTTTGTGCGTGTCAGTGTTCTCTTAAATGCTTGCAGGCCTCTCCTTGTGGAAGCCCAGTATTACTTGTAGTTACTATAAGACACATGGTTGGCTCAATCAGTCCTTCATTAAATCAAATCAGGAGCTTCTCATGGAACTTCACAAATCCAAGCAATGCTTGGAGGCATCGAGGAGAAATCTGGAACCAAAGCTTTGTTTTCCAGCTCACGAAATATCAACTACTTTTCACAGAAACCTTGATACTTTTAACTGTTTTCTTGTTTATTTGCATTTATTCTAATATTTACTTGCTTTTTGTAGGCAGAAAGACACTCACTACTAAGAAAAATGGCTTTAAACTATTTGCATAGGTGAATATGACTTTTGCACAGTACTAAATATAGAAGAATCCACATCAGTTTTAGACATGGTTGTTAGAATGTAGTATTTGGTACTAATTTACAATAGATCTGAATAGATCTCATTTACCAAAGAGTCATCTGAACCAGCGCTTCAATGGAAGGGGCAACAGTCAAAAATAATCTGACCTTTGCACACAAAGGCCTTAACCTGGTCAAAGTCACAAATATTTGTGTAGCGCAGACTTGTATGTCTTCTTTATCTGTCATTTCTTCTGTGTTTTATTTTTTCAAAAATCCCAAAAATGTTCCTTCTAATGTAAAAATCCTAGTTTTTAATGTGGTCTTAGATGGTTGGACCTCACTGTATAACGCACACTTACACTGACGGTCATGACAGAACATGGGCCAGACTTTATATTGGAACCACTGTATAACTTACCTTGTTCTTTTCAATTTTTTTTACCTTCATATCCTGCTAGTAGTCTGGACTTCAAAAACAGTAAATGACATGCAGAGGATTAACAAGGAAAAGTATCTTTCTGTGTGAATAAATTCACTGGTACACTATATGGACAAAATTTTTGGGACACACCTGTTTTTCAGAGTTTGGGCTAGGCCTCTTACTTCTACTACAGGGCAATCTTAACATTTTGCCCATAACATGCTTCCAACTTTATGGACACAGTTTGGGGAAGAACCTTTTCTATTCCAGTATGACTGTGTCCCAGTGTACAAAGCAAGCTCCATAAAGACATGGGTAGATGAGTTCAGTGTGGAAGAACTTGAATGGCACACACAGAGCCCTGACCTCAACCCTATCCAGCACCTTTGGGATGAACTGGAATGGAGATTGCTCATCAGGCCTTCTCGCCCAACATCAGTGCCTGACCTAAATAATGTTGTACAGAATGAATGGGCACAAATTTCCACAGAAACTCTAAAATATTGAGGAAAGCCTTCCGAGAAGAGTGAAAGCCGTTATAGCTGGAAATGGGGACCGGATCCATTTCAAGATCTATGTTAATTTAAATGCAACGTCATTAAAGTCCCTGTTGGTGTATTGATCACGTGTCCCAATACGTTTGTCTATACAGTGTATTTCTCAATTAATACAACTGGCTCGTTAGTGATGCATCTTACATCATAGCAATGACAGAATTAAACGATAACAACAAAGGCTTACTGTCCTATGTTCACCTAGTTATCATAACTAAATGTAAAGTAACACGTTATACGCTTGAACTATGTTTGTTAAACTTAATTTGAACATTTTAGAGCCTTTTTATTCTAATGTAAACTAACCTGCTGCTCTTAACTGGCATAGCTAGCCTTAACCACAGCTAACCTTTAACTATTAGCTCACTGTAAAACTGGTTAGGACCTTACTTGCAAAACTGGGCACACATTTAAAGCACACATACTATGCTTTATACCACAAAAACCCATTTACGATTTAATTTGAACCCTAAAACAGTAGAATAGCTTACTCCAGCATCTCCTCTCGCCTGTTTCTTGCAAGGCCGTTACAAGCCAGTGGGAGGAGCAAAGTCTCTGGAGGAACGTGATTGGCTATTGTAAATAAGTAATGACTAAAAAAAATTGGATTGGTTTAGATGCTGTCAGTCAGAGGAGAACTCCCTCCTCCTCTTGATGCTAATAGCGCCCATTACTTTTCTATTCAGTGTTATTTAAAAAAATATATACTTATTTTTAGAAATTGCATGTATGAATTTTCATATTCATGTCTTAATTGAAATTTACATTTATGGCATTTACTGATGATAGACAGACATTTACATAATCTATCTATCTATCTATCTATCTATCTATCTATCTATCTATCTATCTATCTATCTATCTATCCATCCATCCATCCATCCATCCATCCATCAGTCTTTCCGCCTGTTTCCATCTGTTTGTCTTTGTTTTTGTCTAAGTATAAATCCATCCATCCATCCATTTATCATCCATCCATCCATCCATCCATCCATCCATGCATCCATCCATCCAGCCATACATCCATCCATCTATTTATCTGTCTGTCTGTCTGTCATCAGCCTTTCAATGTCTGTAGGAGTTTCCATCTGCTTGTCTTTATTTTTGTCTGTCTAGCTATGTATATATACATCCATGCATCTATCTATCTATCCATTCATTTATCCATCCATCTATCCATCCATCTGCTTTTTTGTTTGTTTGTTTACTCATTTTTAAGTGACAATACAACTGCAACCGCACTCAACATTGGATGCGAAGGGAGTAAGCCAGACATTTCCAAAGAGTATTCATAATCTAGGAGTGAAAACACATAAAGGCCACACAAGCATAAATGTTTTAGAAGTACAACTTACTGTGATGCAGTGATTTAAAGAGATGAATATAATAATGTAGATTTAAAAACATCCAGAACGTAACTGTAATTGGAAATATAAACAAGTTGTGGGAATGTCTGGTGTGTGTTTATTTTCTTCCATTGTTTATATTGTATATATGTGGTTCCACTGTGAAGTACTGCTGCCAAATGGCAAATAGTGCATTTTTCATTTGTATGTTGTTGTTTATCATAAAACACATAGCATTTACACTGCTTTTATTTAGAAAAACAACTCACATTCTGATGCAATCTGGCAGAATTTACATTTTATTGTATCATTTGTATTGTTGTTTATTATATAAAACGGCCACAGCGTGTGCATTGTTGTTATATAAGAAAAATGTAACATTTCGATGTTTTTTCTGAAAGTAAGTGATTATGAATATTGAATTTCATAAGGCAGGCGTTACCATGTGATGATGCGTGTGTGTTGGGAAAGAAATAAGTACACACAGCAGAGGGAAAGCATGTGGCCAACCTTCAGATTGGTAAAGAAAATGGCAAAAAATGTATAACTTTTACACTGCAGTCAGAAAAAAATGAATATAAAAAAGTCATTCTTCATTGAAAGACCATGCAGTAAAGGGTAATGACTCAAATGGTAAAGTTTGAGTAATAGTTTTGAACGAAAACAGAACAACATAGAAACAAATAGATTACTTTAAGATTCAGGAAACGGAGACTTGACATTTAAATCTAACTTTTGTTCTCCTAGATGTGACCTCATGGCTGGCTGGGGTTTGCTGCAGGACTTGAAGAAGGCAAAATGGCACATTAGCACATAAATACACTGGAGCTCTTTGAGGGGCTCACAGGGACAGCCCTACCTACACCACTGGGAATTTGAGGGATTGAAAGAAGGGAAGATCACTTCATTATTCACTAAAGTCCCCCTCACTGGGCCTCCTGTACTTCTGAAGTGCAGGACGGAGCAGCTGAGACCAGGAGAGGTTCCACTTAATGATGTAAGCAGACAAGGCCTGCAAGGGTGCACCCGTTCGCCAGATATGTATTTTGGGCCAAAACAATACAGCGGTGTCTCGACTGAATCCATTTTTAGATACAGAAAAAATAGGAAAGTATATGCATATATGCCTTGTTAAAGATTCCTTCTTCAGTCCATTAGAGCTGTCTATATGACATATCTAATTACGTCCAATATATGAGAGTTTAAAACGGCAGCAGGCAGTAAGGAAAACCTGTGTTAGTAAAAAATAACTGTACATTACCCTAAGCACTGCAATGCTAACGTAATATCCTTGATAGTGTACACAAAACAGTGCAATATATTATGATTCAATGGGATAACTGTATTGTCACCTGCATATATATATAACCAGGTTTTAAGGGAGTCTGGAACCTATCCCAGACTACCAGCCTATACCATACTCACACACACTCACACACACACACATATAGGTTCCAGACTCGCCTTCTAGACTGGCTATGGACGGTGATTAGGAAGATGGATTTGTGTGTGTGTGTGTGTGTGTGTATATATATTATATAAAGCCCTTTCCCTACTTTTTTTGCTTATTTGTGGCAACAAACCCGTTCACCTCGCCGCGGTGTCCCAATACTTTTGTCCCGCGACCTTCCGGGTTGCATATCTCGGCAGGGAAAGCACTCAGACACTTCAAACTCCACGGTTTGGTAGATCTTCAGGAGACCTTTCCAACGAGTCTTCATTTGTATTTTAGCCCGAGTAGATCAGGTTTTGTTCTCAGAAAACCTTTGGTCACCCAACCTTCCGTGTTGCATATCTCAGCGGGGAATTTAAATTAAAAGATGGGTTTACCTTGAAAAGAGGTGAATACGGGTTTACCTTTACATTTTCTTTAAGAGTAATTCATTAAACTGTGTTTAAAATGACATTTTAATAGTGGAAAACACGGGTTTTCCACTATAAGCGGGTGCCCTTAGAACATAACCCCCGCGAAAAGAGAGGGATTACTATATATATGAAAGTAGAAAACACACAGAACACAGATAGTACTTCATCATCATTAAATCATTCATCTCATTTATTAGCTTTACTCCTGGCTACTACCCAAAGTGAACATTTGGCACAGAGACTCTTCTAATTTCCATACAACACTCAGTGGGCAACGGAGCAGATCCAATGAACAGACATATAAAATGTGCAAAAAGATCTGCACATTCCGATCTCATTCATGTGTGAATAAAAAGGAGAAATAAATCAACCGCCAAGAGTTAAAAAAAAAAAAAAGAATGAGATGGGGGACAATCCAGCAAACGGGACAAGGTTAAGTAAGACGGCACAACACTGAACTCCTCTAAACTGTTTGCCAGGCACAACAGAGATCAACAAGGCCCCTCCGATACTGGACGATTCAGGCTTGTTCTAAAGGCACAACATATTCTACACAAACGCAGAACTCTATGACAGAGCGAAACGATTAGTTAGCAGCTTATACGTCATCAAATTTGAGTTGTACATGGCTTTTGATCTTGAAGTGCAAATCATAAGTTTTGCATAATACTACTTTACATCAACAAGTCTAAAGGGTTAGTGTCTCATGCACGGTTCATCTGTGGGTCTACATCCTTCTCCTGGTGAATCTCTTTGGCAGTCCTTATGCAAAATACAAAGCAGGTTTCAACAAAGTGTACCATGAAATAGAAAATAGTGCTTTGTGCATGTGTACAGTAGGTCAAACCATGAAAAGCTGTGATTAAGACAACAAATAGGCCTGACCTGGATTCATTCCTACACAAGACATAGACGCTGTATGAAACCTACACAGTGGCCATCCAGTACAGATGTGATGCACGGCTTAGGAAGAGTCATAGTCATTCACGGACACACATAAAGTGACACAAACTTGACACTGTAAGGCAACAATAGACAGAGCACATACGCAGACATTCATTTTCTTTTCTACTATACACTTTGGTCATCAGGAGAATTAAATATGAATTTAATGGCTTAAAATAAGCTGCACAAAATAAAATCCCCCTCTTGTAGATATAAGGAGATAAAAAAAAGCCAAAAGGAAAATAAATACAACTTAAATTACAGACTAAAACAATAGCAGAAGTAAAGAAAAAAGCAAGAATAATATAGAGAAATATTACATTCGCTTGCTAAACCAAGTGTGGAAAAAAAAATTAAAATGCAAAAATGACAGAACAGATAAAAGTGCTATGCAGAGGCCTCTGCACAAAGTAAGCCTGATTAGAAGCACATATACTGTAACCCACCCATGACTATAATTGCGTATTGTCTGTCAGCTCATAACTACTCCTGTGTTAAAGAGATCACACTACTTTTATGATGCATAAGTATGGCTGTGGGGCCAATAAATGCGTGTGTGTATGTTCATGTGTTCATTTATATTTCTATAT
>JBBPCY010000039.1:18359328-18364328 GCA_037974405.1 Brachyalestes nurse
TGTTCGACGTCTCTCGAACACTCGCTGTTAGATCTGTAGATAGAAAACAAGATCAAGAGGCAAGGACCCCAACCACCGTTAGACTAGAGTTTCTGACCTACTGAGTTTCTGAGCTGTTCAGGCTCTATTCTCCCTGAACGCAAACAAGACAGGAGATGGGTGGACACGCAATGACGACCGGCTTATAAGCACCTCTCACACACTCACCAATCACACCACACTACACACTCAGGACTTGCATTAGACACAGGTCGACCCATTGTTTGGCAGCTAGCAACCCATTAAGCTGGCAATAAGGCAGGAGCGCCTGCACCTGGGTTAACTAGCTGTCACACGACCATGCATACCTCATAACTGACGTCATCTGACAGTCCAGGGCCGTAATCCCCCCAATACTCGGGCAAGAAACTCCTAGATGGGTGTGACCTAGCGGGCACCGTTGTCACAGTTATGTACATTTATGAGCGCAACTGTATATTAAGTAAGTAGCAATACCTTTGACATCAGGCCTATTACGAATGAGATGAGTGGTTAATACACTTAATCCTAATAATAGCATTCATGATTAGGGTAATGGAATGCTGAAGCTCCTATAATGTAATTAATGTGATTTTTTTTTAATTAATAGAAATGTATTAACTAAAATGTACTTCATTATGTACTTCAAAATTAGTTATAAAGAATCAGTTTTATTATTATTATTATTATTATTATTATTTTGTGTATAGGACAGAGAGTATGTGACATCACAGCTAGGGCAGCCAGAGGCCCCCTCTTGTACTTTCTTTTGTCAAACGTTAGCCTTTAAGAGCCCCCCTTCTTAGGCGTGCACAGGTCAATGAAATATGTGTCACTGGTGTGGTTTATCTAAAAAAAATTAATCTAAGCAGCGCTTGTATTTTTTTAATCGCATGATTTTTTCATGATTTTATTTGAAAAGTACTGCTATATGAACAAAAGTGCAATAACATTAGGTTTACATACACTTTAAACAAATAATTTTCTTTTTAACAGCAGTATTCCCTTTACATAGTTGCAGTAAAAATATTTATTGTAAATCTCCACGTAAACATTAATTCAAAACATTAAATCAAATATAAAACCAAAGCTATTTGCCACCGCCAGGGCATTAACGGTTTATCCAGTTTGTTATAGAAAAACAAGTTCTTCTCCCCTCTGTCTCCCCAGGAACCTGCTTCTCCTCCGCCTAGGATCATTGACAGGGGTCCCGCCTATACTGTCTGGCGAATACTCAACTCGCGATGCCGTGGTTGTGGCACCCAGTAGTGGTTGTGTCACTGCCTCCAGTGTGGTGGTGACCCGTTCATGGTCTGGACGGACCACCAAAACCTCTTCGGGTATCCTCTCGCCTGGTAATGGTCCTGGAGGGGAGGTACTGTCACACACACCAGTCACGTGATGCACACGAGGTCCCGTAAGTGACGTTGTGACGGGGTATATAAACAGGAAGAAAGTAACACACAGCACTCAGACGTTGAGTCCCAATGCCAGCTCGTGTCCAGCCCGAATAAGTATCAAGTGTCGCTGTTAGAGTGAGGTGGTCGAGCACAAAAAAAAGCAACAAACTTTCAAAATAAAATAAATAATAAAACAGCGTTAATGCTTGATAAAATAATTGTCTGCCATAAGTGAATAAATAAAAATAAGTAAGTAAAACTTGCCCAGCCTTAGAAAAGTGCACAGATGTTTTAGTTTATTAAAAATAATCACCTGGTGCAGTTTGTGGATTTGAGGATGTATCTTCACTTTCCTGGGGGAAAAATGTGCAGCAGGATAATTAGCCAACAAGCTTTGTGCTGAACAGAAATTTTTCTCTGGTTCTCTGAGCTGTTTGTCTATGTGTTCATTAACCATAAATGGTTTGGTAATAAATATCAATTGATCACATCTCTCTGTGGCCGAGTCGTTAAATGCAGTGCATTGAATAATTAGAAAACATTACTGGTTTGATTCCAAAAATTGCTAATTTAAGTGAAAAAATCTAGAAAGGGTAAGAGACCTAGTATATGTCAGTGATTCGAATCATCAGTAGAATTTGTAGGTTCAAATCTGGCTAAAGGGCAAATGTTTAGGTACCGTGCTCTTTGGTTAAAATTATTGGCACCCCTCTTCTTGTGAGGAAATGTTGGTATGTTTTCTCTTTTTGACCAGTGGTTTTACATTAACCCTCACATGTGAAACCACTGCAAACACCTAGCAACACCTTAGCAACCTCTGGTGTGAAGGTCATGCTCAGCTTATGTCCACCTGACGCAGTCAGAGGCTGAGCTGGACCTGTTGCATTTAGCGCTCCACGACGCATGGTAGTAGCTAGGGAGTCCACCGGTCTGCTGGGACAGCTCCATCAGTCACTTCTGTAATGCAGAAGACACAGAGAGAGAGAGAGAGAGAGAGAGCGAGAGAGGAGAGTCACGGTTTAGTGAAGGCTTGGAAACAGTGAGCCTTTGAGCTGGCTCTTCGTGCAGGTTCGTAGTCTCACTCATAGCACCAGCCTGCCGGGAGAGCAGAGTCTTTGCAGGGCATCTGAGCTTGGATCCCTGTTTCCTCACAGACCGATAGTCAGGCAGAAAGACAGACAGAAGGGAGAATGATGGTGATGCTTGCTGTTCTGAATCGGCTGGCCTTTATTTGGGGAGACACAGGGGGCTCGAAACAAACAGCCAATGACAACACGAGACTAATGAAACATAAACAAGGCATGATTTTCACTTCATACTAAACAGGTGAGGCGCCCGGTAACTCTGATTGTGCAACGCTAATGAGCTGGTCCAGAACAGGTGGGTTGCCAGGCACCGGCATAAACAAAACAAACCTGCACGCGGACACAAACGGTTACCCAGGCTTAGAACTCCGGTGACGCGTCCCGCTGGAGGTGAGGCTGAGAAGCCCCGTTTGTGACACACTGACCATTGTCTCATCACCTCACACTGACAGAAAGCCAGAGAAAACTGTCTATGAGCCAGAGAAACACAACAGTTCAGAGGAGAAATCATTCATTAAATGCAGCATTAGGAAAGATGGAATGCGTCCAATGTGTTTTTCCCAGCCCTCAGTGGCTGCACTTTAATGAATGGAAAAAATGCATAACGGTCATTTAGGTTATTGATAAGGAATTAATCCATTTGCGTTAATTTGCGCAGTTGGAGTCGTTTTCAGCTACTTGTTTCATGCTTTTAATGGCAGTTGTTTTCACTCCCCAATGTAGTCTGCTGGTTAGCACTCTGCACTATGAAAAGCAAGATCACAAGTTCCAGTCCAACTTTGAGTGAATTTTTCTTTAACACAAAGTTTGTTTAGTTAAAAATGAGTCTTTAAGAGATTTCTTTTTCAGGTGTTGAAACATGTGTCACTGTGGTTTATAAAAAAACTAGATTGCATTTTCACACAGTTGCTGTGATAACTGTGGTTTTTGCTAGGTAGTTACTAGTCATTACTATAGTATGGTTGCTGAGGTGCAACATGCCTGGAACTTCTTAACTTTCTGTGAAGTAATCTCTCTGCAGAGTAATCTGCTCTGGACCTCTCTGTTTACACTGTAAATACTTTATTATGGGGGGATTTTGGAAATTAAGTGGGGTATGTGCACAGAAAAAGATGCCATCCAGCAAAACATGCTCTTACAATTAACCTAAAGCACTTTAGCCAGAGGCGGACAAAGTACCTAACTTCATTACTTAAGTGAAAGTACAGATACCCCTAGTCAAATGTTACTCCAATACAAGTGAAAGTCATACAGTCAAATTTCACTTAAGTAAAAGTACTGAAGTCATTGCTTCCAAAAATACTTAAGTATTAAAAGTACATATTTCACTGCATTGTTGATTTATTGCCACCACACTTACAATGCCGAATGCATTTAACTTGCTTGTAGAAGATGTAAGAAAGAAGGCAGAATGTTACAGAATGGAACACAACCCGAACTGATAAAGAAAACAAGCCTTTTTTAAATTAGTTGTACACTACACACCTACACAAAAGGTATGTGTATGTACTATACATTTGAACGAAGTGGACAACTGAACCGCTGTAAATGCAGCTGGAATGGAACAAATTAACACATTCATACATCACAGGTCCATAACAGTGGCTATAAAACAACAATACCACTTTAAGCAGACGAATATGCAAAGCAGCTGACTTTGACATCAAAACAAAAGTTTTTCACTACTCTCCATCTCGCATGTCTCTAGTGATAACAGTACAGGAAAATCTCAGTGTGGTCAAATTAGTCAAACTTGTAAAAGTCCTAACTAACTGCTGCCGGTCTGGCATTGCAGTGTTACAGCATACAGATGTGACATAACACTACTGGTGAGTTCTGATCTGCTAAAAAACCAATCACATTTTAGAAAAGTGAGAAAATACACCCACTTTTTGGATGTAACGAGTAATGAGAACCTTGACAGAAATGTAGTGAAGTGAAAAGTATGGTTTTGTCTTTCAAATGTAGTGAAGTGAAAGTTATAAGTTTCCAAAAAAAAGACTACTCAAGTACAGATACTCAAAAACTGTACTTAAGTACAGTACTCAAGTAAATGTATTTCGTTACTGTCCACCTCTAAACATAGCTAAACACACATTTGAAAGAAATAGTAGGGCTAAAACAACAACCAAGACATGTTCAGAGTGCAGATTGTATTTTTTCAGCTCAGCACTGGAACTATGAGACAAACGTTGCTGACTAACACTAGAAGTATTTCTTCAAATACATCCACAAACCTTTCAGATTACGCAAGCCACATCCGGCCTTCATAACCCACATTCATTAAGGTGAAATAGATCTGTCAGTGTGGTTTAGGACACAGTATGACTGACTGCGAGTTATAAAAATGAACAAAACGCCTAATACTGTGGGCAGCCTTTTAGATAAAAAGCCTCAGGTATAGGAGTGTCAATCTAGAATCAGTATTTGTGATAATAACCTTCAGCCTCTGATTCAAGATTCTCCTTCTGACTGCTCTGGGAATACCAGCCCTGGT
>JBBPCY010000039.1:18369328-18413641 GCA_037974405.1 Brachyalestes nurse
TCATTGTGTATGCCTAAGACATACGACCTTTAATGGTTTGAACTGATTTTCTCAATCATACAAAAACAATACTGCTGATGTATCAATGTGTAGAATCAAATAAATAGAATCAGATTCTGATATGCTACCCCAGTGCAGCTTCACAGCTTTCAAATAATTACTAGAAAGCTAATTACTAGAAAAAATAAGTCATTTAGTCCAGAGCTGTAGACAAATCTAAAATAATTAAAATAGCTGCATCGCACCAATAATGACGTTGAAGCAATATTAATATTCCGAATGTTTGAATACAAAATGAATTACAGTATCCTGTATTGTAATACTTAATATCAACAATATCTTTATTGTATCATTAAATAAATAATCAAAAATACCGTTTAATGGTTAGCTCATAACATTTACATTGTATTATAATGTAGATCTACACTGTATTTTCTGCTGTATCATTATCTCTGTTTTAGATGTGGACTTAAATACAAAGTAAACTGCATGGTTAAATGTAAAATATATAATTATGAATATACTTTCCATCTATCCAAACCATTTGATTAGAGCAACAAGTTGAGTTACAGTCCTGTCAATAAGAGGTTTTACAGGTATTCAGGTATGTAATGTATTATTGTTGCTCTCCTTAAGTAATACAGAGTGAAAGGCCTTACCTGTGGATACAATGATACTTTAAAGTGAGAGAGCAGGGATTTTAATATTAGCATCACTCCAGTAGGATTTAAACCAGCCCCTTGCTGGCTCCCAGCAAGAAGCCCTTTGTCACTGATTAAGGGATGAGTCAGAACACAACACAGTGCTAAAATACTCAAAAGAGCACACAATTACTAGGCACGGTGCTGCAGCTGTTTTATGTGGCTGTATTTGAAGTATTTATAACCAGCTCTTAATACTTAAGCTTATCTTCAGGTCATAGGCCGCTTGGTTAACAAAGGTGACACCCATATAATTTATATATATAATAAATGTATAATTACTCTTCATATTATCCTCATCCATTTACACAGAGATCAGCCTCCGGCGTCTGTTAGTCTAGGCTCACCATCTTGCTCTGTCCGGCTCAGTGACTCACATATAATTCCACACAGAGCAGCGAGAACGCGACGAACCGGAGCTCTGGATAAATCTCAGCCCTGATCACAGATGACATTTTACATCAACATCCCAAAAATGATGCATATTTAAAACAGAAGTGCTCTCTCACTGTTTGAGCCACACACCAGGTGCAAAAGAAGCGTAACTTGGCCATAAGAGGGCGCTCAAGATGTTTTCTGGATGCTGCTTTTAAAGACGCAGGCACAGATCTGTAACTGGTATTAATGGCCTGTGGATTAAGTTGTCTTTGCTCACTCAGCCTTCAGGCCCTCTCTCCAACATGCAGGTTCATTTGGCATTAATAATGTCATTCCTTCCCTCATAATCTTATTATGTGATTTCTCATTGCCATAGAAACTAAGTTTGAGAGAGTCTGGCCTAGAAGCCAATGATAATAGATTAACCACATTTTATTGGATTTGAGAACTATTCTTCAGGGGTTATTTAGTAAAGATTTAGTAAAGGTTTATGTTTTGTTGCATGTTATATATTTCTAGAAATTGTTCCACATGGATTTTTAAAAACTTAAAATGATTCTACATAGTACAGATGAGGCTCAACGAAGCATTATCTGGTACAGTACAGAACCCTTTTTACTAAGAGTACAGTTATTCCACATACAATGAATAAACTATGTCTATGAAAGGCTTGGGGACTCTCAGTTTCATAAGGTATTTGAGTAAATTAGCATATATTTACTAAATACAGAAAGCTAGTTCTATCTTGTCATTTGTCTAGACAACAAACAAAAGTTCCACGTGAGAATGATCTCATGCATTTTAGCAACCTTTTGGACAATCTTTGTAAAGTAGACAATTTATGTGCACAAAGTTATCAAAAGTTTTGAGATCATGAAGTCTGTAGCCCATAGCTTCTGGTTTACAGTTTACAATCCGGTTTGATAGACGACTTGGGGCTCACAATTCGATTTACTAACGACATTTTCACTGCAAACATTTCAATATTCTCACAATATTTAGGGTGAAATTTGAATGAAGAACGATTATGACTATATCCAGTTGTAGTAAAATGTACTAATGAAACTAGAGCTGGATGACGGAGGGGAGGGTGACGTGTGGCATTAATGGGCTGAGCTAGGTTGTTAATAGCCACTGGATTAACAATAAACAATGCAGTTACATCAAATATAATAAAAATAATTTTCCATAATGCATATTGTCATATTTTGCACTACAATATCACAATATTCTGATGCATTGCTACACCTTTAATAGCTTGGAAACAGGGTTTAGATTAAGTCGGCCAACATTTCACTCATGTTAGAGAGAGAGAGAGAGAGAGAGAGAAAGAGAGAGAGAGAGAAATTGAATGTCAATCTCTAATGGTATACCAGGATAGACCAGAATAGAATTTTCACCCACCACTAGATGAATTGAACTTTGCAAAGTATACCCAGAGTGACTTTCCTGATACATAACAGTGAAGTAACAGCAAAACTCAAACATAACTCAAAAGAATCTGTGATGTATCCATGGGCTTTTGACAGGCATAGTAAACTGAAACTGAAAGGGAGGACATCTGGTAATGATTACTGCTTAGCTGACATAAGATGATATAAGCTGACATAGGATGCAGAAATTCATATTGTGTAGTGTGAAGGTGTTGAGGGTGCTGCGGAGCTTCATATCAAGTACTACTCTGCAGCATCTGTGGCTGTGGGGCCATGTGTGTGTCATCAAGGCTAAAGGGGTTACTTCTGCCTACAGGACAATTTCATTAAAACATGTTTCTTTACTGTGAAATCGGATTGAATTAAAGAAACATATCCCAGATACTCTGTGGCTGCATGAAATGAGAACGAGCAATTGTCTGGGACTCGAGGGTATGACAATATTTTCAGTGCGAGTTAAAAAAAAATCTTTTCTCCCTTTTCTTATCACAGGTGCCAATCATTTTGGAGGGTACTGAATGCTCTACACTGTGCTCCTGGTTAGGATTCACATATTTCAACACATATTCATTCGCACCACTGGGTGAATCATTTAAATGAATTTGCTAATTGGATCATTTGAATGTAGCACACCTAAGTCAATGGAGCACACACTGAACAAATGTTGACCAATTTGCAGACTAATATTTTAGCACAGACTCACTGTTCAGCACAAACATTCATAAAAAAAACTTACACCAACTCGCTTCTATTCTACCCCTCATTCCTGACATTGTCTGTTTCACTCACTTTTCCTCATGCTGTACCCTCTCTCTCTCTCTCTCTCTCTCTCTCTCTTCTCCTCTCTCTCATTCTCAGAAACAATCTACATTCCTTCTTTAATGTCTGACTTTTCAGTCTTTGAGCTGTCACTCAGAACAAGATTAGTGCTGAGTCTCCACACTCTCTCTCTCTCTCTCTCTCTCTCTCTCTCTCTCTCACTCACACACACACACACACACAAATGCATTCTACTTCAGAGTAGTAAGAGTGGTCCAACACTATGTGCATGTCAGAGTGTGTGTGTGTGTGTGTGTGTGTACTCACGACAATATGGCAGAGAGTGAGAAGAGCTCAGCGGTCAGGTAAGCCAGATACACCAGCAGAAAGATGAAGAGCGGCTCGATGATCCGGACCTTCTTAGTGAAACGTGTGATGAAAGCCAGGATAACAGCAAAGATCAGCCCCACCATGGTCCCACCAATACTGACTATGAGGAAGGAGGCTGAGGAAGAGGCATAGCTTTTTCTCAGTAGTCAATAAAAGGGTTTAAAATAGCAAAATTCTTAACTTGCAGGTTAGATTGTACAAATACAGAGACCAACAACAAGGCTGCAAGACCTCACCCATTTTAGCATACAACCTTAAATCCTTTAGCAAAATAAGTAACAATTTTCCCTTTGTTTATAGTCGAACAGCAGTGACGTGGTTTTTATCTGAACGTTGTTTCTTTAGTTTAGCACTGCAGCTGCTATCATTGCTATCATTGGTGAGAAATCAAATGTACACAATTTTCCAGTAATGTACACAATCTAGTTGACCTTGACAGGATTCATGTCCATATTTCGATTATTTATTTTAGCGCTGTAGCTATGAGGCTAACATTCCTAACCAACACTGAAGCTCAGTAGTCAATAGACTAATAGCCCAACTGTTTTTCATTCAAATCCATCACCAAATCTCCTTTCGGCCTGGTTAAACCACATCCAGATCTCGATTAAGGTGGAGTAGATTTTTTATATGTGGTTTATTAGTGGTCAGTTATAATGCTGGACAAAGCATCAGAACTACACACAGAAATTTCAGACAACACTTAAACGGTCACAAATTAAACAACACCAGAAGGTCTATGCAACCTTGATGAAGATCTAGACATGGTTTAAAGAGGTTAGTACACATTTTAGTGATGTATTTATATGGACTATGGCTGACTATTGAGTTCTACTTATTTTTAATCATAGTTGCAACTGTCAAACAAAGAAGCAAAATGTGCAAATGTCATAACTGGTCAGATGTATCTGGTATATGTGGAAAACTGTGTAGTATTAGGGTGACTGTGACACTGTATCTACAATGCCATTATTAGAGGTGGTCAAGGACCTTTTCACCCCACAGCTGCTTTTCCATTTGCTTGGCTCTTTGTGATTTGACCCGCTGGCACTGCGTGATCCATCTAGTGCTTGTTTCTCAGTATTGTGGCAGGGTCTTTTTTTCATCTCAAGGCAAGGACAAGGTATTGTGGATGGAAAAATCTGAATTTTGGCTAGAACTACACATTTACTTCATACCATATCTTTATTTGTCATATACTTGTTCGTTTTTGTGGTGTTTTTGCTTATGGTCTGTATTTAATGGACTAAAGGCCAGAAACTGGTAACTTGCAAGAACATTCAGAACCAATTACTCATAAGAACATTCAACTACTACTACTACTACTTATAAGAAGTTCAACTACTATAATAAATTAAACATTGGATCTCTTTTTCCAAACAACCCCTCACTCCGCGTTCCCTCTCCTTTTATATATTGATCAGATTGACATTGTTTGCTGGTTGTGACCTATCTAAAGTGTTAAAAACATCCGCTAACCTAAAACCACCACAGGGTCCTTTAAATGTAGGTACTAATACAAATGGAGATAGAATTCATAGGCCAGCTTTTTGGCCCCAGACATTTTTAAAATATGACATATAATAGGCACAGTAAAGTCTCAGCCTCAGAAGTTTACTGTCTGTTGCTTAATATGCTAATCATTACACGTCTTCAGAAAAGAATTTAATCTGACTGCCACCCACCCAGAGGTCTTAATAGCCCACTTGACGATGAGTGCGTATTGCCAGTCACACTTCCAAATCCACATTAAGCTGTGCTTGAACTGGCAGGCCTTGCAGAACAATACATTCAAATTGCAGCACCCACTGTGTGATACACCATTTTGTATATTTTAGCATGAGGATATCTTACATTTTCCTTGAGGACAATGCATTTTGGGCACTTCAAGAGATCATTTTCTTACCCTGTGATCAATGAATGCATATCATAAAACAAATGAATAAATAAAAGGTCAGTCTAAAATAAGTTCACAGCAATGGGACTACTCTGAGTACAGGGGAAAAAAAGTAGCATGCACTCAACTCACCAACTCCTTTAAAATAGTCTACAGTCTGGACATTCCCCGGACCCACTTCCACAAAAGAGATGTAAACTTTATACAGCACCTACACAGGAGAAGGAATAAATAACACATAAATTAATAACACATAAAAACAACCATCAGACTGATTTGCAGCACTTTGTGACATTACAAGGGTTCTTTTAGTTTATCACATATTAAATTGTTGGGCAGTACAAAGCAGATGTCTCTTCTCGTATCATTGTCTGTGGCCCTGAGTTCCAGATGGACAGGTGATTTGAAAAGCCCACACACTGACAAAGACGAAGCAGTGGGAAGGTGGCAGGATGGATGGATGAGTAAATAAACAGACGAATGGATGGATGTGATGGATGGATAGATGCATGGATGGATGGACGAGTAAATGGATGGATGGATGGATCACTGAATGGTCAGCAGACCTGGGACAAAGCAAATGCTTGCACTAAACTCCAGACAGACACCACTGCCTGCACCAGGCGTTCCAGCACCTTCGTCATTCTGTCTCTACAGACAAATGAACTGCTGTGACCTTCATTACTATCGAAAATAATAATCATGCAATCGTCATCAGGTAGTCAAAACAAAAGCTTGCATTAAGATCCAGTCCAGTCTACATGTGGAATTCATACAGATCCTCTTTTTACTGCATCTCTTAACTGACAAGTGTGTTGTTGTAACCTTGACTGGTCTGAGAGACAACTCTAATAAAATGTATGGAGCATAGAATAGTCAGCAGGTTCCCTAAACTCCAGACAGACTTTATTATCTGCATGAGGTGTGCTGGTATTCATACACAGTCTATATTTACTGCAGTTGTCCAGAAACACATTAGTCTATATGCTTATGCAAACAAAGGGGAAATAATAGCCAAAGAGAAAAATCCAAAGTCAGGCATTCTACATGTGCACATACAGCAGACGGGCCTAAAGAGGAGACTTAATGGACTTGTGTATACATACACGAGCCCACTAAAAGCTCAAGAGGCCCACAGACTGTCTCTGATTCAGAAACACGTTAATTCTTCTAAATGAATGTGCTCCGAAGCCGTCTGCCTCCTACTCTTTGCCAAAGAGAGTAGGTTCGTCAGCCTTTTACTCAGGCTGTTTTAGTGCTGAACGCACTGTTCACAGTCAAGAAAGCATGTGCTCTACACTCAGCCTCAATCTCCCGTTGTCATGTTGTCAATGTCAATACTGATAAGTGAGTTGTTGTGACCTTCATAGCTCAAAAGAAGTCAATATCCGATCATTTCAAGCATCGCCCATGCAGTAGTGAGATGTGTGTGGTCCTTTGGCTAAATTAATACAAACTAGCAGAATAAAATGATACTCTACAACATTATACATGCAGCTTTATTATGCTGAAAGCAATCGAGACATTTCAAAAAGAGTGACTATTATTCAGCATCACAGTTAAGTTATATTGATATCTAATATAGTATAGATTCAATTTTGATAATTACATGTATTTATATGAGAGATTTGAATAAAGAGGAATCAACCTTTACAGTAATTTACAGTATCTGTGTGTTGTTGTGTAAGAAATAGAACAGCCTCCCAGGCTAAGAATCCTTGGAGAATTTGTGACCTTGGCTTCCCCTTCTGGGCCTTCTGCTGCTTACGCTATATCTCTCTCTCCGTCCGAAAACTGCAGGAGAGATTACTCTGCACAACAGCAGGGCAATAAGACAGAAGCACGCACGTCTACATCTGCTACAACTCAAGATGGCAAACGGTATTAAGGATCATGATCCCAGGGCCGTGTCGCTGTATTATTCATAATATTCTCAATCAGCTTTTAGCAGGAAATGCTGGCAGCAGTCCTGACCATTGGATTCAGACTGGAGGGGTGAACTACAGCGGTAGGAACAGATTAAGGTGAAGTGAGGAATGTCAGGGACAGACCACAGGTCATCCAGTATGACTCTCCCACTGAATGATAATCAACATTTCACTGATCATCTTAATGTCATTTTTAAAATCAATATTGTTGATATAATGCAGGTACATTATGAATCAGATACTAGTACACTGAAAGGAAGCACTACATTTTTTTATCATTTACAAAGCAGTTATGCCAGAGTGCATTGATTTTTTGTTCAGAAAAGCTCATGTAGAAATGCAGGTGAAACAGATGAACAAACACTATTGTCTATTATTGAGGCACTTATTTACTGAATTATAATCATTTGTTTCTTAGCCAAAGGCTCCAACAGTAATGAATGGTGTTTCCTTTTCCCTAATGATTAAAGTCGCACTTAGGTAGTCATTATTGAGCAGGACTGACACACATTTGAAGAAATCATTTTCTAGGAGTTTTCCAGGTCAGCTTTCAAGACTATATACAACACAACTTTGCCTAAAATTAGCTTTGCCTAAATCATCTCCTCATGATGCTGGCCACCTATGGTAAAATTGCCTACACCGTCAGTCGATCAGATAATATGATTCTACCACGTTAGGACAAGGACCTGCCCATTGAAATGAATTATTGTTTTTGTGGATTTCCTGAAAAACTTGAAAAAATGAGTTATTTTAGCAAAGTGTCGATATTATAAATGTATAACTCGATGTTACTAGACCTTTCAACACAGTTTATATTATCATGGTATTATATATAAAGCTACATGTTTAAATCCACAAATTAGATCCTAATTATTAAATAGCACTAATTGATGTGTGTATACACAAACAGTGCTTTATGTGGAAGCCTGTACTTAATGAGTAGCCATTGTTCATCCACCAGTACAATTTTGCTCATTTCTACTAGCGCCCTAATGGCTTTTTCCACAATAAATCTGCACCAGTCTGAGGGTTTAATACTACTCAGCTCCAGCCCACACAAGGACATCTTAAGCAAGCTTTTAGGCAGATATTCAGGTACCACATTTTTACTTGGAACTGTGTGTTCCAGCTGTGTAGCCTTTTGTATCTCATCCAAGTTGAGTGGGATGTGATTTTTCATCTCTTTTGATGCAGGAAAAAGTTGTGAGCCCAACCCTTTGCTGTGGCTATGCATGTTCACCTGCATCTCTAAGGAACCATATCACATGATCAAAGCTCAGCACCACATAATTCACTGCAAATCCTAAAAAATGTACAGTGACACCACAACTTATTGTAAAGAGTCTAAGATAACATTACCATGTGTATATAATATTGCAGGATATTGAATGATCAAATTTCATCATGTCTATAAAGTCACATATTGATACACCCAATCACACAAACCCTTCCTCAACCAATCATAGTTTAATTGCAAATTCTACTGTCTAACAACTGAAGGGATATAAATGATATGCTAATACAGTCTTACCTACAGTAAATGCACTTAAACTGGACATTAGCAGCTAAAAATATGATAAAATATACAATGATTTAATGGACTCACTTTACACTATTTCAGGCCATTTTCCAGGACATGTGAGAACCCTGTTGAAGCATTTTGTGAAAATATTTCTTGCAATCACTTTTTTCCTACAGTCACTTGCAATCACATCTATCAACTCTACCTCTGAAGTGAGAGAGCTATACTGATTTGATCCCTTGAAACATTCATCAGCCACTTAGACGTTTATCTAAGCCAATGGTTAAGTATTTTCTTAGTGCAAGGCAGTCTGAGTTATATAATCAATATTGGAGCAGGACAGATGGCTAAATCACAAACCGCTTCATTGCTTTTTTTTGCACAGGTACAAATCAGACACTTGTGTGTGTTTAGTGTTTTCCACTATATTAAAGAAACAAGAGTGCACCTGATTCCTCACTGTGTTCATAACAGATGGGTAGCAGTGTTCATTAGTTGTAATGCTATAAAGTGAATATCAGTTTCTGAAACAAGAGGCCAGCTAATAAAAAAGACTTGATTGAACAACACAACCAGTGCTATTTCTGTATTACTGGGTCATTTGCATGTTACCATTTCAGTGTCAAATACAGAGCATGTTGCCAGTATGTCTGCCAAATAGCAGTAATGACTGAGGACATCAAACAACAGAAATAAAGGATACTTCTGACCTTTGTTTAAATATATAGTCATTCAATTCATTTCTATGGCACTATTGTACTAAATACTATACTGTGTAACTTTTCCACCATGTCAAGGATTTCATTGTTAGCTCACTTTAAAAGAAAGATGAAAGGTATATGAGGGCTTATGTCATGACAGAACTATGTCAGCGGCATTATGGTAGATCATTTCAGCACTGGGTTGCTATAACGACCGGAGAGCAGGCTGGTGAGGGTTGAGGGAATAGGTGGTCAGAAAAAAGAGCAATTTTATTTCTTCGCTTTCCATCTCAATGGGGGTCTTTGTAACTGCATACTTTTATGTAAGGCATTATAGGTCACTTTTGTCCGAGGACAGTAAAAGTCAGTGTTATCAATTTGTTATGCCAGCAATTCCAAAATCCCAGGGTGGCACCGTACCTGAAAAGGGCTGACAAAATGTGTAGTGACATTATTTGTTGAAAAATAGTTGTTTAACCTAATTATGAGACTGTGATCCATAATTATGATGTAGCTACATTGTTTATAGTGTTCAACCACTACCAGTCAAAGTCCAAGTCCAGCACATTCATATGTCACCCTCTCCCCACCTTCCAGCTCTAGTCTTATTAGTAATCTGGACCTGAATGCATTCATCGTATTCATGCAAACTGGAGGGGTGAACTAGTGCTGTAAGAACAGATTAAGGTGAAGTTAGTTAATAATCCATTATTAACTCTGGACAATAACTTACATTTCACTTATTATCTTCATGTATTTTTTTATCAATACTGTTCATATAATGCAGGTACATTATGAATCAGATACAAGTATATTGAAAGAAAGCACTACATTTTGTATCATTTACAAAGCAGTTATGCCTAAGAGTACATTGATAATAGGCCCAGAAAAGACCATGTAGAAATATGTAGGTAAAATAGGTGAACAAACACCAGCTATTGACTATTACTAAGTTACTTATTTACTGAATTATAAAATTATATTTGATATAAATGCATTCTTTCTAGTTTTCAACCAGTGCCAGTCCATATTCCAGTCCAGCACATTGATGTCATATTTCATCCCCACTTCCCTCCAGCTGTGGTCTTATTAGTAATCCAGGCCTGAATCCTTTCATCGTATTCATTCAGATTTCATTCTAAAGATTGTGAGAACTGGATTGTGCAGGGTTACACACCTTCCTGCAAATAATTCGAATCTACCATCTACTGAAGCTTTGTGTTACATCATGTGACTCACCACAGTGACCGCATCATTCAGGAGCGACTCGCCAAAGACGATGATGAAGAGCATCTCGTTAACGTGGACTTCTTCAAAAACAGCAAGAACGGCCACAGGATCCACCGCTGAGATCAGAGCTCCAAACAGCAGGAACTCCATTAGACCTGCTTCTACCTTAGCATCTACACACACACACACACACACACACACACACACAGCGTACTGTTATTATTACTATATTTATGAGGGCATTTCATGGACTTGTGTAACACCAAACCTCCATACTACACCTGAACCCAAACCTAACCACAAAGCAGTCGTTTTTACTTCTATCTGTGAAAAACTGTATGCTTCCTCATGAGGACCAGCCCCACTTCCACAGATTTTCCAGTATTCCTATCATCATGAGGACATGCAGGCCTTACAAAAAGATAAATATCATGCAAACGCACACATAACAATTACAGCAATCATGGAGCCGTGTTCCCTTTTTTGCATGCGTCTTTTGAGATGATTTTAGCACTGACTGAAATAAAGGTGCAAAGTGGAAATAAAAAGGGTTCTTTGGCAATCAGAAGAGATTACTTTTACCGTAAATGTGACGCAGGAGGGTGAATAAACCCTGTTTTTAAATGAGAGTTGGATATAAAATGCAGAATACATATAAAGTAAATTTCCAAAACCCTTTCCAAAGACGACTAGTATCAGTTTTGCAAAAATTGTAATAGTCCAACAAATTTTGACTATTTAAAACATGACTTTTTTGGAACAGAAACCAGAGACCCTAAGCCTTAAATGGACTTTTGAGGAAAACGTAGAATATTGCTTTTTTAAGCCTTCTACATATTGCGGGTTCTATAAGAAAGCTTTTTTTTTTTCTTTAAATCATATGCCCAAGCCCAGGAACTTTTGTTTTTAAGAGAATATCGTCCCACCTCATGTTAACTCACCGATAACCCCTGCCAGTTTAACTCCATAGAGGCAGAAGCCTGTACAGAAGGCATTCCACAGAGTTCCCACCACTGCATACATCAAGATTGCGCCCAAGTTGTCGAAGAAGAGGCGGGCGGGCATGAAGTAACCAGCATCCCCCACTATGGTGGGCAGCAGGAAGAGGAAGAAGAGGCCTGGGTCAAGCTGGTAGAGCTGCTTCTTGTTGGCAATGAGGACCACGCCACCCAAGACCAGACCCAGCAAGATCAGCACACAGCTCTCCGGGACCACCGTGGTGAACCGCTGAGAGAAGTGGAACACTAGGAGGAAAAGAAGCAAAAAAAGTCAATACACAGAACATTTAGTCCACATTACATTTCTACAACTTCTCATTTTTGTCTGGCTGGCTTTTTATCAATAAACGATGCTGACCTATGCTATCATTTGTTAGTTTTATCTATCATCACAGTTTAATTCTGTAGTTTTCTCCCAAGATATGGAGTTTTACCCATAATGCTAACATTTATAAGCCTTGGTATAAGATATTGATTTTTTTTTTAATTTAACTTAAACAAGGGCTGGAGTCATATTTTCATCAGTTACTTGATTATATCCATGAAAGTGAAATGTAATTTTTTTTCTACACTTTTTATAAGCATGAGTATTCTGAAACCCAATCTGTGATCTGAAAAGCCAGTCATGGGTTGTAGCCCTGTCTGTGACCGTGGAAGGCTTAATAGAGAAAAGACCATCACAAACAGAATTTTCCATTCTTAGTGTTAGCCCATTGTCAGGTCTTCTCACACTCAGGTGATTTTTACAGATTAATACTGGATGTGATGTTTAATGCAGGGACGTTTTGATGAGCTTTCATTCAATTTTCCTACTTGGAGAAGACAAAAGGGAAGACAGTGTTAGAAATATATACAGTCAAAGTAACGTCTGTGAATATTCCAGATTTAGGTCCAATTTCCATATAAAACATGGTTGTATCTTCATGTAACTCACAATAATGAAGAAACTCAGTCTCCTATAACTACAGATACACAGATCTTCAGAGAATTTTTGACCATATTGAATTCCATATTCAAACTGTGAAACTGAAGGTTGGAAAAAGTAAGTGAACACTTAGCTAATGACTTTTTAAATAGCTTTATGGTCCACCCCTTTGGTGCAAATGGAAGCTTTCTTAGATTTTACTAAATGTTACTGTAAAATACCTTTGGTATTATTTACTGAAACCAATATTATATATACCAATATTTATCAATCATTTCTAAAATATTTTCAAAATTGATTATCATCCCAGCCCTATAAACACACATCAGTGAAGGCTAATAAAACGTCCTAAAATCACTAAAGCTTCAGCCTCACGGATCATGAGACTAGTTTGTCTGCCTAATTATTATTTTCCAAATATTTGTTCATTTTAAAAATTGCAATACTTCGACATTTTGATCTGATTCAGTGAGCATGATGAGCTTATATCTATCAAAACACCTATGATTGCGGGCCGCTGCTTTCAGCTCGTAATGGAAGACATTGCTGACAAATCCCATCCACTCTCAGGAGACGGAGGATGGAAAAGTCACTCCTTGACAACTATCCATTCTCTTATCACATTATGTGAAGCTTTTTAGGCATAAAAGCGAACTGAATAAATGGAATTGCTTTCGGAATATAGGAGAAGGTGCGGGGCTGAACTTGTACAGGGAGATTAAACCTCTGGGGCACCCAGCCACCAAGCTGCTTGCAGAGGTAAGACCCCCTGAGGGAGGGATGGAGGGAAGATAGACACATGACTGAAACCTGGTAGCACTCAGAAAGTCTCTTGCTTTCACAAAGAATCTCTCTTCGCACTACAAGGGCACGCTTTTGTTCATTCGAGGTTATGTTTAAGACTGCACAAAACCATTTACAAAGACATTCCATTCATCTTGTGCACGAGTTTTCGGACTTTTCACAGTAGTTTCCGGAGTTACTAAGAAGAAATTGTTCAAATTTGCCATTAAAGTGTCTTGAAGTGTCTCCTGATTAACAGCAACCAGCTTTGTGAGCTTTATTGGTTTCACATATTCAAGACACATTCAAGATTCGGTTCAGTTTCATTTTATTCACATAATGCTTTTCACCACACATTCCTGGAAGTGTCCTTCAGACGGAAACCACAGCCTGTGAGTTAAAGGAGATGTGCATTGATTTTTCAAAATTACAACTGAATGTTGAGGTAAACAAAGCTATTGAGAACAATTCTTTACAATATAAATCTTACCAAGATGTCTTTACAGTGGTGGTGATGGGAACCAGAGGTTGTGATGCAAAACTAGCTACTGTATTTACTATCCAAAAGTAATGGTAACATAGTCATAAATCCAAAAAACACATTTTCTTTAGGTGCTATTTTGGCTTAGAACTGTCTACATGCACCATGAAAGTATTTTTAAAAAATTAGGTTTTATGCCAAAGTCTTATCAGAACTCTTGTAAAACAATGTCTCAAGCATCAGATTGTGCATTCTAATCCAATTCATGTATTCGCCTTCTGCATGATAGCTTTAAGCCTCATTAAAAACCTTAGACGTCTGGTTACTATCACCACTACTTTGAACAATCTGAACACGGTAAGCTCCTCTAGAACAGACCATTTCCCACCAAACAACTTTGAATGACTTTGTTTCCATTTTAATGCTATAATTATACAGAGGTGTTTAAATACTGGTGGAACTCCCCTTTAACCACAACAAGAATGAAAGAAAAGCCACCTGAGACAGACGAGGAAAAGCAGACTTGATCAGGTTTGGGTAACCTGAGCCTGCGTCTGCAGGGGAAGAGCGATGTTGATTTTGATTAAAATTTCCAGTAGACTGAAAATGTTTTTACAAGTAATACGAGAATGCAACCAGAGGCACAAAGCACAAATTATATACCAATTTACATTAGTTCCGTGCAGCATGAGTAATTGTGCTCACTGAATAAAAGCCTTTATGCCAGATGAGGCAGAATGAGGCGCAAGAGCCCTAACCAGCGCTTTAAAAGGATAAATAACGATGAACGATGAAAGCACAATATGTTGTTGGTTAATCCTTACTGTAGCATGATATGGCCACTTATCCATGACGAACACTAATAAATGATAGATGTTTGTGGTGCCTGAGTAACACTGACGCACCTCATGTTTCAGATGAGTCTTTACTGACTGTACTGCCAATTCATACACACACACACATGTTCTGACAAATGTATGCTAATTTTTCAACAAAAATATGGCAGCCCTGGCTTCTTCCATTCAGAACAGGAATGTCACGCATTGCTTTTTTCAGACTGCATGTGTAATTTTGGCACAGCATGATTTGCATTCATTCTAATGGTCCATCTTGGAAATATGTTTGATGTGCATTTGGTTGTCCATCCATGCCTTTGACTTTTTGAGACCCCTGTGTACATCTGTTACAGCGACTCTTATCTCTTAATTGCTTGGTAATCATACTCCGAGCATGCATCTGAATTTCATTATCAACATCAGTGACTAACACCTGCTCTATCCACTGGAATGTGCTTCAGATACAGAGACATTATCAGTCAGCCCGACTGTGTGCTCACTGACTGAAGATGAGACGATGCCGAGGTCAAAACCGTTTAATCTCTATGTTATTAAATTAACTTCCGTGTCAAAGGTGCTGCCGTAGTGTTGCAAAGACCCACACAACCTCACTCATTCTCAGATATACACACACACACAAACTTACATCTTCTCCTGAAATATCTGCTAATAAACCCGATTTCACTTTACGGCTGAATCATACAGATTCCTTTCAGGCTGCATTGTGAGTGTAAATGGAATGAGATCTCCGGAAGGATACAAGGTAATTGTAGCATGGCAATGTGTATCAGATGAGGCTCTCATGCAATAATTGGTGTGAGCTTCAGTGAATAGAGAAGATTTTTAACATATTGAAGCCCCAGTATCATAATAGTGTGATATAATACAGTGCCACAAAACGTGAATGTGGAGCTGCGTGTGTGTGTGTGTGTGTGTGTGTGTGTGTGTGGGTGTGGGTGTGGGAATGTATCATCGCTGATGAAACAAAACCTTATAACAAATAAATGATACTTATAAGAATAAGATACAAAAATACTTATTTATGTTATTTGGACATTGTTACACAATATAAAAAACAACTGACATTTTCAAAATATGTCCAAACATAAAAATGATCAAAATGAAGATTATTTATATATGTATTAGTGTACAGTTTCACAATTTTGCATATTGATATGCAGAAGTGTGTTCTCTATAGAGGATGCAGCAAAGACATCCAAACATTTGCATACGAATGTGTGTATCAGTACACTTTTATACAGTAATCAAATATTTCTTGCCATGCATGTAACTTTTCTTTTCTCTGACAGTTTTGTGTGTATAAGTCATGAAATTCAAACTTTGGTGACTCTAAAATAGCACATTTTTGAAGAAAGAAAACAGCATACAGTGAGGGTACAGCTTCCCCACCTCCAGGATAGTGATAATGGTACAACTAAGACTTCCAATTTAAAAAAAAAAAAGACATACACACAAGTCCCAATTAATTCAAAATGTTTATAATTTGTGAAGGTCTTAATGCACAAATGTATCAAAAATGATGAATCCCATGTACATAAAAGATTTTGACTGGAATTAGCTCTTCTACTTTGTAGTTAAAGCACATTTGTCATATTTGGAATGGTCTCTTCACTAACCATTATCTATTTTCACATGTTTTATGTAAAGTAAAGCGTCCATTTGTCATACGTGAACACACCACAGCTCCACGGTGTGTGGAGCACGGAATTGCTCTCTGCATTTAACCCATTCACCAAGTGAGGCAAGGAACACAGTGCCAGGGGAACCGAGCACCTTGCTCAAACTCTGTACCTCAGTGGTGCCACTAGCACTCTTGGGATTCAAACCCACAACCTTCTGATCGCTGGGGCAACACCCTAACCACCAGACCACCAGCTAATGTTGTAATGTCTGTCCCAAACAGCACAAGCTTGTACTGGATTCACTGCATCTGCCTGAAATGTTACATCTAACCCATCTCTCTGTTACAGTTAATCCCATCTACAGGGTTTAGTTAAGTAACACTTGAGATCCTTCCTCTTTACACATCTACAGTGATTTGACATCACAGATTAATAGCATGCCAGCAGAGCAAACTAAAGGCCCCGTATGCAAAGTTGAAATGGGGAGAGGGGGGAAAAAGAAAGAGAAGAGGGTCAGAGAGAGTGAGAGAGAGAGAGATAAAAAATAGAGGGGTAAGGGAGCAAGTGAAGAGAGAGAAGGAAGGGAGATCTAGTGCTCAGAGAGGAGCAGGAGGGTAATGAGAGACTCTAATGGCAGTAATTATTTATGTTTTTCATGGACAGAGTGATTAGAGCACGACAAATACACCCACACCCACATACACGCATGCATACGCACACACACACACACACACACACACACACACACACACACACACACACACGTGCACGCGCCTCTCTATCAGGGACACATCAATCACCCCCTGTGAGTCATTCATGAGAGCTCACAAAAACACTCCTCATTCTGTCTCTGTCTCCCTCTCTCTCTCTCTCTCTCTCTCTCTCTCACACACACACACACACACACAGACAAAACATATTGCACACACACACATACACTAGGATATAGGGACACAAGAGTTTTCAGTTTGCACAAACATAAACACACACACACACACACACACACATACACATGTGCACATACACACACACACACACACACACACACCCACACCCACACACACACACAAACACACACACACATTCACACACACACAAAACATACTGTACACATGCACGTACACTTGGATGTAGGGACACAAGAGTTTTCAGTTGCACAAACACATACACACACACACACACAAACAGTAGAAACTTTCAAAAGTGTGGGTTAAATTGCAAATGGTGCCTGTCTTCAAGTCACTGAGAAACAGAGGTAGAGAGCAAAAGAAAAAGGAATGCAATCTCTATCCATCACGTCCAGCCCATACCACACTTTCACAGACACACACATACACAGGCTTTCAAACTGTAATTTCTCAAGCAATTAAAGTGCCGGACCCACTTCCGTGAATTCAGGCAGGAGATAAGACCAATGCAGCAGTAATAAACGGCTACCTCAGGATTAAACTCTTTATTAAGTAAATCCTCCCTGCCTTTATCAGCGTTTATAGAGAAAGCACCGATAGGCAGGAGAATGGGGCCCATGGGATGGAGCAAAATTTCAATAATTAATGTTATTATGTTAGACTGGATAGGAGTCATAGGTAGAAAAGTACAGAATATACACACACTGGTCCAGGATTGAGCGTGCAGATTAATTTCTAATGGGCAGGCCTGTGTGGTAACCGACCTATAAACACTCTGGATCCAATTTGTTTGAGAATATGGAACCAGGACACACTGTACAGCAGATATAGCTTGAACGCTTTGCAGCACTTATTTGATTTATTCCCAATCCCAGTCATAGCAACCCGACACTATGGGCAATTTTTGTGCCTTGACTCCTCTAGCACATCTAAATTGTCTCATGAACTAATTTACAGGCACCTCATTGGCTGGGGAAGGTGTACAGTAGGGAAAACAAACAAGCAGTACATAGAGTTTCCAGGACTGGGACAGGGAGCCCCTGGGGTTCGGGGCTCTCAAATAAGTAAACTACTTCAATGTTAAGATGTGTGTAGGCCCACATTCAAGTTCCTCACTCTCATGACTAGGGGGTGCATGTATTTGCTGAAAAATGTGGAAATGTAATTCTTACTATTGGCCTCACATTAGGCTGATAAATACAACCAGTAATTAAGTATTCCACCAATGTGTTAACTTACACACACACACTGGCACACTAGTCTCTAGAGTCTCCAGTCTCTTTATTTCCAACACACTCAGATGGAGCACAGTGTCCTGCCCCACCACCAACACACACACAGAAGATGGGAGGTTTGGTTCCTCCAAAGGCATTGCTTTACCGATAGGAGGCTTGGCCAAGACTCCTACAGTTACATCCACCTACGGTTTTGAATGGCTGTAGATGAAAGTGCATGCTAAATAAAAAAAAAAAAAGAATATACTTGTAATTAATTAAGCTGTCACAACTATGTAAGATTAATCATTTGTGTGGGTCTTCTGACAGGGCCCAAAAACTGAATAGCCTATGGTGGTGTCTATCCAATAACAACTGGGAATTTATACCCTTTACAGTGGACTGTATATGAGCAGTTGTGGCTTATTCACCCAAACAGTGCACCACATGCCCAGTAGTGTCTAATAATGCCCACACAACCTAATTCCAAATGGCATATTATGCACTGCTTGGGTGTTATTGCACATCATTGGAAGTAGAGAGCTGTGTTATATTCATCAATAAGTAATATTGTAGAGCCCTTGTTTTATGTTGTTAAAGGTATTAAAGGTATCATCAAATAGATTTAATTGACCATGATCCTTTATTTGTTCTCGCTAAAATTGGAGTCTATTCTTGTTTCAACCAATCTTCAACCAGTTTGGTTTGATATGACAGAGAGGTTCCCAGTCAATCAGGGATTTAAATCAGTTTGGTAGAAGAGAGAACAGAGAAAAGAGAGCCCAAATATTAAGCTGCAGAGCAGAAAAAAACAAAGTTTAGATAAATATGATTATGTTTTAGGTCAGACAAGATTGGCTGGAAAGGGGAGATGAAACATATTAACAAGGAAAAATGGTGAAATGTGTTATCAGGTTGTCTCTAACATGAATCCCTGAATATTAAGGGTTAAAGGGTTAAGGTTATTGAAGAAAAGTGGCCAGCAGATAGTCTTGTGTGTTTGGCTGTCTGTGCTTTTGAAGTCCACTGCGAGACACTGTGCCCTGGAACAGGAAGCTCCTGAGGACACAATGATAAAAGGATGAGCGCGAAAGAGAGAGTTCACAGTATCAGCCCTCCAGAAGCACATGCCGGACGACCGTCCCGGCAGACAGCACCTCCACACCTGTTCGAGCTGCAGAGAAGTGTTCTCTCGCCATGGCAACGGTTCACCTGACTTCACATGTATTATGGGATGAGGAACATCACACACTGTAGGCCCCGAATGGTCATATCAATGCAGCAAATCAAATGTACTTGGAGCTCTCACCACAGGGCTCCTGGTGTTAAATTAGCCACGAACACCTTCCAACCGCTTGGATTCCCTCATAGCACCTCATAGGTGCCACACGAGGGCAGGGGCAGTAAATATTTATCTTGGTTTTGTTTTATATTTATTGCTGTAATAAAATAAAATGGAAATATTAAGTAGTTTTTTGCAATTACGTTTAATCATGTGGTCAGAGGCTAATTTACGACATTCTAAAACCATGGATGTTAACAATGAACAACAAGTTTTAATTGTGTTTCGGTGCTGTCTGGACTATCTTGACATTGAGATGCCAACATGTCTCTTAATGTCCAAGAAAGGAACTCTATTCAAGTCTATTCTATTATATTCTATTCATTTCTTCACAGTAAAGTACAGCAAGGCATAATAGTCCATATTATCAAGTGTCCATTTTGTCATACGTGAACACACCACAGCACACAGTGTGAACAGTGTGAAAATCCTTCTCTGTATTTAACACATTCACAGAGTGAAGCAGTGGGCAACCAAAAACACAGCGCTCTGGGAAGAAGTGTGTGAGAGCGGTATCTTCCTCAGGGGACCCTCAGTGGTGCCACTGGGAGTCATGGGATTCAAACCCAACACCTTCTGACCACAGGGACAACTCCCTAACCACCAGACCACCGGCTACCACAATATTCTGGTTATCACAAACAGCAAAAAGCCACTATAGTTTTAACAGTGTAATAAACTATGACAAAGATTCGATTTTCCAGAGCCTAAAAGAGTCCATTTGTGAATGTATAGCATTTATTTCATTATCATAATAGTCTTCTTAAATTGTTCTGTTTTGTTAGCAGAGTTGAATGGGACACTAGGCTCACCATGCCCAGTGCCGAGCTTTGACTTGTGGGGTATAAAGCCCCCAATCAGCCTTGGTCTGGGATGCAGTGAAGCTGTATAACCTGGAGGGATGGAACCATCCAGCTCCTTTGGTATGAGTCAAGAGTGCTGTTTGTGAAACAGTCAATAAAACAGCCAATAAAACTGGAGAGTAATCAGCCTCAAGGTGGCACTACAGCATATCATTTTGCCTTTTGGCCTTTAGCTCCTGAACCATGAAAGCTAAAACCAAAGGTTTTACATTACAACCTTACAACCATTTGGCAGATGCTTTTACCCAAATCAACTAACAATATGAGGACAAATTCAAGTTTCAGGATAGTGTGAGAATACCAAATGCTAAATGTTTATGTAAGAGTAGTGCAAGAAGATAGACAGCACATCAGAAAGAGAGATGATCTGTGTTTAGATGAGTCTTCAGGTGAAGATAGAGAGGGATTCTGCTACTTTGTTAAGCTTAGGCAGCTCATCTTACCAGCAGGGAACTACGAAAGAGAAGAGTCTGGACTGGGTTTGCCTTGTGTGTAGGGATGGCAGAGCCAGGTGATGTTCCTTGAATGAGTGAAGCAAGCGAGTAGGAACATAAACCTGAATGATGGGATTAAGGTAGCTGGGTAAAGACCCAGATGTCACTATGTAGCTAGTGAATTGAACTTAATGCAGGCAGCCATGGGTAGCCAGTGTAGGTCAATCAGCAGCGGGGTGACATGCGACTTTTTGGGTTGGTTGAAAACCAGCCGAGCTGCTATGTTCCCAACCAGCTGTAAGGATCTTACCATGCAAGATCTACTAAGCTTCACTCATTTAATTTTTGAATACAAAGCCTGATTAAAGTTAACATTGGTCAGTTATTATGTAGGTATTCTCTAACATCTTTTAAAATGTCACATCAACTGGCCACTTGGTGGAGTTCTTCATATTACACACAAACAAGCTCTGCTGTGTTTATATTGTGGAAAAACAGTTCAAAATATGCCTACAAACTAGTCTCTGAAATTCATCATATCATCTCCATGTCCATCTGTGGAAGACACAAGTAAACATGAATCAAGCAGATTAGTATGGGATGAAATATCAAAAAGTCCAGCAGTGATTATTTGACTGAGGAATCATGTGTGGCTCAGTGCTTAGTTGCAAATCTGCCAAGCTGAAGGTTCTCCATTCAAACCGCTTGTGAAGAATGAATGAACAATCTTTATGAAACGTCGGATTCCACTGTCCTGGTGGTTTTGAATTAAAACCCAAAATTAACTGTACGTTTAAATGTTGGCCTTGCACGCTGTGTTTTACTTGGACCCCTATAATTGCCGGCTGCGGTTGTCTTGTTTGAATTCTGTTCTTTAATTAATCTTTGGAAGCTTTGCCTTTTGCTAACTTTTTAGATTCCTCCAGAATTTTAGAACACTTTTGTGAATTCCTTACAGTTAAAGGCTTCTTTATCACTGTTCAAAACAAAACATTTTATCATAAAAACCTGTCCATTCAGTTTAGCAGCCAAACTGGCCATGAAAACCTCACTTTAAGGTAATGGGGCATTTGGCAGACGCCTTTATCCAGAGCGACTTACAATCATTAGTTACAGGGACTGTCCCCTTGGAGAAACTGAGGGTTAAGTGTCTTGCTCAAGGACACAGTGGTAGAAAGAGGGGGTTTGACCTTGCAACTTTGTGGTCATCGGGTTCACAGGCAAGCGTTTTACCAGGTTACTACCACCCTCAGTTGTTAACATACTTATGTATGTACTTAATTCACATTACTGCTGTGTAGGTAAGCAAAAATCTGGTTAGACTCGTCTGTCTTCTTGTCTGACAGTGTTAAGGCACACCGGTCTCTAAACATATTTGAGAATTCCATAGTACAGAAAGTCACTGTACAAGCACTAACCCGATCATTGCAAGATTGTGAGTTCAGTATTCAGAAGCCCTAGAGAGCACACTGGCCTTGCCTTCTCTGTCTGTTTTTTGAAAATACTCAGGAGTTGCCTGGATTTGAGTACGTTTACACCAGTGCAATGCCAAAAACGTACTCAAATCCTGTAAAATACAGTTTGGACCGTCCTAAATGTTAGCAATCATTGAATCAATCATCTATCTATAACAGTTTTACAACTGTGTTAATAACATTCACAATCTGATCAGAGATCTCATAGAAATTCTGTGCATTACCTACTTTGCAGTATTGAACGGTAGATGTGTGTTCACTGCGTTCAGCATTGAAATTCAGGTCAGAACCTTGCAGGTGCTTTGGGTAGCATGTTTGCGTGGGCTCCTTCCCCCAATACAAAATGCTCGGCAAATATTCACAGTGAATTTGGTTACTGTTGCCTGAGGGGAATGGAGACAGTAGAGTTGTCAGAAATAGAACACATAGAACACTTTGCCTGGCTTCTGAAAAACAGAGAGGGCCAATCGCCCGACGGACGCCCACACAAGCAAAACCACCCACCACCAAGCAAGATAACAAATTGGGAAAGGGGTTAAAGTAAAGTGAGAGGCTAAAAGCTATCATGCAGGAGATGGGTGAATGGAGGAGGAGGAGATGTGAGATCAGATGGAACAGCAGTATTTTTTGAATTTTACACAAGCAAATGACTAGAAGCATGCAGGAGACAGAAGGCATCCATCAGCACCAGCATCTACAGAAATCCACAAATGTGGCCCTGTCCGCTGCCAATGTTCCTCTGTTTCTCTCTCACGACAGTAAATCTGGAGTCAGTCATGGCCAATCTGCCACTGAGTAACTGCTTTCCTGGGTATTTGTTGCAGGGGTGATCGCTCTCACCTCATGGACGGGACCAGAGCCAAACACAGCGCCTCTGCCGGCTGGAGATGAGTCATACCTAATCATCAGAGGAAACAACACCTTCCTATACAGGATGGTTGTAAAAAAAACCCCAGATAAGAACATTTGGGGAGCTGGAGCGAAGGGAACACTATGATCTCACGGTTCAAGCGAAAGAACAAAGCTTACCTCATGAAACAGTGGAACAGACCAATCTAAAGAACCAGTAATACAGTGCAGTACGCTACAGCATCTCACACACACAATTCACTGTGTACAAGTACAGTGAATACACTTTTCCAAAACACTTCTCTCAGCCAGTGAGTAAAGAAAGAACAATACATAATAAGAAATCCAAATACGCACTATATTTCCCAAAGTTCATAAACATCTGCTCATCCATTTGTTCTCAAATCAGGGCTATTACAAGGGAGTTTTCCCCTTTGCTGCAGTTACAGCCTGTTTTGGGAAGACTTTACACTAGATGCTGGAACATTGCAGTGAGGATTTGATTGCATTCTGCCTCAAGAGCATCAGCAAAGTAAGGAACTGATATTGGGTGATTAGTTCAAGGTCACACACACCACTCCAAGTCATCTAAAATACATTCAAAGGTGCTGTACCACTCAAGAGAACACAGTTCCGCTGATCCATAGCCCACTGCTGGCGCTCTAGCTGCTGAATGGCACTGGGCATTGGGTGACCTTAGACTGTGTGGCTGTTCCAGAGCGTCCCATTCTATTGCCAATATATGGTGCGTCAGACTGAATGCCAGTGACAGTGGGTACAGATTAAAGCAGCTGAATTCATTAATTATAGGACATATAATTTATGTGATATATATATAGTGTGTGTATGTATAGTTTTATTTCTCTCTCTCTATCTATCTATCTATCTATCTATCTATCTATCTATATAATAGTAGTGTGTGGGGCTGGTACCTTGCTCAAGGGAACCTCAGGGGGGCCACTGGGCAGCCCTGGGATTCAACCCCAGGCCTTCTAATTGCAGGGGAAGATCCCTAACCACCAGGTCACCATATATGCATATATATATATATATAAACTGTATATATATCAGCTGCATGTATATGCATACAACCTACATAGCCACCCCGAAAATAAACAAAAATAATGGTTAGACCAGGAAGGGGTAGTTTTGTTTGTAAGCATCTTTCTCCACAGACAAACAAAAAGACAGACAGAGACGAAAGAATGGACGAATTACATTTTAAGAGCTCCCGTCATAACTATTAAACGTCCTCAATCAAAGGCATAGTTTGAACGCTACTATGGTAACCAATAGCAGCACCGACCAATCAGACAGGTAAAGGTAACGCTTCGCGGTGTTTTTTTTTTTTCGCAGAGCGGCATGCGCGCACGATAACGCCGCAGAAACGTGTGGGACCCGTCCCGTCCCGGTATAGGAAATATGTTCCATAACTTCAACCACTTCACCCCCCGAACACCGTTCCACAACTTTCCCCACGAGAGTCGCCGCGTTTTTATTTATTGTTGTTATTATTATTATTACTACTACTCACGGATTTTCGCCACGCTGGCCACCAGGAGCCAGATGGCGATGATGTAGGGTGTCTGTACGTAGCTCCATTCCCACTGCACGATCTTGTATCCCCCTCCGTGGTGGCTCGCGCCGCCGTCCTCGTGCTCCGCGGCAGCTCCGTGACCGAGTTGACTGGGCGGGCCGGTACCGGAGAGGTCAGCGGGCGCCGGGCGAGCGGCGCTCAGCAGCAGCAGCGGCAGCAGCAGCCAGGTGAGGCCGAGCATGATCCCCCTCCCCTAAGACCACCCCCCCGTCTCCATGCGCCTTTTATGGAGCCCGCGGTGGGACGGTCCGCTCCCGGTGACTCGGAACACGCACACACACACACCTCCGGCACCGGTAAGGAGACACGGCGGGGCGGGAGCACGGACAGCACGTGACGAATCGTCCGTTAAAGAGACGACACACACACGCGCAACCAAGCACACGCGCGCACACACACACACACACACACACACATTTTCTCTCTCGCTCACACACATATATTTTCTCTCTCTCACTCACAAGATAGAGGGACAGAGAGAGAGGCAGACACAGAAAGACAAAGAGAGAGTAAGAGACAGAGAGAGTGAGTAAGAGAGATGCAGAGAGAGAGAGAGAAGAGAGTGACAGAGACAGAGACACAGAAAGACAAAGAGAGACTAAGAGAGACAGAGAGAGTGAGTGAGTAAGAGATGGAGAGAGAGAGAGAGAGAAGAGAGAGAGTGACAGAGACAGAGAGAGACACAGAAAGACCAAGAGAGTAAGAGAGACAGAGAGCGAGAGGAAGAGAGAGAGACAGAGACAGAGACAGAGAGAGACACAGAAAGACCAAGAGAGTAAGAGAGACAGAGAGGGGAGACTTGAGCACCTGGCAGCAAAGTTAAGGGGTTAAAAAAAGCACAATTTATATGGATGGGAGGCCTGAAGTTTTACACATCCTGTAGTTGCTGTAATCAGTCATATTTATTACCCATTTTTTGTCCAAAATAAATACATTCATAGGTACAAATGATTGGACCCCTGTTCAGCCAATTGATCAAAAACTGTTTGGGATTTCAAATTGGCGCATTTCTCAATAATTTAAAAATAATACTAGTTGTACTATTACTACTACTAAGTAAAATATCATGGAAATACATAAAATGATTTTTCATACTTACAGGTTGGGAGGTAAGATTATATAAAATAAAAGGGTTAGAAAAGTAGTGTTAAAGAGGAGTCTTAAAATGACTACTGAATTTTAAAACAAAAATTAAAAATCCCTACATTCTCAGAAGCGGCAGTGGTTGCGGTTTTCAAAATTACAATGAGAATAAACCTCTCCTCCCTTTCACTCACACCAATCATGAAAAAGAGGAAATATTCTTCAATTAGAGTGTCTAAGCGCAGCTGTGGCGCAGGTGAAAGACAGGACTCTACAGCTGTGTGGCCACAATGAAACAGCGCCCTCTGCAGGACAGATTTAGAACTCAAACACTTCAGTTGGTGTGTTTAAAGAATCCCATTTGTCGAACCTGAACACAGCACAGCACAGCACACAGTGTGAACAGAGTGAAATTATTCTCTGTATTTAACCCATTCCCCCAAGTGAAGCAGTGGGCAGCCAGGAACACAGCTCCCGGAGCAGCGTGTGTTTAATGTGCCTTTCTCAAGGGAACCTCAGTGGTGCCACTAGCAGTCCTAGAATTAGAACCCATGACCTTCTAATCGCAGGCGCAGCTCCTTAACCACTAGACCACCAGCTGCCCTGGTGTGGACCCTCATGGACTTTGGATAGCAGCGCAGATGATGAACTCAACCAAACACCAATGAGTCTGTTAAAATACTTTACTCTTTTTGAAAAAGAAAGAAAAAAAAACTCTAAGTCCAGATACATTTCTCAAGGTCATACATAAAAACACAAAGATAAAATACTGTGCATAATGTCATCTGCATTCAAATGTACTGTATGTGCCGACAACAGTAAGAGCGTGAATCTCTTAACAGTGGAGCACACCTATAGTGATACATTCAGGATGAAAACACATGCGCTATGCATTAGAGGGTTTAGGCCCACAACACCACAAACCAATACCACGCAAAAGTGTATGAAAGGGTGATGGGTCAGTGAAAATTATTGCAACCAGCTAAATAACAACTCATAGGCTGCAGTTTTATGTGCAAAAATAGCCAGAAAATGTTGCAGAGCACTCCAATAAAGTATGAATTTCCAATGCAATGCATGTATTCTAGTGTTACAACACTGGAACTGAAAGAAAATGACTGGTGAATTTAACAGTCAGAAAAAAATCACAGTGGTTCTTTAGGGAAGAAAGAAAAAGACAAACCAAAAACTGCTGAATCAGTAAAATTAGCCAATGAACGAGAGCTGAAATGAAGAGAGTCAGCATTTGGTTCAACAGTGGCTCCATTCACCTGTGCAATGTAAGTCTCAGAGCCCAAACATGAGCACCCCCCCCCATGTTATAGCATCCACAAACCTATTGAGAAAGTGTTGAGATAAATAATAAAACACCACAAACGAACATGACCTAGTTTTTATCCCCTCTAATCAAGATCTCCTTGTGAGTGGGGATCATACAGCTGTTTAAGAGAAGCTGGCCAGACAAGGTGTTACTACTTTACACTGACTAGATCAGCTCCTGTTAGCCAAAATACTAAATATTAAACAGTTGACATGAAATCAAACTTAGTTTTGTCACAAAGCTGAAACGTCAAGACATGTTTGGTCTCTTAAGTCTGCTTTGTAGATTTGGTACTAAAGCCTAAGGACCAACAGAATAGAAGTCATTTTGACCCAAAAAGTTGCTTTCATACATAGATTTTGGGTGAAATTCCTTTAACTTCCATTACTGTGTAGCTACACTTGCATTCTAGCTCCAGTGCAAAACTAAAGAAGCCAACTTTGAAGAACAAGCATGTCTGGACTGATGGACTACATTTCAAGCAAATAGGAGCGTTCCACAAAACTGCTTTTATAGCTAACAGCTCTTTTAAATAGAAGTTGAACTGAGACCAGAGTAAAATACGCACTTTAACACATTTGTCCATATTAAACATTCCTCTCCACAAAAAGTGTATGAAAAGCCAAACTTAAAACAAGTTGAAATTTGTTCCATAAGAAAGGCCCTTTTAAGAAAAAAAAAAATATACAACTTGCACCATCACAATATGTTTCTACTAAAAGTTGCATCACTGCAGGATCAAATATATTACATCAATAGATTTCGTCTGGTTTTTAATACTTTAATACTCTAATGTACCAATTGAAACATTAAATGAAATGGACAGAATACTTTGTTTGTGCTTTCCTGTCAAGAGTCTTTTACAGTATTCGATAAAAAAAGCGTTTTTGCATTCAGTTCAGGGAAAAAAACAGACAGGGAGCAGAAGTGCGTCTGCAGCAGGCGAGTGAGAAACAGTCTTCACTGGGAGATCAGCTTATCAGGCACTTTTCCGCCAGGTCTCCACTCAGTTTGTTCCTCAAGATTGTCTCCTTTTCATATAAGGTCTAGGATCAACGTCTTCCCTCCATACAGCAGATTTAGTTGACCCTAGATCAGTCCTTTAGACTCCAGTCACTTCTGTCTCAGACCTTGTTGAGACCCAGTGCCTGAGCCACGTCCACACTCAGTCCACTCTTCAGCGTCCTCCGCACTGTAACACACACACACACACACACAAGTCTGCATTAACACAACATACAGATACAGGCTTTTCTCTTCTGATATTGAAACCTTGACCACTGATCTGATATTGTTTCTTTTAAAACAATGTTTGTTTATCTGAACAGTGAAGCACTTGAGATCAGCATTTAAAAGTAGGCTACCATCCCCAACACAGCTAACATCCCACTACAAAATGTGAATCTGTGCTGTCACATGCTAGATTTCTTACAAGTTTAAATCAGGTTTATTCTTTTTTTTTTAAACCTTCTGATATACCAATGTAATCCACAAAGCAGTGCAACACATTTAGGCATTCGTAAGGATAAAGTGACTTTTGGGCTACATGCATCTTTGCAAAAGAGCTTGATTTACTAAGATACAGTGTATGGAAGATTAAAACAAAAATTCAAATGGCAATTCATTTTGCAATTGTCAATTCAATATCCAATGTCTTTACTGAAATGCAATAACGCCCCCCCCGGCGATTGCATTGTATGTTAGGGAGAAAACCCCAATTCCCAACTGACAGATGCTCATCAAGGCGGGTATTCGCTAACAACGTCACTTCCTTGTTCATGCCCTCGCCAGAATCAATTCTACTGAGTGATTTGTATATTTAGAGCAGCGAGTCTCAAAGTGTGAGGCACAAGAGACCTGGGAGAAAGTCCTACAGAACCAATGTTTAACATCCGAATCTGCAAATCTGCTGTCAGAGCCTTAGAGGATAAAAACGGACAGATATTAAACAGATACTAAAAGAGAAACAAGGCAAGTGCCGACAACTGGCAAAAAAAACAAGACAGGAGGAAATATGACAAATGTAATGGGAAGGGTGCAAACCAAACACAGTGACACAGAGTGGTGAGACCCGTTATCGAGATACCACATCTGCTAAAGCAGAAATGGTTGCAACCAGCTCTTCTGTTGCCATTACATTTGTCATATTTCCTCTTGTCTCAGAGGGAAGTTGAACTTTTCAGCTTTACTGGACTTGACACGGCAAGTGTGCAAACCAAACACAGTCAGTGACGCAGAGAGGTGAGACCTGTTAACGAGATACCACATCTGCTAAAGCAGAAACAGCTGCAACAAGCTCGTCTGTCGCCATTATATCTGTCATATTTCCTCTTGTTTCCGTTTTTTTTTTTTTGCTGGTTGTCGCCACTTGCCTCGTTTCTCTCAGAAGCATCACCTGTTTATCTTTTAGTGCCTATTAAATATCGGTCTGTTTTTACCCTCTAAGGCTCTGACAGCAGTGAATGAACAGGTTGCTAACGTTACCAATGTGAAAATGATTCGGATGTTAAACATTGGTTCTGTAGGACTTTCCCCCAGGTCTCTTGCGCCCCATACTTTGAGAATTGCTGCTCTAAATATACAAATCAGTCAGCTGAATTAATTCTGGCGAGGCCATGAACAAGGAAGTGACGTTGTTAGTGAAGTCCCTAACATACAATGCAATCGTGGGCCCCACTGCATTTGAATAAAGAGATTGAATATTGAATTGCCATTTGACCAAAAAAGGCAAAAAAGCAAATGACATTACGAAATGCGATTCCGTGAATGGTTATTCTATTTTTATACAGAATATTTTGAAATGAACTAAGGATTGCATCAGCACTTTGCACACTGAATTGCCAATTGCAAAATGTGTTTTCAAATGACATGCTCAGATAGAATACTGAATTGCAAAGTGCATGTTCTGACTGAATATTGAATAGCCAATTGCAAAATGAATTGCCATTTGAATTTTTGTGCTTATAATCTTCCATAACAGTGGTCCTCGAAAAGTATTGGGACACTTTAGCCATTGGACCACTGGTAAACTTTAACAAGGATGTCTAGGTTACTTTGAACAAAACGATAGTTTCCAGAGATGAAGATGAGGGTGGACTCAGGATGAAGAAAGCCTCAACTAAAAAACTGTCTGACCAAGGTACTTGTTCAAGGAACTAAAATCCTGTGTTCAAAATGCTTGTACACTACAATTCAATTCAAATGTAGTTATATAGCACTTTCTTCTTTTTAGGGTTTCCATAATACGGCGTTACAGAATCCAGGTCCGAGCCTGTAGAGGACCAAAGGCATGAGAGGCCTTGAAAAACTCCCTGAAGCTGGAGGAAGAAATCTCAAGAGGAACCAAGACTCAAAAGAGGAACCCATTGTTCCTTTGGTCCACCCAGAGAGTGAGGAAAATTAAATGAGATGTCCCTATGGAGGAAACGAATAATAGAAGACCTTTGTGTTTCATGCTGAAGAGTCCATGGCTAGTAGGTGCAGGTAAGAGTCAGAGGTAGTTTTTTTGGAGTCTGTGAGAAAAATTCGAGAGTCTGCTGTACAGAAATGTATTTACAAACCTACAGCTCATCCCACATGATGTGCTTACTTTTGTCAGTACTGAATTAAAATGAGTTGCAATTACGTGTAGAGCAACTTTCAATAGTGGAACTCCATTATCAGTGAAGTCTACATGGCTCACATGTCTATGTGCCCCAAACTTGCCCATATCAATCTAAAGGCACCAAATATTTAAGTGTGAAGGTTTGTGTTCTCTTTTTGCTACAGATAACCTACAATAGTGTGACTTAAAATAGGTGCCTCTTTTCTGTTCTAGCCCAATTCTTCAGCGTCAGGTGGTTTGACACAGCACAAAGGGAAGAACAGAGAACAGCTACACGTGAGCCTGATCTGATAGAGAGATTTAGGAGCCTCTGAAAACAGAGGAAGGGAACAAGTCAGATTTCACCCTGTTTTGGACACAGATAAATCACGGCATCTACATACCAAACTGAAATCCCTTGTTTTCTTTCACACTGAGCTCGGGGACAGCGGTCGCTGGGACCACGTGACTTATTTAAAATCGACTCAGTCAATAACAGAAAATGCTTACGGGTAATATGTGAGATATTTCGTCATATTCAAACCTTTAGTTCAAGTTAAACTGACAAATGACAAGTGAAAAGTATATTTTCTATCGAGGATGCGCTTAAACGTGGTAGATTTTCTGCTAATTTAATGCACTGAAAAAACTCAACTTAATATAAAATGTGCCAGCTTTTGCAGAAGAAACTGTAAAACTACAGTGAAATTACAATACAACAGTAATTGTGCATTAATAGCACATAGCAGTGTCAACAAAACGTCCCAGTTGACCAGGAGCGTCCAAATATTTGCGTTTGACTGTACAGTCAAGACAAGAACCTTTAAAGAACAGCCAACATGAAGTGAAAGTTAACAGCTGCCATGTAAAATACATCTCATGCTACTCATGAAGCTTTCATTTGTAAATACCTCTTCGTCTGGTTTTGATCAAATTTCTGGCCCAGGACCACCAGTAGACATGAAACTGATTGAATTATTTTTTATTAGTCTGCATGTTACTCACATGATTTCCTGTTCAGCCGCGATCTTTTCCGTGCTTTGGGGCTAGACGCCCTCTCTGAGGGATTCTGGGTAACTGACTTGACCAGTCGATCCATGATCTCATCTGTGGCGTCATCTTGCAAAATGACACTGTCCTCTTTGCCCACAGATGGTGACGGACTAACTCTTCCTAAACCTGTGTGAACAGACATCATTGCATCATTCAAAAACACCTTCATGACTGGTCCTGACTACGAGGGTGAAGGACCTTCTTTGTAAGAAGAAGTAAAGCAGTGAGGCGAAAGAGGATCAATGAGTTTAGGTTCAAAGTTGTTAAGGATCCACTACAGAGTTAATCCACAACAACCTGTAAGTTCAACATTGCATTTAACGCTGCTCCACGCATTGTTAGGCACACGGTACATGCTTTCTGCATTTCACGAGCTAGCGCCATGCAGCCGGCACTATACCTTCATCGCTTAGGTCCTGAGCTTCTAAACTCTCTACGGGCGAAGTAGGCAAACTCTCAGAATAATTAGTCTCTTCTGGAAGAACAAATAGTCCAGTTTTAACCCTGGCATCAACCTTAATGCTGCTCAGCTGAGCTTTGTCCAATAAATTGGGTTTGTCAGCACACAGAATAGTTCTCGTGATGACACAATCATTTCTCCCTTCACAATGCCTCTGCTGTGATGGGCACAAGGACTCAGTTGAGCAGCTTTACATTCTTTTTCTAGGTTGTATATAAAATGCTTTTGTCTGCACAGCAGCAACATGCAGCCTGTGCTCTACCTTCATCAGAATCCTGGACGGGTGAAGCGGGAGCAGTAGCCGTCACTATCTCTGTGGGATTGAAGATGCTTTAATTAAACCCCAAACCTCTCTGGCTCATTCATCCTAGCCCGTATCATTACCTAGCACTGAACTTCATTTGGCCCCAGTTTGAAAATTTAAAGTTGTCGTTTCAAGACATTAACAATGACAAAAATATAATATAAATTAAATCTAATATTCGAAATCTTATTGTGCAAGGGATCAGCTCACAAAGAGGTGTCCTCTTACTTTTTATAGCGCGGGACCTGCGCAGCTTGCTGCGGTCGTCATTAGCGATAAGGAGGTTCTTCATGTTCTCGTGTTCCTCTTGGGCCGGCTCGGCTTCGGTCGGCGTGGAGACAGGGGCGGGGCTATCCTGGGAGATTGACGGGACAGCTCCAGAGAATTTCTCCGTCTGCAAGAGTAATGAAATCATTAACTAGACAGCATGGACTCTCTGAAGGCAAGGACGGCCTGTAGCTTTACATAGAGCATGAACGAAAGAGGCTTTAGTATCAAGAGGATATACTGTGACATGATATTCCATAAACTGAATGCATGGCCTGATGCGATGTTACACAACATGAAAACGTTCCCAGCTGAAGGACTGAAAGAGGCAGGAGGGGTGGTGACCGCAATTCCTCACCTCAGTGATCAATTTTCCTCGGGTCTTGGTGCGCTCCCGGTGTGCTGCACGCTTGCGTTTCTGGGTGAGGACCCTTTCTCTGGTGGTGCGGTACTCCAAAGAGAACTCGCTGATGATCTTACAAAACTGAGTAATTTTGGTGTCACGGACCGAGTACGAGGGCTGACCCAGGTACAGAAGGAACGAGTGGAACCTGAGACACAGACAGCAAGAGGGACTTCAATGTACAGAATCACACAAATGCTGCATGTTTTGTAATCACTAGGTAATGAGGCCCATTTTTAAAACAGTTTCCTTTTCCATCCAAAGCAGCTTTTATTTACATTTAAGTACATAGTAAATTGTTTGCATATCTAAATGTCTTTTGTCCCCCCCCAAAAAAATACAAAACCATATATTGAACCAGAGTCAATTCTAAACATAAAACTGGTTAAAGTTGTTTCACCTGTTGATGATGCGTCTGTGCACCACTTTAAGAATGATGATCCTCTCGGTGCAGTCCTTGAGGAACTCTGTCATTTTGTTCTTCAGCTGGGATTTGGTCTCGTGCTTAGCCATCACCTTCAGGTTGTCCCATGAGGTCTTACACTTCCTCTCCAGTTGAACCAGGTTGTCAGACAACTGCTCAAAGTCCACCTGAAAGGAAGACAAAGAGGAAGGAAGAATCAAAGGCTGGCACAAGGATGTACAAAACCACAATTAGATGCAGACACATCCCTAAAATTTGCAGATTAAAATGTTGACAAAGAAAATAAACAAAACAGGGCAAATAATTAGAGACTAACAAAACACCAGAGTAAAAAGAGCTGCAATCATCCAAACAGAACCTAAACGAGAGAGACACCAACAGACAAAATGTAGAACATAAATCCCCGATTCAGGCTTTAAATACATTTTCTGACAAATCTGAGGGCCGTACTTTAGCAGATCTGGTGATGGCAGAGATTTCTGAGTAGACGTCTGTTGTGTCGGGGAAATTGTCCACCACAAAATTACAGCAGTGATGCAGCAGAGACTGTCTGTGCACAGTATCCTTCACCTCCACCACTTTCTCCAGGTAACTCAGCTCAAAACCCTTCGCCTGCCAAAACGATAGAAGACAATCAGTACAGTGCAAACGTCTCAGACAAGACAACGTATAAAACTATTCATTTTGGCAGTGAGTGCAATTCGGCCAATAAAAACACCACATAGCCTTAGAACAAATTCATATAAACACATGCAGTAAAGATTAACCTTTTTAAATCAGGTTTTTAAAAGTTAATATGTTGGTTGTAAGAATCCAGAAAACACAGGGTTGGTTCCTAATATTCCCATAACTAGCACCTGATTCATTGAATGGTTTTAGATGGTAACAGTAAATACTGAAGAGGTTTATATTATTTTTATATATATTATTTGTTTGTGCTAATGTTATTGGTTTTTAATGTTATTCTACACAATACATGCCAGAGACCCTCACTTCAAAGAGAAAATTCCTTCTTATGAGTTTCAGTGCATTAACCTGTGGCCCAAATGTGCAAAAATAGATCTGGGTATTTAAAAATGCTGATATTTTTTGATATGAAAAAAGTGATTTATTTATACATAAAAAGCATTATGTAAAAAGTGTGGAAAAGCATTACATTTCCAATGACAAGAGGGATCATCAGTCGAATGTTCTACATCCATCATATCCATCAAACATCTGCCAACAAGTTTATGTGCAACTTGTTGGATGTATAGTTACTGTCTATGTGCACTTTCCATCTTTTGCATTTTTCAACTAATGTTTACCGATTTACCACAAAGACCTGTGTGTAGTTTTCTTTCATTTGGAAAAAAGATTTAGATTCTGCTGAGCTTCGTCAGTTTCTTCTATTATTTGCACAAGAAGCCACATAGTAAATGAGAATTGATTGCAATACAGCAACCTCCTTTGAGGAATTCAGTGGCTTGACTGAAAACATTGAGAGAAAATGTACACAAGCACTCAATCCATCTGAGCTAGAAATAGCCTCTGAATGCACATTTGTGCCCACATTATAATGGCTTCCTTCGGAATGGTAAGGTCAGTGTCGTTAAGTGATCTCAGATCGCAAGGGAGCATGAATCAGTGTTCAGAAATTACGTCTGAAGAGTCACGACGTTCCCAGCCTTTTTAAGCATAATTTTCAAGAAGAATCATGCTAATGAGTTCGCTCTATAACTGACTACCGCTAGCAACACATTAGAACAGTAAAGTCCTGTAGCAAAGAAAACAATGACCAGAATGGAAGTGTTTTTACATTCCACACAGCCTTAAAGCAGCTGCTATCATCTGTCCTATCAGCCAGCCTGTCTGTCTGAAGGTCATCACACACCTGGCCTATTAAACCTTACATCTTAGCATCCAACCAGAGCAAACGTGCAGAGCCCTAATCGTCTTCCCGGTCACAGTTCAGCACAGGACTATTGTAGCCATGCCGTGTTGCTTTTCTCACAAGGCTTGTAAGTGGCATAAAGGTAAATGAGATACTTTACTTACACTGGAGCTGTTGAGAAAGTTGCCAATGGCCAGCAGCGTTGCTAGGATACGTTTGAAGGTCTTGTTTTTGGAAAGCTGCTCCATGCCGAGCTTCAGGTCAAAGAGGGGTTCTGCTATCTCCTACAGGACAAACCAGAATGGGTACAGGAATTTAAGAATGACAACAAGGTGTCAAATCAGGGAGTACTCTACACACCAGGCAAACCTGTCCAGACTCTTCTCTTTCGTGACTCCCTGCTGATGGAATGAGCTGCCTAATCTGACCAGAGCAGCAGAATCCCTCTCTCTCTTCAAAAAACTCCTGAAGACTCTTCTTGCATTGCTCTTACATAAAGATTTTAGCACATGGAATTCTCCTCTGGTTCTCACATTGTCCTGAAACTTGAATGTTTCCTCATATTGTTAGTCGCTTTGGATAAAAGCGTCTGCCAAATGATTGTAATGTAATGTAATGTAGTACAGACCAAAAGAAACAAATCCTGATCTGAATCTTCATTCCACATTGAAGAAATGTACTGTACTGCAGGGGTCCACATCATACCCAGCATGGCCAATAGCTAACCCTGTACTGTGGATTCACTCTCCTCTTTTCATTGTTAACTGAAATCCCTTGAACATTCATTGAACATTCTCAAGTCATCTGTGAAAGAAAATCTTCTCATATCTGATTTCTTTTCTTTTTGCACACCTGTCTCTGAACTATAACGTAAGGTGCCAAAGCAAAACACACATTATATATGATCATTTACTGCAAAAAAAAAGTTACCCAACCCTGTGTGAAAATAATTGCTCCATTACCTGAGTAATTAACCAAGGGACTAGATAATTGGGACAATTTAGACACACGACTTGATTACAGCCCTGTTGATTTTTAAACATTAAGCAATATGAAGTAACAAGCAACACACTGTGCTTTGATCAAAATATCATTCTAATTACAGAAATCTATCAATATTCCTTCAAGAGTGCAGAAACAATGTATCCGCAAAGTTATAAAAGAACCCAGACGAACATCTAAGGAACTGCAGGTCATCAGATATGATGAGCATTCACAGTTACACAATTAAAAAGAGGCCAAAGTATAGCTTGATGACCCCCAGTGTTTTGGAATAATGTTCTGTGGACTGATGAGTTGAATACCTTTGGAAGACCGGATCCTGTCACATCTGGCCTAAAGCCAACACCACAATCCACAATAAGAATATTGCATCAAAAGGCAACAACATAAAACAATAATGGGCTGCTCCTTGAACTCCATTGGGGTGAACTCCATTCAACATTCAGTTGAAATATCGAAAAACTTTCTTCTTTCAACAAATGAAATGATCATTCAAAACCCAGTGGTGCATTTTATAGGTTCTTTATGTTAAATGCATATCTGATAAGCATCTGAAACATGATAGTGTGACAAATAAGCATACACTGAGGAAATCCGAGGGCGTGCTTTTTCAGTGGACTGTATAGAAAAGGAGTAAATAAAAAATGCAGATAAAAAGTTTCTAAAAGTTGAACACTAAGTAAAAATGTGGTTAAAATGTGATAAAATGTTATTATAGAAAGTTGACATCATTTACTAGAAAATAAAAGTTAAAAAGGAATGAGTAATGAGTTATAGAATAATAGAGGCAAGCCTTGTTTTTTTTTATTCTTGCAATTTGTAAGTGGTAGCACATGCTAACTAAGTAAAATAAGCCAAAGCCATTTCCTGGAAGAGGTGGGAAAAAATGTCCTTCTTATTTTCTGATATAATCTATTAAATCAATTAAATACAATAACTGATCATAGAAATGCAAGTTGCGCTCCTATTACTAAAATTCCCCAAGTGAGTTTCTGATGACCATATACACCATCAGAAGCGAGACGAAAAGAAAGATGAGATAGAGATGAAGAAGAGATAAGTGACCTTTTCCAGGCTCTCGTAGTTTAGTCTGAAGGCCCAGAGCTGCAGGCGTGCTGTGAGGCCGCTGATGGAAGACAGAGTAAGCAAAAACTGTTCTGCTGTACCCAAAGGAACGTCTGGATTGGCCAGCTGAGCCTCCTGGATCTTCTGTTTCTCCTCTTCTGTTGGAATCATAGTCAGGATTTTCTACAATGTGAATTAAATGGAAAAAAAATGAGACAAAAACAGACAGCAGGCATCATACTTCCAAATGTTATCTGAGGAAAGTATAAAACGGGTGCCCTCTTGTGGATGAACTGAATATTACACTGTACCTCAATCCCCTCTTTACTGATGGCAAATTCATCAAAGTTGAGAATAGCAGTTTTGATGACATGCACAGCAGGTAAAACGGTCATGCCGATGTTGATGGCATTGCTCCTCTTAGAATCAAGAACAAGAATTTCCGGCCTCTTCACCTCAGCACCTCGCTGGAGAACCGAGAGAGAGAGAGAGACAGAGACAGAGACAGAGACAGAGAGAGAGAGAGAGAGAGAGAGAGAGAGAACAATTCGTATGCGGAGTCTTTCGTCCAGAAAGCAATTAGGCCTGGTCCTGGAGTCAGACCTATTGGGGAAATCCCTGTTGGGGAAAATGGCCCTAAAAAATAATGTAGTTTTTCCTCAATATACTTTATTCTTATTTGCACACTTTTCTTGTAATTTAAGGGAATCATCACTATAGCACCACTATTTATTTTCACAATAAGAAGGCCTTGCTATCTATGAAAATGAATATAGTTCTACTTCATTAAACTATACCAAGCAATATGCCTGTATGATGTTTCACTGTCTGGCAGATTTGTCTGTACATTACCTTTGCAACAGGAAGATCCTTTGCCTTGGACTCAAACAAGTGCTCCAGCTTGTCGGTATCCACAGTAACTTTATCTAGCGAAGCCCACACAGTGCCCCGTCCAAACTTGCACTTCCTGGGACTGTCGGGCTGCTTGAGCTCCTTCCAGAACAGCTTGACCGTTTTGCGTTTCTTGGCGAAGGCCGGGTCTAGGGCCTGAGAAGGAGGTGGAGGGGGGGCTCCTGGGGGAGGAGGAGGAGGAGGGGGTCCACCAAGTCCTCCAGGAGCGGGAGGAGGTGGAGGAGGAGGTGGAGGAGGAGCCAGCCCTGGAGGCCCAGGAGGAGGAGGAGGTGGTGGCGGAAGACATCCCAGTCCCCCTCCTGGTGGTGGAGGTGGTGGGATACCGTTGGCTATACTGGTGTCAAAAGTGTCTATGTCCAGCACATCTATGTCCTCTTCCTCCAGCAGGTCGGAGAAGTCCAGGTCTTTGATGCGTAGGGCTCTGGAGCTGGGGTGCAAGTGTTCCCAAGCATCCTGGCTGCCCCGGGACAGCGGGGTCATCATAGTCTTCTCCAGGCTGCGCGAGTGGGTCTCTGCGTCAATACTGTACTGCGGTCGCATCTGTCGGTTCTTCTGCTCCTCTGCCAACCTGGCCCGGGCTGCTTGGGCACTGCCCCCCAGCCCCTCTAGCTCTGCCCGCCGGGCCGTGTCCTCAGTGGGCTGGGTTTGGCGCAACCGCAGGCTGGACAGACGGCCAGCAAGGCTGGAGATGCCGGTATCTTCAGTCCCACCACTCCCTGCAAAAGAGTCCTCTGGAGTGGAGCTTTTTAGGGGACCTGAGTCACCGCTGGTACCACTGGTGCCAGAGGACTTGGCATAAAGCATGTCCAACATGAACTTCCTGTCATTGGAAAGTGTGCTGTGCTGCTCCGCCGCACTGCCCTGCCGCTGCACACTGCCCCCTGCAGGTCAGAGAAGAGAATGATCAGTAAAACGTGGAATCTTTACACTGAACACTGATGCGCTAAATCTGGTCAGATTTTCACTTAATCCCAACTGTAGCTGATCATACAGGATACATTTAGCATCTGTGCTTGAAGTTCTGGAGCTGTGAGAATAACGTAACTACATAATGGAAAGTAATGAAAAAGAGAAATCACAGTCTCTTAAATCACATTTAATGATGTCTAACGTGCTGTTCAAAGTCTATCTATAATAAATGACAAAAGTATAGACAATAATCAGATTACCATTTTAAGATATGAAACATACTGTTACATATGCAATGACAGACAATACTGAAAAGAAGTAACATTGTTTTGTTTTAAGAACAACTATTCTTACTACATCAGGCCTCTTCCCTCAAAAAGCAGCTAAAAACACATTTTTTTTTGGCTTTTATAATTAGTATTCACTATTTTATATTTATGTTTTTTTGCTTTTATCTCATGTGTGCGTTGTCTGATTATGTTCTTGTTTTGGATGTTATTATTATTATTTTATTATTATTCTTTTTTTAATTGCTGTCATTTTTTATTGTTCTCTTATTGTTTGACTGTAAAGCATATTGAGCTACAGACAAATGTATGAAAGGTGCTATAGAAATAAAATATTGACTTTGCATGATTTCTTTTACAGTTCTTTTTTGCAATGTAGATGGTGAAAGAACGTTGTACAGTGTCAGAAAAATTTAGCAAAACTGTGTATATTTGATGTCTTGCCAAACTTACATTTGCTAAACAAATACCATCGTAAGGAGCAGTTTTCAAAATCAGCTGGGACACACAAGAAAAGTAAAATTTAGTGATCTAGACATTTTTACATGCTTTAATTTCAACACACCTTAACGGTTCTAGGCTCTATATCCTCCTGAGACCAGGCCTATTCATTTATGTCCTTTATAATGGACATTTTGTACACCTGTATCTTCCTTCAGTATTTGGAGTTGCCCCATCAAGCCCTATAGTATTCTGTAGAGGACATCCTGGGCTTTCCAGTGATGTCATGTGATGGGTTTGCATGCTGGGAACAAGGACTGTAGTGGCAAGACATACATGAGGTGCAGCAAAGGCAAAATGTTCCTCTGAATAACCAAAAAGAAAACATGCTCCAAGGACTATCTCACGTAAAATGACCAGAGGATGTTCTATGACTTATAATTCACTGTTGAACTAAAATACGCGTTTCGTTGTACTTGCAAGCAATAAGCAAGAAAAAAAAATTTGAACAGCTCATGCCAGAAACAGAAACGAAAAATTTTCTAATGCATGGCTGTGACAACCTACATCTACTCCTAGTCATTGCAAACAAGCAAGAAATAGACAGCATTCTATAACACTATTATCAACTGAATCTTGACAGGTGAGGGATCTAAAAAGCCATACTGACGTACAGGTACTTTGTCAGTCCAGACTGCAAAGAGTCAAGCCATTATGACTTTTGGGAACTTGACCAAACAATTCACATCACTTCAAGATTTTCCACAACCAGTGCTGGCCAACGGGTTTTGATCAATAATTAAATGCGTTTTGTAACTTTTTGACCCGCCCGCCTGCACCCACGATATTTAAAAAATGTCTGCCCTAAAACCGCCTGCACCTGCGGGTCACGGGTCGACCCACGCATCACTACCGGGCAGGTAATTTTGGCCCGCCGCGGAATCTCGTCAGCCCCCCACCCCCCGAGCGATGGTAAATTTGGGCAGGGCAGGTAATTTTGGGCCGCAGAAATCCCATCAGCACCACCCTCTATCTCTCGGAACAACAGCCTGGTGGGCCGGTCTTGGCTCAAAATGCCCGGTCAGATTTTTGGTCCCAGTTCAGCCCTGTCCACAACGTTAGCATTTCTCCGTAAATTAGTTATTCAAAATAAATTATATTAAATAGCTGACAAAATTACCTGCCATTTTGAAGAAACCTGTACAACTTCCTGTTGCCATCCACTGATACAGCCAGCATATCAGGGGAACAGGCTGGTGGAAGGCTGGTGGAAACCTATTAAGTAGGTCCTGAAAGTCAGGAGCCCACTGCTGGCAGCATTTTTGACAGGCAATTGTCCATTGATGGAAATCAAAATAACGGCTTTCTCCGGCAACACAGACATGTCTGGGTGGTCACAGGGGAATTTTGGAATGTTTCCAACCGGCAAAATACATTCTAGACAAAAAAAACCCCAATTAGTATAAAACACTTGCTTCAAAGAGTGCACAACTAACCTTGTACTTACGTTGTTCCTTTATGCAATAGTCAACATCTCCTTTGACAAAGAAGGTGCTGGGGGAGATGGGTTTAAAGAAGCCCCCTAATGGAGGGACTCCCTGCTATGCAGGACTAATCATTGGTGGCACTGCACATCACAGCGGCCACAAAACCACTGCCATGGTAGACATTCTCTGCATCTAGTAGGGAATTAAAATGAAAAGAAATAGAAACAATACAATTGAAAACCCCACAACTACACATCGCATGCACAAGAAAACCTGGCACAGTTCTAAGACCATCATTCATCGTATGGTAAACATATATTTACCCTACATAAGATCAGTGGTCATTACACTGTGGCAATTACATATCAACTAGGTGAATTCTCATGAATACTATAAAGACAGATCGTTGATGAAGAGAGGTCTTGAGGGTGTGACAAGTTTATGTGATGTGACGTCAGCTTGAAAAAAAAGTTATCCGATCAACTCCACTCTAAAAATACCATCTAACCGTTTGTAAGGGAAAAGAGGTTCACTTAGTTTATCTGTACACACCAGGATATACAAAACAACTGGTTGTCGAGAACATCTGGCATAAGACAGAGTTGGGAGAGTTTAAGACCCTGCAATATACCTGGGGTTCAATAAACATGTTAGGTAGGGCTACAGCCAGTGTGCAATCCTTTGTTGCTGTCTTACATACTAGCCTGCAAAAGGCTACACCATAAACAAACAATACATTGAATATTGCATTTAAAAAACACTTGCATAGCATGAATCGACATGAATGAATTCCCACTGAATAACAGCAGCCTCACTTCAATGGCTGCACAAAGGATGGCCCACATTATGGGTTTCCAGGAGGCACTTCAGATAAAATGGCCTTGCCTCTTTCTATCCTTGCGCAGTCTTTTGCTGCCTAAGACTCCATGAACATGAAGTGGAATTTGAAGGATAAGCTATGGGCATGCCAGGCTCCGCTAAAGACCCTAAGAGCTGTTCCATGTTTCTTTCTGCAAAGGCAAGGTCAATTTATATGCATCAACAATATGTCAGGCTAGTATGTTTTCCCTTCATGGTTCACACCAAAATGTTCTGGCTGTACACTTCCTCCTTCAAAATACACATCAGTCTCATTAGTTTCAAAGGGACTTAATATCCAGATTATACTAAAGTGTGATGAGATATCAGTCATAAAACTTTAGGGCACTCAAATTTCTGGATTGATGAAATTTCCAGCAGACTAAATGTACTTTGGCTTGGCAAAATCATCCATATAAAGAAACTACTGTACATCTTACCAATTTCCACTTGAGGGTCCACACTGGATTGGGGCTCTTCACTTTCAGGGGCAGGGCTTGACACCTCTGGTTGGACAAATGTCATCCTCCTGAGCTCATCTGAATAATTAAGTGTATAAGGATATTTAAAGTCTAAATTAACTGATGTGACCATTAAAATGCTTCTTATGTCCACCTTTAACCCAGAAGTATGTGGATTAATACAGCATTTCACCATTCTAATCCCATAACTCAATTGAAATGACAAATAATTATGAGTAACTGAATTGATCATACCTGCAGCTGAGCCTTAGACCAAAATAAACCATTTTTAGCTTGTCATTGGTCAGAATAATGATTTTGGTGACATTTGAGATTTGTCATGTTTTCTTCATTTTTTTGATGAAAACCTTGCTTCTGAAGCTCTAGACCTGCAGAATTCCATTTTCAGCAAGAAATGTCTCTGCAGCCCCTTTCAAAAAACACACGAAAATCTGAATGGAACTGCTACTAAATGACTCTGTTGTTTTGAAAACAAAGTAATTAAAGGAAAATAAACCATTTTTAGCTTGTCATTGGTCAGAATAATGATTTAGATAACATTTGATCTTTGTCATGTTTTCTTCATTTTCTTGATGAAAACTGCGCTTCTGAAGCTCTAGACCTCCGGAATTGCATTTTCAGTACAGGAAACCTCTCTGCAGCCCCCTTCAAAAAACACATGAAAATCTGAATGGAACTGCTAGTAAATAACTCTGTTGTTTTGAAAAGAAAGCAATAAGACGAAAATAAACAATTTTTAGCTTGTCATTGGTCAGAATAATGATTTAGATAACATTTGATCTTTGTCATGTTTTCTTCATTTTCTTGAT
>JBBPCY010000039.1:18418562-18451764 GCA_037974405.1 Brachyalestes nurse
GACAGAGAGAGAGACAGACAGACAGAGAGAGAGACAGACAGACAGAGAGAGAGAGAGACAGACAGACAGACAGACAGAGAGAGAGAGAGAAAGAAAGAAACAGAGAGTGACAGACAGGGAGGGGAATGTTGGAAGCCACAGCAAAAAGGAGGAAGATTAGGAATCAAGCCAAATATTATGAGGAGAGAGAAAAAGAGAGATGTGCAGTTACAAACAATCAGATGGGAAAAAAGGAAATAGTACAAGGAAAGTAAGCAAGAAACCAAAAAAGCAACATGTAAGACAAGCTTATAGGAATGAGATCTACCAAAGGAGAACAAAAGCAGAAACAGTCAACATGTGATTCAAGTGATTAAATTAATATACAGCAGAGTAGCCTTGTTCTCAGCTCAGCCAGAGCTGAGAGCTGACAAAGCACAGCGCAAACACTAAAAATCACTTTTACCAGCATCATCATCATCAGATCAAGAGGATAAAGAGTACCGTCTTTTCCAGCACTGACTCATTCCTTACAGAGTCAGACACTCATTTCCCGATTCATCGCTAGATTTAGACCAACTACTCAACACTGTACCATCACTGCTGTATCAAACCCTCTATATAACTCTATTGGGTTTATTTTTTTCATTTGAAAATGACAGAACACCAACAGAAACAGAAATATAAGAGATGAACATACAGTGAATTGTTCATTAACTTACACCGAGGTTAAGAACATTTTCCCAGCCCCATTCAAAGTTACCATTTTAGAGTGACAATAGCTAAAGGACTAAAATCAGATCTGCTCACATATCCATCTCTTCAAATACATTTTTAAAACACACTTTTCACCAATACTTTATTACCCGTTAATAGAAAAGCATCCATGCATCCTATACCCCCTTCTCTGATGCATTGTATATTTCGCCTTCTCATTTCTCCCTCCCATCTTCTCTCTCTCCCTTCTCCCCTCTCCATCCTTTTCTGTTTATACTTTATCTTTCACTCTCACTATCTTTCTCTCAGCAGAGTGACAGTACTCACCTAAAGCCTCCTTTCGCCTCAGTGTGGTTCTGCTGCTCTTGCGCGGTCTGCTTCTCCTGGGGAGGCGCCGCTTTGGGAGATGTGCTGAAGTCGGACAGGAGGAGGAACGAACACACGTGCACACACACACACACAGAGTAAGTTCACAGCCAAGGCAGTAGCTTAGAAACAGTCACTTCTCAAAACATTTCTGTTTCCTGACAGATCCAGAGAGGCTGCACTCTCTCTCTCGCGCGCTCTCACACACAAACACATTTTATATTAAACAATGTAAACCTAATTGTTAAATTAACATTGAAGGAATAGTCTGGAAAAACATTAAAGAAACCAATGGTCCGATCAACTAGATCTGGCATAAGTTAGATGCTTAACTAGTCCACTCAAAACAACAGATGCTAGATTTAGAATTGAACACATTGATTAAAAATTCAGTGGAATATAAGTCTATAAAAATATACATTAAATTGATAGGATATCTTATTGTAAACTTCTACAACAAATAATTTAACCAAAGATGGCACAGTACAACATTTTCTTTTCTGATACAAACATCTCGAGCAATGGGCAATATTTTTCCTTGCAACTTACGTATTTTTAAAAATGAGATTTTAGCTAAAGCATTTTACAGATGGGCATCTAAAAGAAGGCTCATCTTCTCAAATGAGTTTGTTTTTTGGGATATAAGTGATGTATTTAATGATAAAGTTAGATGCTTTATTTGATTTTAATACAGTCTGATATAATGATAGCCACATCCAACTGCAACCACTCAGATACATACAACCAGGATGAAGTGTGGTCACTTTTGAGCAGTGAATGTCATATGAATTGGTCACAGATTACATACAGTTCATCTGATGAACATCAATATCATCTCCAGATCATGCTCTTCTATATCCACACACACACACACACACACACACACACAGAAGATTTCTCCAATGTGACTGCCTGCCTGCCTTCCTCTCTTACTTAATACTCCTCAGGCGAGCTGACGTTGCGGCAGTGCACAGATGAACTGGGCAGCTTTTCAGGTCCAGCAAGGAGACGGGGGGGGGGGTTGGGGGGGGGGGGGGGAGGGAGTACTTCTCCTTTTGAGAACACCGCACTAATCCTCTCTTTTCACAACCACCCCCCCAACACACAGCCAAAGTCTGACTGTCTGTCTGTTCATTTTTGAATGCCGTCCACTGTGGGAGAAACACTACCCTGCCAGCAGAACTCTGAAAACACTTTCTCCTGATTCTTAAGCATCTCAAACTGTCTCTGCAATTCCGTTTCCTTTCTAAGAAAGACATTATTTTGATTCATGTACATGCGCCATATCCTAAAGAGTTATGTCGTTGTTAATAGACTTTACATTCTTTATGGAAGCTAACAGAAGTGATGCAGAAGACCCTGCGGCGTCAATAAAGCTGTTAATCTGCTTCACCATGTGATGACAGATGACCTTATGGTTAGTTCAGAAACCAAAGAGAGGGCTGCAGGTAGATGTGATCCTTTTAAGCTGATCTGTACATTGTTTACATTTACAGCATTTAGCCAAAGCGACTTCTGTTCCCTAACTACAGGGGACAGTCTCCCTGGAGCAACTGGGGGTTAAGGGTCTTGCTCAGGAACCCAGTGGAGGTATGCTGAAGGTCTCCAGGTATACCTTCAGCATACCTTCAGGGGAGCAGTGTGTGGGGGTGGTACCTTTCTCAAGGGAACCTCAGTGGTGCCACTAGCAGTCTTGGGATCTGAACCCAAAATTTTCTGATTGCAGGGGCAACGCCCTAACCACTAGGCCACCAGCTGCCCCAATTTACACGTGCACTCAGGTACTTTCAATAAATATTAGCTATCCTAGCCTCTTAGTCCCAGTGCAAAACTAAAGATCATAAGTTTATACATCAATCATGTCTTGACTGGCTATTTGTGAGAAGATCATTCAGGCAAAACACTGGTATACCTCCTGGTCTTAGATCAGCATGAAAGGTATCCTCTACCAGCATGATGAAAGGTTGTGAATGTTCTTATACAGACCTGTTGGTGGGAGTGGAGGGCTCCTCCGTTATGGACCCCGCCTTTTTTAACCTCCGCCTAGAAATCCCCATATGAGCAATGTACTGACTCATGAAAGAGCGCCCCCTGGTGAAAGTAGCAGGAATGTGGGAGAGAGAGAAGACGTGGAAAGGTGATGACTGGTTACATGAGTAAGCAGGGGGTTAAAAACACTGACACAATAGACCCACAACACCAGCAAGCATGACACCTCACAGTCCCAACCACCAAGAGGCGTGGCCACCGCCCATGAGCAGGAGCGGAAAGAGAAAAATGGGGTAGTAATTACTGCAAGCGTGGACGGCAGGAGTGATTTGTTGCCGCTCAGTTTTTGTCTGTCATGGATTGACTCTAAAGGACTGCCACAGAAATTTCTGTGGCATGAAAAGTATGGTGAATTAGAAACAAAAAGAAAGAAAATGAGTTCACCTTGCATTAAAAAATACAAATGAAACAGTAAATTACAGCATAAACAATGTAATAAATAAAAACAAAAAAGCATGCAAAATAACACATGTAAATAAAAACTAAAGAAAAAAATTAAGATTAAACTAATCAGTATATTTTTCCATACTTAAAACATTACACTAGGGAACACATTGCATTGGACAGGCTGCGTTCCAAATAACACTGTAAATAAAGGAAGAAATAAAAAAAAAATCACACAAAAAAAGTGATTAACAATCCTGATAAAAGGCTCTGGTGTATAAAAACTAGGCCTCGGACCGACAACATGGCCTGTAAGTTCTTCTATGAGAGGGCTAAATTCCCATGACCTGAGTAAGAGAAAAATGCAGTCCAAATCAAACACTGGCTCTCCGCATATAGGTAGAGCTTGTCAGGCGAATAAAATGTTGCTTTGGTCTGGAGCTATACTTGGAAAGGCATGTAGCAATTTGGTTACACCGGGAGGAGCCGGGGAAGTGAAATGTACCTGCTTATCCACTGCCAAATCTCATTCCTTTACAGCGCGGACAAAAATCCGCTCCCTTTTCTATTTGAACGCGGTTCATTCACAGTGGGGCGCAGTCAAAACGTGGCACACAGCCAAGAATTTACTACAGTATTAGCAAAGAATATTTGTCTGTAATATTGTTAACAGTGAACCTGGGAGGCTGTGACCCTCAGGCGACTTGGCAAAGTCCACAGGCAATTATGCAAGTAGGTATTTCCTACTAAATTTGTTTGTTATGGTGGGTTAAGCTCTCCCACCCTCGCTGCAGGCATCATTACCCATTTATCAGCAGGGGACTGGTGATCTTACAACCCAACAGTGGATACCACAAAGCCTTTGGAATCTCAACGACTGCATTTAGTAACAGTAACAAGAAAAGGCCTTAGCTGCTGTGCTACCCTCTATGCAGGAAAGAAGCATTCAGTTATACATTTTACTGCACAGAACTGACCTCAGAAGTAAAAGTGTGACTCTAAAAACACAAGTAACATTTAAAAAGTCTTCTACTTAAATGGGAGTTTTTCCTGGTTCTGTTTCTCGTGCTATCGCCAGAAGACTGGGTGATAAATCAAGCTGAAAGTTACTTTGCCATTGAGAAAAATACCTAAGACAACTGTGTGTGTGTGTGTGTGTGTGTGTGTGTGTGTGTGTGTGTGTGTGTGTGTGTGTCCGTCCTAAAGGCTGCATTACCGCATATGGAAAGAAAGAAGACAGGCAGTAATAGATCAGTTCCTGCCACCGCTCTCACACATTGCTAGAGACAACATTTGTTTTGGTTGGTCTATCATTCTCCGCTGTGTGAGACCAAGGAAAATTGCTACTCTCAATCAAAACTGTGCAAACACACCTTTGGTTTCTAGTGAGGACACTGAAGGGTGCCGATCCTATGAACATGCTTTTTCGCTCACTACACACTTCCACACTCGAAACACAGGACAGGGTGGGAATACTTTTTTGGTAACATTCAGGCTTTGTGCCATTCAACCAGGCTGCCCTTAAATACCCTGAATCATATGCACATGTTCATATGCGTCCTGAGTTTCATGTACAAAAATACATTGATGTGACAAACCGACAAGGAAAGCACAAACATTTTGCTCTGCTGGTCATGCTGTGCACACATGAAGGGTAGATTTTTCCAGCTTTACTCTAGAACCGCAAACAAAATACACTGCTGAAATGTTTTAACTAAACAAAAAGCATCTCAGAAACGTTCAGCTTTTCTGACCATCATTTGGATGTCACAGATTTCCCAGTAAAGCTTCTTTTTGAAATTTCACAGAGGGTGTCAGGTAAATCACAACACCAGCTTTACTGGGCTATTGGCTCTGGCTTGAATTTAAACCTTAACCCCTTTTTATTAAATCGCCATCAAACCCCTGAATAAAACTGAATGTGTAAAAGGGCAATCTGTTACTGTAACCTTAATCTGTTTACTCTCAAGTGTTAAATGAAAAAAGAGCTGTACTGCACCTTGAGTATACTGCCACCTTGTGGCATTAAACAGATTTCAGACAACATGTCAATGAACACAAGATTAATGCCAACACACTAAAAGGCTGCAAAGAAATTCTCTGTACATAAATTTCAAAGATCCAAGCCCTGATTTGTTTTCATATATGGGTCATTCTAATTTTCTAGAAGAGTTCAAACGCACACAGACAATACTCACAGGCGCTGCTCCAGGTCAGCGGGGTCGGTTACAGTTCCGTTGCTTACTACAGGGGGCGGTGTAGGAGAGGAGCCCTGAGAAGGTGAGCTGGAGGTGCTGGAGGAAGGGCTGAACGGCTCAGGACTAACAATAGCTGGTGGTAATTGGGAGGATGGGGTGTCTGATGGCAAGGGAGAGGTGGTAGAACTCAGACCTAAACAGTAAATGAGTATTAGAAAAGAGACAGCTCAGGTTTGACTATATAATAATGTTAATCTGTGTGGTCATGTGTGCACACAAATTAAATGAATTCTGTAATTAAATTATTTTTTAAAAATATTGTGCTGTTCATATATTTATTAGCAACCGTAGCCTACTGTTAAACTACAATGCCTGGTGGACCAAATATGATGACTAGAAATGCTTCTGCATACCTATATAAGCTATACAGTTGGGTGACAAAGTGCCAATCAAGCATGAACCACCAGCACAGCTTCAAAGCAGCTAGGCCTGGATTCCTCACAAGCCTCTGAAACTGTACTAGAGGTATAGATAATGACCTTCTGCTTTCAGCTGCTCTCAATTAGAGGTCGCCGCAGTGGAACAACTATGTCAATTTCCTTCTGTCCTCTGCATCTTTCTCTCTCATACCACCTGCCTGCATGTCCTCCCTCACCACATCTATAAACCTCCTACTAGACCTTCCTATTCTCCTCTTCCCTGCAGCTCCATCCTCAGCATCCTTCTCCCAACACAGAGTCTCTCCGCAGTATATGTCCAAACCAATGCAATCTCGCCTCTCTGACTTTTCCTCCAAACTCAAGCTGTCCCTCTAACAAACCCATTCTCGACCCGTTCCTTCCGTATGCAGAAAGAAAATGCTACTTCCCAAATATATGCACTAGAATGGTGTTTTGATAAAACTGGTACATTACAATGAAGCATCAGGACCAATGCCACTGTATTGATTTGCAGTGCCTTTCTAAAGTGGCAGATAGACCGAAGCGGCCAAAAATGCCAAACCCCCAACATAACAGAGCCAATGAACTCTGAGTCGGTCTAAAAAAGTTGGCACTTCTTTCAAAGTCACTTATATGTTTTCCTCTATTGGAAATATCTACACCAACACTTCCTCAATAATTTACTTGTTTTCTTTTTCTCATTTTCCCCTTCATTTGTCACCCATCTTTACAGATTACAGATGTTTTATTTCTCATAAAAACTGCTTAATTTCCTCATACTGCTCTATGAACCCTTTTGAACTATGATTTGACCCAAATAAATGAACAAATGATTTTTCAGCCACAATTACAGGAAAATAATCAATGAAATTAAGGTCACGCAGCAGGACGCCGAGTTTAATACCAACCAGTAGTAGGACTTTGAGAGGAGACTGATGAGGTTGGAGAAACAGACAAAGGGGACATGAGTGGAACATCTGGAAGGTTCTGTGCAGAGGACCTCCGGCTCCTCCTGCCCTCCTGCTCACTGCTGGTCACTTTCCTCCGCTCCTTACGGATGTAAGGGGAAGCTTCATCCATCTCTCCATCCTCATACTTCAAAGCATTCTATACAATAATGGAACACACAGAAATGTGTTGAATATATTTTCATCAGAAATGTTGTAAACAGTCCTGAAAAGTGATTACAGGGCTTTTTTGTTTACCTCATATGTGGTTAACTGTTGCTTGAGGTCCGGGTCAATGCCTCGGCAGTTCATGTGCTTCTTTATGATGCGCTCCATTCCCTGCTGCTCCAGAGAGTCAGTCACATCATAGAAGGAATCCTGATCAGGCAGAGCCGCGAGAGTCTGAGAGCGAAAGAGAGCAAGAGTGAGAGGGAGAGAGTGAGCGAGAGCAAGAGAGAGAATGAGAGCAAGAGAGGAAAATGTTGGAAGCCATGGCAATTAAGAGAAGAATAGAAACAAAGCCAAAAAGAGAGAAAAAGCCATGGATATATACACAGTACTGTGCAAGTCTTAGGCACCTATGCAAATAGCTTAAAGCCATTCTTCTCAACGTGTGATAATGTGTCTTTCTTGCAAAGTTAACATAAGAATAAATGCAAACAAGTTTTTAAAAAAGGAGTAAATGTATCAGGATTTGTCTTGTTTGTAAAAAAAGTAGTTGATATTTTGTCCGGTTCTAGATTTCTTCTTGGTTCCTCTAGCCGGTGTTTATATTTGTGAATCACCATCAGCAGCTCCTGATTTAATTTAATAAAGGAATGATTGAGTCAGAGCAGGTTTCTAATGGAATACTGGACTTCCACAAGGAACACAACGATACCCTGCACATAAATATTCAGTAATATTAATGTGAAAAAAAAATACTCCTTGCTCTTTTAAATATTTTTATTTTCACAGGTGCCTGAGAAAAAAGCACAGGGAGTGAAGGTGGGTAAAGGTGTGAGTGTGTGTTACCTTGTTGATAAGAGTCATAGCGTAAACCAGGAGCTCTGTATCAGATCCATCCTTCTCTTCCAGAATATCGGTCAAGTATGTCCAGGATTTGACACCTGCAACAGCACCTCAAGAGTGAGTCAAGTTTCTGAAGCCAAAATTAATAAACAAACAAGTAAAAATTCCCACAATCTTTCTCTGAGAGGCTTTATGTGGTACTGTATAATATCAGCATGAGCTCTGCACCTCTATTGCTATCCACTGTGTTGACAGCCTGAATGAACAGAGGACTGTTAGACTCTGTGTACTCAACAAACACTATCAGCAGCTTCAGAGCAGTCTTCACCACCAGCCGGGACTGAGAGAAGGGGAAAACAAAGAAAGAGATGAGAAACAGAGCTTTTGTAGTTCTTTGTATTAAGATTGTTTGTGCACTAGATGGCAGTATCAAACCTAGATGCCCTCAGTGCAACTACAAGAGCAATTTAGAGAAATTGCCAATCATATTTTCCCCAATTATAATATAAAAAAATTCACATGCATCCATGCCCAAACTGACACCAACTTGTGAGTCTTTCAAACAGCATATTTAACTGTTCCTAAAAATATGTACATACAGATTACTGTAGAAGCAAGACTTTACAGATAAATTGATACATTACAGTCCAATGATACATTAAACAGAGGGAATTGAACAATGATAAAGAACGGAGTTATACTTTTGAGACTTCATGGCTAAACAATGTGTTACTATATTGAACACATGGTTGGTTACATTTGTTTTAGGTATTTGTAATGTCTTCTTGTAATAACACTTTGAAAGAGGAGCGTATTATAAATGTTTTTATAAATTATAAATGCCTGTAGTGTACACGCACATTATACACACACATATATATTTCACTTGTCAAGGGTCACTAATTGGCCCATGTGTCTGTGTGTGGTTACATAACATTGTGGTCACTCACCATGCTGCCGCTAAGGGTGTAGAGCCACTGCACCATCTCATTATGGTTTATCACTCCGTTCATGCCGTCCACAAACAACATGATTTGGCTGAGAGCTAAAAGCACACACACAGAACAAAAGAGCAAAAGAGCATCACAGTAAAGCCATCACAGCTTTTGCCTTTCATTTGCTAATGAATACAGTCAAGTGGAGACAGGAAAGTTCATGAACCAGACACACACAACACCATCAAGCGTGGGACTTATCCTAGCGGATATACGGATTTGAACCGAAAGTTGTTTATTATTGCAGGGTACGCCAGCATAAACTTCCTGTTCTGGGCCAAAGCAGAAGAATATTTTGTTAAGTCAGACTAAAGTAAGCCACACTAAAGACCAAAGCTTTACTGTGCTATGACCTGCGTGACTGTTCACCATGCTATCATGCTTTTCTTAAGTTACCACACCGCAGCATTGTTAGATGTAGCACGCTGTGCCACTCACCTCTGAGGATGTAATTCTGATAATTGTGGTCTGCCTCTGCCCCCACTTTTATAAAACAGGTCAGGCCATCAGAATTCACAAACTCCGGCACCAGGTCCTTGTCATCCTGCATAGCAGAATTTGGAAACAAAAATGCTTCTTCATGCACAGCCAGAAACAAGAAAATTGTACAGGTACTATGGCACTGTTTACCAGGTCTCAATGCAAATGTACCACAAACAGTACAAACTGCGTTCTTAAGCTGCTTGTGTAAAGGAAAACCAAAAATGTTCCTGGTCTAAAACAAAGAATTAATGATTAATATCGTACATAAACAATGGTAGAGTTCATAAACGTACTATTCTTCTACACTCCCTACTGCCTACATATAGCGAAAACCTACCCATTTATATACAGCCATGGAAAAAAGAGCACTTTTCCTTTTTTTCTGGTCACTGTACAATTTGCGGCTGTGTGTGTGTGTGTGTACGTATGTACAGGTTGCTATTCATTGATGAACTACGGCAGTGTGTATAAAATAAGAAACGCCTCCATATGTGAGTGCAGTAGTGTGTGTAGAGCAGCTTTTCTATGTGCTGTATTCCAGCAGCTTCACTCCTGATTCAGTTTCTGATGGGATTAAACAGAGTCCCACATGCATACACTGTTTTTAACATCACTCTTTTAATTGTAAGAGTGCTGTGTAGTTTAACATTTCCAAGGTATCATACATTCTTTGTATGCATTATTTAATTTGTGGAATTTTAAATCAAGTGTGGCCAATAGTGTATAAAACACCACATTTTACACAGACACACTCCCACCAATTACAAAAGCAATAACCAGAAAAAAAAAAAATATGCGGTCTCTTTTTTTTTTTTCATGGCTGGATATGACCTTGTTCAAGTTTCAGTGGTTTAGCTTCACCTACTCAAAGTTCAATAAGTAAAGTTAGGACCTTGTTTCAACTAGGACACCATCTTAAATGAAACACAACATCCAGCATCTGCTCAGAACAGAGATCATTCACATACATCAGTCCTAGGGAAAGCAACAATGCTTTACCATTCCTCCAACAAGGACTTTAATGACATTCAAATACAACAAGTGGGTCCCAATACTTTTGTCCATATAATGCTTTTAGTGATGGGGCTGACCTAGCAAGCTAGTGGAGGGAAACTGGCCATAACAATACTGGATGTAAGTTGGCTTAAAAAGGCAACAAAATGATCACACTTAACATAATGACATTTTCTTCCAGTTTTTGGACCATGGCTGATGGTCAGTTTAGTGAATGGTCTGTCACTGGTCAGTGTATTGTTCTTAATAATCATGGGGCGCACTGACAATGTAGGCGCCGCAGAAACTTTTGAAATTCCAGTTTGAGCAGTCAAGAGAACATGAGGACATCAGAGATGTGAACTTGTAAGTTACAGATTAACCTCTAACACGATTCCAGGGTCCTCTGTGGCATCTGTGGTATTTGAGTGCCCTCACACTCTCCCGGGAGGGCTGCTCGTCATGTAACAGTGCTTACTGTTTCACTAGTCCAAGTGCTTAGTCTAAGGGCTAAGGTCACTTCCTGTTGCAGTTTAAGACTTTTCCGCAGCTGAACAGAAGACGATAAATTCACTGAATGAATAGATAGTTGATGGGAGCAGAGTCTTCATCTCTCTTGCTCCCAAGAGAGAAACAGCTTGGAAAGTGTAAATACAAGCTGGTCCAAATACTGCTAGAACTTGTGCCAGTGGAGTACTGCTTTAGTTTATTCCTTCACTGTGCAGGCAGTAAAGCACTCAATATTAGGGTGTGTTTTATTCCGGTCCCTTGGACATTGCAACTGGTAAAGCATTGCATTTAGTTTAGCTTGTGTATGAGTTTCTCCCTATGAAAGTTGTGTAAGCTTCCGTCACTGTTCCCGCAATACATCGTAATGTTTCTACGTGCAGTGTTTATCTGAATAAGCGCAGCACATGCAACAGCTTGCAGCTCTGACTCACATCCCTGGTTGAGGACTGCTGACTAAACCGAATGAACGAAGTTGTTCCAGTGAAGTTCCAACCGAAGTGTGAACCAAATACATGCCATAGCACTCCGGGACCTTAGGGTTCCTAGCAAAAAAACTCCTTTATTTAATGCGACCTGTGTGGGGATTAGCCAACAACAGCAGCTGAACAGTTGCAACAGTCACGTAGATACGGGCCTTCAGCACCTTTTCCTGATTTAAGATGCTCTTGCTGAATATGGCGATCATTTTTAAAATAAATTTAAATCCAGTATTGTTATGGCCAGTTTCCCTCCACTAGCTGGCTAGGTCAGCTCCATCACTAAATGCATTATATGGACAAAAGGTATTGGGACACACCTTTTTTTCAGGCGTTGGGCTTGACCCCTTACTTCCAGTGAAATGCGGATCATCAGCTAGTCAGTGGCTTTCCTTATCCTTATTCTATCCCTTCTTCTCTACTTTTCTTTTGTAGAGTTGTAAACCCAAATCTTGATTCTGCAGCATGTTGATGGAATTATTAAGCCAACTAACACAATTTCAGTCTGATCAGACTAGCACCAGGGGGAAAGTTGAAGGGTAATATGGGAAAAATTAAACCTTTTTTTTTTAAAACACTGTGGTAATCATAGACGTTCAGAACCTGATACCTGCTGCAGTAAAATGTAATTAAATAGCCAAAACAAGAATGTTGCTACAAACAACAAACCAACCCTGCTGTGCACTAAACGCAGGACTGCCCACAACACGGCAAAGCAAATCAGCAAGCTTGGTAAAGGTGGTAGTAAAGACACTTTGCCAGCAATAGCTTACAGTAGAGAAGGTGTCAATAGTGATAAACCTTTGGTCCTTTTGTGGAAGTGCATTAAGTAGCATGGACATAATACTCTTATTCTCAACAACCTCATTATTCAGAGGACCCAGTGACATACAGTAACAAAAAACATACACAAGACAACATACATCTTGGTTTTGAAACATGTTTGTTCACACAAAGCATGATGGACGTGGCTTTAAATACATTTATTTCCAATGGAGACAAATTGCTCAGACCCAGATTTACTTGTATGGGCAAAATACCTATTTAAGAAAGATTATTTCTGAGATATTTGGGTCTTTATTCTCCTCATTAACAGTTCTATTTATGTAAGGTTTGTGTCATTCTGAAGCAAAAGGATACATTTGCAAATATAGTATGAATTTTCTTATCAGTTTTTGTCAAAGACACCTGAATTCAAGGCTTATTAATATCAAATGATCGATTTTTTTTTTTTTTAATGTGATTACACTAACTAGGTGCATTTCACTCCAACACAGTCCAGCTCAGTAGCTTAGCAGAAGTGGAAACTCAAGGTTAGTTAATCTACACATTCTAAACCAATACACTGAATGTAATTATTGCCATTGTTCTGTAAAGGCACTGGAACCCAAGAATGCATTTTTTGTCTTAGAAGGATATTTCATCTGGTTATTATCAGTCTAAATAGGGAGGCTTTCCATTCCACATACCATCCCTCATATTGTCTCTTGCTCAGTTTCTCTCCCTGATCTTTTTACCTGGTGTTCCAGTATTGTGTGTTCAATTCATTGTGTTCTCACCTGAAAGAGCTGCTTTAAGGAGAAGAGTGACCTACGGAGTTCAGGCCCATGGGAGTTATACAGCTTCTCTATAAGGGAGGAAAAACAAACAGATACTGATTATATGACATCTGCTGAACAGTCATCAGAAAAGAAGAGTTTCATTTTATAACCTAAGCAGTTTTAACTGCTGCATTCCACAAATAACTGAACAAGAGAATTGTGTCAACCTCCATAAAAAGAGTAATAAACGTGCACTGAGACAAGTGAATCATTTGCAGGGGAGAAAAGGAGTGTAGTCACTATGTCAGCAATTTAAGCTGTAAAACTATTTTTAGCCAGACTTTAACACTGTTTGGGGGACAGAGATCAATCACAAACTGTGTGAGACAATCAGGAATTATGACAATTATGAATTATTGGAAACCCATCCCCTAAACCACCTGGAAGTTTTGAATGTAATATAATATAACCTGCTTGCTGAATAGGATTAAGGTTTAGGAATAGGGTTAATTATAAGTCATTAATTCAGTGCCAAAGGCAATTGAGCTCAACTCCAGATCAAAGCTGAATACGTGAACACAGTATGTTATCAAGTTACTTAAAATCGAATTTCGGTTACAGCTCTAGACCCAGGGGCGATCATAATTCATGTCAAAACAACAGACATGACCAATTAAATGAACAATTAAGGTGATCATAATTGTCTAAAAAAGATAAATGTGAGGGATCAAATGCAAAGGCCGTATTTCCCACAAGCATTGCGAAGTGTGTGTTTGTGTGTGTAAGTGAAAGTGAATCATAAACACAACATTCATGACAGAGCCTGCAGTATCTAACTGTACCAGAAAACCACACAAGCCGTCAAACAGGACTTGTTCGCACCTCACACTAAAAGTGCTGATACAGGATTAGTGAGTTCTATCCAAGTCCTTGTTATTAGGATATAACAGCCACAGACTGATCTTGGACCAGCACTCACTTAATGCCTGCAAGTTCTGACCTGAGTTCCGTTATGCTCTCCCACAGACAGGATTAAACTTCTCTTTTTTTCTCTGTAACTCTCCCCTGAGAAAGATAAATGCCAAAAGAACAAACGTGTTTTGGTTGGGACCATAATGTTCCTGCTCAACAGAACTGGCAAACTGTCCAATTCCGATTTAACCCTGAACACAGGTTCTTTTAAAGACTCCAGCCTCTTATCTCCAGTTTTTTAGTCTTTAGTGCCATCAATCCGACTTGACGAATGCCATATTTAAATGTGCAAACAACTAAAAACTGGATTGTCTTTATGTTCACTGTATATAATCATTTCCACTTTACGGCTAAAGTGGCCGAATCTCGCTTTCCAGCTGTCAGTAGTTAGCACCTCTGACAAGAACCACCTTTTTTTGGAAGATCAATCATGTGTTGCAGTAAATGTATTTCAGTTCATGCTTTAATTTATATGCTTTTGCCTCAATCCAATAACCATAACATTCATTTTATGTTTGTTGCGACAAACTTCCAGTTGTGCAATCTAACTGCTGCAAAAACTGAAGTCACAATCGTCACGGGAATCTTTTAAATGTCTTAACACAAACACAGGGTTAGTACCGTCAATGAGATTTATATAAAACTGAACGCTGCATATCAGATGATCAGAGAAAGGAGAAATAGAATTTAAACAGGGAACCTAAAGAGAGCAAGACAGAGACTGGTAGAGAAGAACCCAAGAAAAAGAATAGACACTTCTTGAGAACCCAGAGCTGTTTTTTTTCTAGTGGTCAGACAGACTATGGCCTTTATAGAAAAGCTTTGCCAATAGAAAAGGTTGCAATGGAGCGGATAGATGTAACTAAGGTCACAAATTCAAGCGTCGACTAGAGGAGCATGAACCTTGCAAATCACTGGGATGTGGAAAAGTGCACAGATATAGAAATTCAGCTCCATCCAATACTGTTAGGATCAGCTGATGCATCATATGTGATCCAGTACCACTCATTCAACAACAGTGCAATACCAATTCATTTGTGGCTACATTCAAATCACAACCATTTTTTAAAAACTACTGCCTTCCCAAAAGAGTAGAGGCTCTTACTGAAGCAAGGGGGGCACAATGCAGCAAATGCTGACGATCTAAACCACAAATTGATAAACATTTTATTTAGAGACAAACCAAAGTTCATTCACTCTTTCTTAGTGAGAATGAAAGAGGGAAACTACAAACAGGGAAAAGTGGAAAAGGAAGTAAAGGATTGTAGCGTGCAAACAAATGGAATCTCAGTCGCGCCCGTGTATCTGTTTCACTCTGGGAAGCCCCATGTCTTCCCAAAATCTCATTTTTAAAACAATATTCTCATAATTACTGTTGTATCATCAATTTGCCGCAAATAACTGATGGGTGTTTCAAAAAATGCCTACAGACACATTGGCCTTAACAGTATGTCAGATAATGAGATAGATGAGTCTGGTGGTGTATGTGCTTACGTAGACAGCAGTAATGACACAGAAATGCATCTTTGTTGAGTGATACATTTTCATAGTTTAACTGGAGTAAAGATAGAGCCAAGTTTAATTCCATCACAAGTGAAATAATATGAATCCTATTCAGAATGGATGACTCAGCAAGCTATTCTAATGCTTTACAACTAAAAAGTCATACATTCATTTTTATATTCCACCTGTCTCCGTCACTCAGCTCGTCGGAGACTGAGGATGTTCTTGCCTTCTTCACCTGAATGTTATTCAACAGAAAAAGCAAGCGCTAAACATACCGGCAAATATCTGACCATAGGACTTTAGCCTCATCTGTCCGTCATGAAGTAAATTTCTATTGGGTTTATGATAAAATATTTTGCTTTAAGCAGTAATACTTTGGCCGGTAACTCTGAAAAATCCCTAAGTGTTTTATTCAGTTCTGGAGGGGTCTACAAAGTTAACAAAACATGAAACGTAATAGAAAGTTTTTTAATCCACACTTCTTTAGAAGCCATTAACTGGTTTCAGAACATGCCTGGGGTCAGGTGTACGTGGCATGGCTATAATAAAAGCCGTAATGACGTCTCAATTCTGTCCTTTCCGGTCCACATTAGCACTTTCAGAGAGAAAGCCCTGCAGGTCAGTGAGCCAGTTTGTGCGTTTGCATATTTGTGTGTGTGTGTGTGTGTGTGTGTGTGTGTGTGTGTGTGTTAGTTAATGAAGAAGGAAGGCAGTTTGTCTAGTGGACAGTGATGTAGCACCACACAGGGCTGCTGGGCACTGATAAAACCATGTGCAAACAAAAGAGCATCAACAGAAAAGATAAAACATCAAAACCACACATCCAAACATAGCCACACACACACACACTAACAAACAGCCTATCAAGCGTTTGAGTCAGAACTGTTCTTATGAGTAGCGACATGTTTTCTCCACAACAAAACCGACAGGGTAAGAATAAACACTTTGGAATCTTTTATTTAAACAGGAAACCATCCCCCCATAATGCATTTGGTACTTTTGTCCAGATGGATATGACTAAACACTCTGTCTCTATGACAGGAGCGCCCTATTAACCCTTTACATCAGACACCAAGTTTCTATTTTAGCTATTTAATCTACTCAGCTACCCTTCTCTGTGAATAACATGGTAAAAACCTTGTGGACTAAAGGTTTATTGTGCTGAAAAATGAGAGGTGGTGTTTGGGTATAAAGGTGGATGAAGGAAATATAAAGTTTGTAAAGGCTATTCTTGGAAACATCAAGACATCAGATTGTCTTCCCCAACAAATGATTTTTGACTAGTCAACTCACTTGCCCTTACTTGCAATGAATAATGGAGACTGTTATGTAGCAAAGCCAAACGCTCAGATTTTAGCAGTTAGAGTCATAAACTTCCTTTTCACACAAGGAAATACAGGAACAGCTTCATGCATGCACTTAGAATGAGTTAATGTTGTCAACAATAAATAACTCTCTCTCTCTCACACACACACACACACACTCTCTCTCTCTCTCTCTCTCTCTCTCTCTTAAGGGTTTCACTCAAACATGCACTACATGGCCTTTCACTTCTAAGAAAGATCAAAGGAATTATGATTAATACCACCTTTTTTTTTACTGAAATAGCATGTTTTCTATCACACACAAGCTGTTTTCAAAAACCTGCCATATCCAAAATTGCTACAAAGTGATTCACAGCATTTTGGATCACAACTCTTCATATAAAGATTCAAAAACTACAAACGAATGGATTTTACACAGACACGTGGACTAGCTACGTAAAAGGGCTATAACTACTCTAGCACCAGATTTTAGATGTATTAAATGGAACATTGCCAAAGTCTCCGAATGCACCACTAGCATGACACTTGATTCAATTGGGTTAAATGGGGCCATTGTATCTCCACAGCAATAAATAGCTGTGATTGAAGAGTGGAAAACGGAACCATTCCTCTTCTCACTCCATGTACATGTTCCATCATCTTAAGGAGTGAATAAACATATTTGCTTTTATGTTCAAGGCTCGTCAACAGGTTTGTCCCCCCCGAACAGCATTTGATACCTGATACCGTACTGAGCATGAACACTTTATTGTGCCTTCTATGAATGAGCTTCTTTTATACTGAGCTCACAGTCGACTGACTTCACTCTCTCTCACTCTCTCACTCTCTCACTCTCTCACTCTCTCACTCTCTCACTCTCTCACTCTCTCACTCTCTCACTCTCTCACTCGTAATTTTAAAAGGCCTTCACTAGCACATTTATCCAAAGCCCATTTTGGTCTACATTCCTCATGACATGCTCAAAGTTAGTTTTCTCATTTGGTTGCTGGATGTGATGAGGTGCTGGTGACTGTAAAGTGATGTTTGAGGTCGATAAAAGAAAAGAAAAATGAAGACAAATGTAGCATGTGAGAGGATTTTGCATGGTATAAAAAACAGCTTCCCATAAAAGACACGTGTATGGTCCTCTGACACACTGGGTACAAGAAGAGCAGGCCGAGCCTGTAGACAACGAGGACAACAAACCACAAAGATTTACAGCCACAGTGAAGACAGAAGCTTTTTCCAAATACATAAATACACCGGCCACATCCACTGTTGCTTCGAGGGAGTCTAAACAAAACACTGGAGGGACTGGGCGATGTAAAAAAAGGACTTACATAAGAGGGTTCAATGGCCACACATTCATTTGGAATACAATTGAATAACTATTCCAAGTTTATCTCCAGCTGTCTGCTACATAAAATAAAAGTGGATTACTGATCTGAAAAAAAATGAATGAATGAATGAGAGAGCCAAAGGCTCTTAGTCAAACAGTATAACTACCCTCAATCTACCCAGCCTGATAAGTTACTGTTATTTTAACTGGTATGCATCAGAGTGGAATTATAGCAGACCAAAGACACCAAAAAGTGTTTTAAGATGCTTTTTCAATATTTCATACAAATATTTATTATTATTATTATTATTATTATAAATAATAATATTATCATCATCATCATCAGCTTTCATTTTTAGTAGTAGTGGCAATTATAAATCAATATTTTAAGTGTTAAACGATATTCTGTATTTACCAGTTGTTTCTTGATATGTTTGTTTAATGACACAGATAGTGGTCTCAGGCAGTCATCATCTGCAATTCTGACACCCCTAAAGTTCATGTTCCCCCTAAATTTGACACCCCTAACACCCCCACCCCTCCACACACACAAACACACACAGTTTTCTACCTGTGGAAACATAGTAGCAGCATTACAGAATATCAAATGTTCTGTAAATCTGTTTTTGTTTTATTTTATTGAAAATAATGATCCCTTTTGTGAGACACAAGCCAAAAAGCGTAGTACTGTATGCCTACAAAGTACAATAACAAAGACATCCCACTCTGTTCATTGTGCAGTACATCTGATCTGGCCTTTAATAGCCTTTTAGCATGTGAAACCGTAAACCCCGAGAAACAGCTAAGCCAATTACACTCAATACCCATCAAACTCTGTTGAGAGAGAACTACAATGAGGTCCAGCTTCTTGACCCACCTGATCACAAAGGAGACACCTGATTCAGGATCAGCCCTCTTTTTCTGAGAAGTTGGACGCACATGACCCCAGTTCATCTCTCTGATGGCATTAGCATATGTGAGAAATGACTTGAGCTGGAAGGTCCATCACAAAAGGGGTAATTTGGGAGCCAATTTTAAAACACTCTGGCAAAATAAAACGATCACTAGACTTCGCTGTGATTCGGAAGAGAACTAAACACCATACCTTAATGACTGACCATGGGTTAAACTGATCTAACAGGAATTGACAGAAATAAGAGGTTAACTGTGGCCAGTGTGGGGTAAGGAAGAGTGTCAGCAGATCAGGCAATAATGTATTAAACAGTGAGGTGGGAAAAACAATAGCCTGGAATCTCAGAGGAAGTATGACTTGGCACATTCCTGCAGATAGTTTTTTTTAAGTGTGCTTCATCCTAACCTGGAATGAGACCTGCTGTACAGTTTAGGAAGTCAGATTTCACTGTGGTTTTGGTGTCCAAGGCAGAATACATCCTTAACCCAGAATAAACAGTACTACTGTTCAATTATGCATTCCAATGCTAGTGAGAATTAGAGCCGCACAAAATATTGATTAATTGTTTTTTTTTGTTTTGTTTTTATTAATATTGCCAAAGACAGCAAAATGTACTAAGCAATCCGTTTTATTCCCATATTCTGTGCATATGGGGCTACTTCAAGACACTTCCTGATGTCTCATAAAATTTCATTTTTCTGAGTTGGAACAAAAAAGACAGATGCTGCATTTTAAATATATTAAGAAAAACTATGGCCTTTTTTTCTGCAAAGTAGCACCAAGTCTAATTTTTTTGAAGGAGTGCAATTAAAGAAACAGATGATTAATAAAGCATGCAGAGCAGTGGCCAGCCCCAACTGTTATTGCAATCAAATACTCAGAAAGTAGGAAAGTTCTGTAAACAGGGAAAATCCTGAATCCCACATCAACACTCCTACGCTGGCATAACTAGGGACAATGCTGAAATGCTCATTACCTTATCAGCCAAACGCATGAGATAATTTATGAAGCTCACTGGCCCTGTGTGACATTTAGCTGCATATGGAAACTCGTACAATTTCTCACTCCATCAACTCTTCCATCCAAAAACAACAGAAATGGAATTGCATTTAGTGTTTTGAAGTTTTATGTTTGAGTCACATGTCTACACTCAAAGGAGTATAATGACCACATATCCGATTGAGTCAGAAAACCTGTCCTGTATGACCGGTCAGAAGGACCCTCCGGAGCCCATTGTCCACAAGGTTCCGGCACAGGAAGACATTACAGGCAGAACACAAATAAGGGCAGAACAAAAAAACAGGGCGAATGCAGCTAGAGGAAAGTAAGTCATCAGGATTTAGGTCTGTACTTCACCCACAGTGTGTTCAATACCATTAACTGATCAATAATACCCACTAATGTTACTGAAAAGTGCCCTAACACCAATTTCCTTTAACCTCTGGATAAACAGTCATTGGTGAGAGGTGAGGAGGTCAATTCACACAGTTTTACATTTCAGGGAATCATAGTGCTGCTCTCCTTGCTGTTGCCTTCCAACAAAAGGGCTAAAAAGGGTGTCGCGATCAGGTGAGTAGGCCATCATGAAAATGAAAAACCTCAAATCAATCAAATGAAAATCAATCAGAGACACTTTCAGAACATTAGATACGTGAGAATCAACCCCGCGTTATACTATCAAGAGGTAGGAACCCATTGGTAAACTGGTCAACCACAGAAGACCAGAATAGTGGACAACAAAAGATTATTTTTAATCAGGAAGAGATGCCGACATCTGAGGATGCTTATGAGACGCAGACTACAAGCAGTTAGCAGCTGCAAAGGATTTACAACAAATAAACATGGGGCTGGGGTGACCGGGGACAAAAAGAGATGTTGTTCCTACAGGGTTCACCCAATATGGATGTAATACTGAGATTATGAATTTTGACACGTACGTCGTGCACTCATTTCAAAACTCACTGTGGGAAAGTGCAGAAGCAAAACAAAAAACATATCAGTACACATAACTATGGCTCTGTGCTGCTAATACACTGGACAAAGTGGTAGAAAAGTCAGAAAGTCTCCACTGGTGCAATATAAGTAAGTGACAGGCCTCACAATCCTTTAACAATGAGTTTGTGGCTGTTTCCATATATATATATATATAAAAATAAAACACACATGTATATTATATACACAAAAATAACATGCAGATTCATGTATGGCAAAAGTCACACTCAAGTCATTTGCACATACAGTAGCATATTGTCACTGTTGGAAGAAAACATATCTATAAACTGATAACTTTACAGGATGAAAAAATATTTTTGCACTTTTTTTATTAGTCACCTCATCACGAAACAAGTATAATAAGCCATGTGGTGTTTTCAAATTAAGTAAAATAACTACAATAAAAACAAAAACCTTACACACTTTCGTTCTGACATGATATACTGCTATGATTTGTGCATGTTGTTACAGATTGGCATGAAAGTCAGCTACAGTTCCCTCTACAGTTTAACCACATTTTCTGTTCTCAGTGGGCTTCACTGCTCTGAAACCTGATAGTATGCGAAAACACCAGCAGTTCCTTTTGTTACGATTCCATAAGCAGTTAATAATAGAATGTGATGCTGGCTTCCAGAAAGGATGTCGCCTTTGAAGTAATGAAAACAGCTGGAGACAAATGTAAAGGATATTTAATCCTGCTTTTTGCAATCCATAATGTGAGGTTACTGAGGTCCAAAAGGACCTTAAAAATAACCCAAACACGAGTATGAGTCTGCTCTGTTGGAGGCCAAATGAACAGATGCAGAGGTCTTCTTTCCTCTTCCTTTTACACACACACCGCTTCTGTCCTGAAGCCAATCCAAACAAACACATTAGGTCTTTAGACAAAGCAGGTACACACTTTTCCACATCATCCAGCTACAAATGCAAACCTAGGGGAAACGCTGTTAAGTCCAACTAGCCTGTGGAGAACAAGCAAACATGTCTGGACATTATTTGACCCTTGTGAGGTTCAGCTGTAGTCAAAATATCAAAAAGTCACGTTTTGATGGGGTCAGATCCCCTTGCTGGTCCACTGTATAGGTACAACCGTGCATACCAGCCAATACAACACACCCTTATATGGACACACAAAAGCAGAAAGTTCATTCCTGCACAAGTTGCCAAATGCAGTGCAATCTAAATTATTCCCAGAATCTGAGAGACCTCTGGTTGTGTTCCGCTGGTCAGGATCTTTGAAAAGGTCCACTCCGCACCATAATACATCATCAGCTCTAAATAACAGGCCATGCTCAGACCCCATCGTACCTCAGTAAGATCACAAAAATAAATTTAGCTCAGCCACAAATAATAAAGGGTCATGTTCAGAAGACACGCGAGGCGATATCTGGACACAAACAAGGCCTGATTTGGTTCTAACTTGATCAGAAATTAATAAAGCGTTCAAGTTAAGAAAACGTGAACACGCATTCTGATAAAAGAGAACAAATGTTTTCAAGGAATTGGTCACAATGGTTAACAGATACTTACTAGCATACATTACCCTTCAAACAATTCCTAGTGATTTCAGACCAGGGCAACCTGCTAACATGCTTCAAAAGGATCCTTAGAAACATTCAGAAGAAATCTTCAATCCTTGGCCTCACACTAAAGAAACCTTCTAGTTTATGACGTTAGCAGCATCATGTGTTAATGGGCACTCTGTGGAGTAAAGCAGTGCAAACACTGATACTCTCTGGCTACTGACCACAGTACTGCTGTAGGGCATCTGGCTCTGTTTACCTCCTCTGTGGTATTCAGGGAGCACTGATCCTTATCGTCTACTGACTGCCCTTTGCAGACTACAAGCTCCACTCCAGATCCCAGATTGGCCTGTGCCCTCAGAGCAACAAACTCACAAGCAGATGTTCTGAGGGTCCATATTCATTTATCTTCTGTAACACACAGAACATGTACCAAATGTTATTCACTTTTTAGATATGAAGCACCTCCTGGAACATGTAACTCACTCCCATGTGTTTAGCAGGCTGAAAAGTATCTACATATGCAGCCTTTAAAATGACAAATCACCTCATCCTTAAAAAAAATAGTCTGCTTGGATATACTTACAGCTATGGAAGACCATGTGGAAGACTAGAACCACGTTTAATCATTGCCTTTCACTCTCATAACACCACTACGGCCAGTAAATGAATGGGCGAAACTGGCACATTCGTTTATGAGAAGCGTTTCTTCAAAATGCAGTTGATATGTAACAATTTTTAACATAGACGTTTAAAAAGAACAGCCACAGACTATTCCTCTAATAAAATGTAGTCTTAGCACTGATATTTCTTGTAATGTTTATTTAATTTTTTTTTAAAGTAATCAAAATGTTTATTTCATTTCATGTGCATTCATGGTTATGACATCACAACCATGTCGAACTATAAACATGCATTTTTTTTAAAGCTTAAGTTTCCATATGCCCTGTGTGGTCTGGTTTTGAATGGTTTGTTTTGAAACTATGTAAACAGTGTTTAGCCATTGTATCATGCAGCCTCCTAAAGAATATGGACCTCCAGAACCGGTTCATACTGTACTGAAATCTGAACTGGGAGCTCAGTATAAGAGGTTTTTTGCAAAATGCAAAAAGGTGAAAACAAAAAGTATCTCTGAATTGGAGATGGTGGGTACAGAGACAGAAAAAGATTTTTCAGGTCAGGCAGCAGCAGGCAGTGCTGTGTTGAGCCAAGAATACTCCAGCATGCAAGAATTTAATCAACAGTGCCAGTGCTTTAATTTGTGATAAGCTGTTCAGCTTATGCTTTTATTATTGAACCTTTTGGTCAGCTAACCACACAAGCCAGCCACTCCTGGCATTTTGCCTTAATGTGAGAGAGTCAGAGAAAGGGAAGCTTGAATCTACATGGTAGAAACCCATGTTGTGCCCTCTGTGTGAGTAATTGACTGTGTCAACACAGGGTTTTAAATCACTCTGGTTTTGATAACCTCTGGCTTTTATGCTTTCAAGGTCTTAACACAGTAACAGCAACAGTACTGCACTAACAGGTCAGGCACAAATCTTTCAGGCTATGAATTCTGTTATATTTTAATCCCATATCTTGACAGCAGCACATTTTATGTAAAGCAGCTTGCTTAATAAACTTTGATAGAAACGACATGCCAAGACTGGCTTTCTACACATTCCTAAACGGAAGACTTTGAGTGTTTATAGTCTGAACAAATGGACTTTGAAGTTCAGATCACTTACAGAATAAAGGAAAATGTCCTTTTCCAAAGTATATAAGGAATGTTTACAGGTATCCTGGGAAAATCTCCCGAACCTCTTTAATATCAGCTTTCTGAGGGAGCGTCCCCAAGGTCAAGAACATCAACAATGTAGGAGTGCATGATCTGGGCAGGGTCTGTAATAACCACTGGGATAAATACACAAACACAAACAGATATTCCTGGCTGATGAGTCATAGAACACGACGTGACCCTGTCTGGGCAATCTTGGCTCAGCTTTGACCCTCGTGCAGATTCATCCTCCCCAGATTACACCAAACAGCTGAGGCAGCCTGGGGAAAGCCATCTCTAAGTGACACTCTCACAATGAGGCAGGGCTCCTCAGAGAAAAGCCACCATGGACCTGTGAAATGCCTGACTGCTGAAGCTCAGGCTTTAGACAGACATCGTCAAAGAGCAGAGGAACTCCAGCCAAGAGAAGATACAGACGGGGAAGTGATCTCACTGAGGGTGAATAAGCTAAGCTAATAAGAAAAACACAAATCCTAAGAGAGTACCCAGGGCGCTCTGGAAAAAAGCTGGAGGACATTACTAACTTTAGACTGTCTGAAGTGTCCATTTGGCAGCTATGAACAGAAAAAGAAAAGAGGGAGGGGGCAAAAAGCAGCATATAGTAGTTGCTGAAACTCCAAAGAAAGCTCAAATTGAACAACTACGATGAACTAAACTCAAGGAAATCTAAACCATGAAGCAAAATGATCAATCTTTTTAAGCCAAAGAGGAATGCAAAATGTTTGCAGTTTCAATATCCTACCTTTGACGGCTTAAGGAACCATAGACATGCGTTTCCACATTCAGACTAGGAGTGTAACAATACAAAGTGTTGCTCTGTATTGCTCAATACAAGCCGTGCAATTTAAGATGCATAGATATTACATTGTTCAGTCTTACGTTGTCGTGTTGAAGTATGTTTCTGGACAGGTGTTTTGTTTCACGGTGTGCTAGTATGCGGTTTTAAATGACAAAAATCTTGCTAGCAATGAAGATTTGTGCAAAGCCAGGCAATAGTAGTCACCCTGGAAGCTATTTTTGACAAAAGCTTGAAGAAAACTTCTGGAGATCAGTGAAAATGGGACAAAGGGTTCAGACTTTTGGCAGTCAGTATATACCACCTCACAGGAAGAAAACACACAAATAGCTTTCAATAGCTGGCCTTTGCTAAACCACCCTTGTCCCTAAGGACAGGCTCCACCAGAGGCCAGCACTGTAGAGGCCTACATCCTCCCAGAAAATGTCTTGCACATAATCTTGAGAGTTAAAGCTCATATCAATAATACAGCAACGTGCAATCACAGCCTCTTAGGAGTACAACTGCAGCCATTATTAGAGATGACAGGATTTGATTACTTCAAAGAAATATGATTATGCTACTAGCCTGGAGGACACAAAACCCTGCAATTAGTAGTAATAAATGAGTTCCAGCCTAAGCTGCAGAACGTTGTTTCATCAGTACATAGAACTACGCAAGGTTCCTAATTGGTTCTCAGCTTAAATACATGGTTATTTGAAAAAAAGTTTTTAATTGTAGTAGAACCTTTACATTATGTGCATATAAAAAATAAATTGATATTCATACTCCGACATGTCACTGATAATAATGCTTTGTTAATCAATCACTGACTGAAATGTCATTTAAATAACCACTGTTGGGTTATCTATAGAACCCTTTGGGAATCCTCTGTATTCCTGAGCTGTAGCTAAAGTTTTATTGATGCACAAGGCATGTGAGGCTGAGGGGCACCAAGAGAACAACTGGCTGCCCACTTATGGAGTTGGAAAGATGAGAGGGCTGATATGTGATGAGGGAATAAGATGATGTTAATGACGGACTGGATGTGTAAGCTCTAGCTTTAAACAGTGGTGGAGATAATGCAGTTGGTATGTGGGTGCGTGCGTAAAGACAAGATTGTCCTCTGAGATCTGATACAGCCAATATACCCAGGGGAGGGAACTGGGACCCTTCTGTGTGATCAACACTGCCTGGAGCAACTGGTTACATCCACGTTTACATCTTTAAATGTCATACATTACACACACCCCAAACATACCTACATAGTATGCATACACACGGAGTGGCAGAATGGTGCTGTAAAATTAACTGGATGGTTAAAGAACACAATAAGATAAGCTAAAGCTATTTAGAACACTGTCACACAAACCAGTAAAAATTGCTTTGATCAATACTTGACCGATTCATGCCTGTCATCCAGACTTATATGCGAGTTGAAGCCTCAGTGTCCAGTACTGTTGACCACAATCACATAAAGCCATGCAGAAATAGAAGCCCAGCGCCCTGCGGAGTGACCTATCTGCAGCATGGCATTTCCTGTTGGCCACTTTAAATGATACTGTTCTGCTCTAAGAGAATTACAGTGGGAATTCAACAAAACTGTTCGGCGAACAAGGCTTTCTCTACGGAGCTCTCTTCATTATGGCACAAACAGCTGTCTTCATCTTAGTGTCTCCATCAGCCAATCAGATCATACTAACATGACTTTCCTTTTCCATGAAACAAACACTTACTCAGGAGATTGATATTGTGATTTAGCTGAGAGAGATTTTGATCAGGTCAGGCAGAAGATCTTAAGTCCACTAAAATGACACATTTACAGGGTTGATAACAGGAACAGATATACGGTTACTAAAGTACTAAAGTGATGATCCAGCAATAATTTGCAGAATTCACACCAAATACAGTCATTCAGCCAAGACTGTGTCCGCAACAAAAAGGCTAATAAAGAGTCTGGGGCTCCACCGACTGCATGACTAAATCATACGCAAAATGTTTTAAGCGGTTAATATCAAACAGAAATGAAATCAACTAACAATAGCTGTGTACAATCCTTCCTATTCTTTTTATATCATATCCACATTATCCTGAATCGGGCCTCACTTATACCTGCTATGAAAACTAAGTTGCTATAAAGCTGCTAAAAAAAAAAATCATCATGAAGTTTGCCAATCACTCCAGCACTTTTAAGTGCACGAATGAGTGTCCTGGAACTCACAGGAAACTATCACACGGTCAAAGAGCGCTAGAGATTACGGGTAGTCCCAGCCCCCTGCCCGACCAGTCACAACAGATATGTTTAAAATAATGCGCTGAGATGAAACAAAACAATCACACACGCCCTTAAAAGTCCGTGCCAACAATGATTAACCAGAAATCATCCAACAACATTCCTTTGCACAGACTTGTCAAAAAATCCCCACAGATCCACCATTCCTACTTTAAAATGGCTAGATATTTAGATATTATCATGCACAGGATGTTGGATCATCTTGCAATAGGAAGTCATACAGATATATATGGAGCCTCTCACTTCTTTCCAAAAATGAAAAGACTCATTCATGCATGTTAAAGTGCTAAATAGTGGCTACAGTGTTCTTAAACTCTAGTTGATGTGAATGGCGTACACATGTAGCCTCACAAGTCTGAAACGTAATGGTGAGAATGGTTAAATAGTGTTAAACTAGAACAAAGAAAGTTTACATTTGGGAAACATTTTGCCTTACAACACCTTGCCTGAGCTTCTCTACCATGAATGCATTTTTTAAAGAGATATACAGGTAGAAATACTATCACTGAACTACAGTAGAACATGTTTAATATTTAAGTGGAGAATCAATAAGGAACCTCGTGCAGTTCCCTGTTCTGGTGAAACCGAAACTTTTCCAGGTTGGGCTAGGCTGCTGACTGCTAAAGCAGTGGTTCATAAACATTTCAGCTAATAACTTATGAGGTAGATTTTAGAGTGGGGATGCCCAACTCTTGTCTGGGAGGGTCAGTATCCAGCACAGCTTGGTAGTGCCTCTTCTCAAACACACTCACTAAACCTACTAATCACCAGGCAAGTTGAATCAGGTGTTTTTGGGCAGGGAAATCACCAAACTGCTGGACAGAACCACAGACAGACTTAGTTTTAGGGGCATTGAACACTTGAGACATCCAGTTCCTATCACCTCCACTGTGAACAATTCTGACTCTAGAACAGAAACTTTGAAAAGCAGTTTTGCAAAGCCAGTTGCTGACTGAATGAAGCATGACTACATAAACACATGTCCTTATTTCTATGTATTTCTAGGTCTATGTCTTAAAATGAAACAATATAATTGGTCACAGAAATGCCTTGATGTGCACAGTCAAATATACAGTAATCCCTCGCTTTTCGCGGGGGTTACGCTCCAAGAGCGTATGAATAGTGTGGTGTAAACCCTAAATATGCCCCCAAATATGCTCCCAGAAAACTTTAATGTCATTTTCAACTCAATTTCATGCCGTACCCTTAAAGAAGATGTAAAGGCAAACCTGTACTCACCTTTTAATTTAAATTCCCCGCCGGACGGTTGCGGGATGAAAGTATTGGGACACTGCGGCGAGGTGAATGGTTTTCGGAGAATAAAACCTGATCTACTTGGGCAAAAAATACAAATGAGTGCTTTCCCTGCCGATATATGTGTGAAAACATCCAGAAAATATATTTATTGCCACAAAAAAGCAAAAAAAAAGATATTTGGATTTTCTGCGTTATTGTGGGGATTTCCACGTAAAACTATAAGTTTTGACTGAATTGCGACTCCTGGTCCGTGTAAAACTGGGGGGTTACTGTATTCATGAATAAACACTTCTTCAGCACTAAAAGCAATTAAATCAGGCTTACACTGGTAAACGTCTGTAATAAGAGCTGGTCACTAACAGCACCACCACTGTACCTCTACAAATAGGAGCCTTTATTAACACTCCTCTAATTGACCATATACCTGAGACTATCAACAGCACAGTGAACCAGGTTTCACAAAGAGGATCACGTGACAGTTGTCTTTAAGGCAATTTTGAATATGCTAGAAGCTCTGCAGCATTCTGGGGGCCACAGTCATTTTGTAGACTTCTGTTCTGATAATGAGACTTGAGGAAATGCTGAACACAAAGTCGATTGTTAACAAACCAAGGGAGTGTATGAGAGGAAAACACCGAAGTTCTTAGAAGGAAACCACTTAACTTCCAAACACCACAGGAAAACATGACGTATGGCTCATTTCGAGAACATTTTGCACAGAAATACTGACGATAGCAATCAGCACAGAGGTACGTTTTACATGCCAGTGTACTCCACAACATAACACAGCTATAAAAGTAGCCAACGGAAACCTATTAGAGGAGAGGTAAGTAAATCTGTTACTTAGTTAATTAAAGGGTCTATATCATAGAGAACCTGATCATGTGTATCCTTTTATAAAGCAAGTATTACATTACATTTGAGCTTTAAACCACAAAATTCATCCCCCTGTCCACATAAACCATGTATGAAAACTACAGTGGAAAAACAGGGTTTGTTTTAAATTGACTAGTTTTGGGATGTCACGAAAATGATCTCTTATCTGCAGAACCTGCCTAGAACAGTTCGTCTCTGCCTGTTCACACTGACATTCTAATGAGTGTTTTAGCACAGTCTGCTGCAGGAATGTGTGAGGGATTCATCTTCTTAAAACACAAAACAGATGAAACAGGTCTATCCTGCTGAGGCTCGTGCCATTCTATGACACACCTGCTATTTTGCTAACAAATAAGCGTCTGGCCTGCAGGGCAGGTAAACACTTTCACCAAAGTAGCAACCACAATCAGACCAAATGACCACCATCACTCAATAGCTTAATATAATCACAAACATGTGGATTGTTAAGACATTGTGAGAGCTGCCACTATTGACTACATTACTAATCGAGAGATCTAGCAATTTTTTTAATGTTTACTTTAGTCATTTTTTAGAAAATGCCAACTTCTGACTCAATGACAAACCACAAATTAAAAAACATACTTTGATATGAAAATAACCCCCACAAATTTCTGATCTTTAATTGATTGCATGATTAAAAAAATACATATAAAATATGTGCCCATAAGGCTCTACAGCTGCCTTTTTTTTTAATTGCAGACAGCTTAAAGAATTCTGATCAGCTCAGAATATTATTTGCCCACTCACAGTTCTGCTCATATGAGTCAAGGTCAGGTCAAAACGGACGCATCATTTAACAGGAGGCTGCGAGTTCTCTAATGTGCGATTTGGAGAGTAGCTGTGAAGATGAACATGGAGGGTCCGGGTCATTTGGGTGGTCTAATGCAAGGAAAAAGTGCTGAAGCACCTATAGAGAAAACAAGAACACGCCTCTAAACGCTGTGGTGTCCCTTAGAAACACACAAACAATACAGTCACATCTTCCAAATGATGTACTGCCTGAGTCATGTAATGAGCACCAACTGGAAAAGGCTGACTATTAATATCTTTAACAGCAGAGACTTATGAGGAACCAAGGACATGAAACCAAGACCACATTAAGAGCTGTGTTCTAGTCACGTTCCTGAAAAAGGTACCACATGCATCTGACCTTTACTGGATCGGAATCTAAACGTAGTTACCTGCTTCACATTAAATTCTCCCAACAGTATTGGTTTAAATCACTCTTCATTAGGACAAGTGGTCAGAACTCATCCAAGAGACCAGAACTGGTAACAGAAGGTCAACAAAATGAAATGGCTGGCCGTGTCCCTTCCATGTGAAAGACAAGAATCACTTGTAGATCAGTCCTCACCCCTTTGTTTGATAAACTGAAATCATCTGAAAGTAAACAACCCACCTCCTGTTTAACACACCAAAATTATCTGCCACTCACAAGTTGACCCTCAACACCCCAACCCCCCAACAAAATGAAATCATTTTCCCACTGTCACACCAACACCGTGCAATACTACTACTTGGTCAATACTTTCATTACTAATATTACGTAGCAGTTCATAATTACTACTGATCTAATAGTGCAATACCTTATTCCAAACCACAATTTGTGTCAACAGTTTTTCCACTCCGCTGCGTTACTTACTTATAGATAGATATTATACATAGCATTTCTGTATGTAGCATAGTCTATTGATATTGTGGTTGCTTTCTTTCTACTGATTTTTATTTACATTATTCTTGTGTCTCTCTGTGTCTGTGTGTTGTGGCAGTCACCACATAAGCAATTTCCTCCGGGATCAGTACAATTTTCTGATTCTGATTCAAACCTATTGATCAATGGGAAACAATGGCGCCATGTCTGCTTGTAGACCATTAAGGTAATGTGATCCCATTGCGCTCTTTTACACGAGTCCCATTGAATGAACAGGTAATTCATATTTGCACAGACCTTTTAGGTGTCCACAGTCCATTTTCAATTGCTGACTCTGATCTCCATAACAACCAATGGTACATTAACTGCAGCTGATGAGGTCAGAACCAGGGACGGATTTTGAGGGTAAAGTAGGAATGCTGTACGTCAAAGACGACCAAAAAAGGGATAAAAATGATTTTAACACAGCTGGCACTGCGAGTCTTTTTCCCCCGCAATCCCCCGGGAGCTCCTGGAAAAAGGAAAAGTTTAACTCCAGTGGAAAGACAGGGATGATTCTTTTGCTACCTCAGCATTACCAAAAGGTCCTACTTTAGAATTAGAGCCAGAACTTTCTCGTCTTTCAACAGAGCTTGAGAGAAGATCTCCTTACCTAGGATGGAGTGGACGCGCACTGACAGCTGGGTCCGGAGGATCAGGATGGGCTTTTTGCCTATGCTGCGAACACAAGCAGAGAAAAATACAGTCACGTCAGTAGAATAAGCATGTGGTCATCTGTGGGTACAGTGGTTGCAAAATACTTTGGAGATTTTGTGGGGGTACCGAGTTCATTCACTGCTTTTGTCAACACTGCGGTCATAGTTCTCTCCCCCACAGACTCTGGATTAAGATATTTAAAGGGATAGTTCAATGAAACATCTAATTTACATAAACCTCCCCTAACCCCAAATCTAGCTGATCAGCCAAGACATGCTTGTGTCTAAAGATTTTTTAGGGCTGCACTGGATCTAGAAGGCTGAGGCAGCTAACAAGTTTGTAATTGGCAGGTCAGTACAATGTAAAACTACATGCCCAAACCATGAAACCCCTGCTTCAAACCTCATTTAAGTGTCATGTAATGTAAAACACTCTTGTTTATATGGTGTCTGACACTTAATGCCTTAGGACCATCTCTAAAACTACACAAAAGTTTTCAAAACTGTCAGCCGGAGACCTGAATTTTGTATGTACCTTGGTCCACTTTTATACACATGCATTATTTTTTTTACTATTGATTTTCCAAGTGAAAATAAAGCATTTGTCATAGAAACAACTAAATTAGAACTTATGCACTGTAAATTGAATTAAAATATTGGCAAAACAAAAATAATATACATTTAATACAGGTCACACGTAATCTCATTATCTGTTTATTTTCTCATTAAAAACGTCATATTCAGTTAATAAGTGAATAGTAACAAACTTGGAACACTTCTTCATTTGGTAAGGTAGCTAAAGCAACACTAAAAATATGTATCTTAAGAAAGATCATCGCTGATATCCAGATCAGTCTCCTTTTCTAAATGTTTATTTATAGAACAACATATTTCTCTGAGCATCTTTTAAAAAATGTATACACCTGTAAAAACAAAAACAAATATATTAATTCTGAGTTATAAGGCAAACGATTAGGGTTAAATATGAAGCGTACACAGAAGTACTTTGAGAACGACTGTTTGGAAATACTATTAAATGCCTATGAAACATTATTCAGGACAGCCCTCCTCAACATAGCAACTCATTAGGAGAGGTCAATTTGAGTTTATTCTAGGGCTGCAACTATCGAATATTTTTTGAATCGAGTATTCTGTCGATTTTTTTCAACGATTAATCGAGTAATCGGAAAAAATCCTACTTTTGTGTTTTTAAACA
>JBBPCY010000039.1:18459848-18484296 GCA_037974405.1 Brachyalestes nurse
CACACACACACACACACACATATATACATACATAAGATTCAAATAGTTGAAAAAAAAAACCTACAAAAAAATATCATTTCAGGTTAGAAATGTGTACCTTCTCCCTCCTGTAGAGCCTTCTGGTCCCCCACCGCCTCTGGCACCAGTTTGGCATAGGAATGGCCTGAGCTGGCATCAAACTTTGCAGTGTCAAAATACACCGAACCATTGGACTCATACCTACACAAAGATGGATAATAAACAAATGTACTAGAACTCTTAAAAAATATATTAGATATATTTAAATGTGATAAATATGTAGATTACCCAGCCCACTATACTGACCCATATCCATTTTCCACTATTTTCTTCACAAACTCCACAATTTCTGGAACATACTCACTGACCCGCGTGAGTACATCAGGAGGAAGAACCTGTCAATCAGAATGTGTTATTAAGCAACACATTTCATAGGTTTGGTCAACATGTTACTGCTGCAGCATTTAGGAAAATCAAAGAAAGATCAATCAGTAAAAAAGATCTGATCAAAATTCACGCAGTGACAGACCACGCATGCCAAACTCAATCTATCCTTTATGTTTTTTCTATTATACTGTATTATATACTAAGGTTTAAAACATGAACTTATAATAAATTCCTTATACAAAACTGCACTCACATTGAGGGCATCCATGTCTTTGTGATATTCCCCTTCCCAGTATTTCGGCAGCAGGGAGAATATTGAGTTTTCTGCCACTTGACTGCCAAACTGGGAATCCAACCATTCTGACAAAAGGTCCTTAGCTTCTTCCAATAAAACCTAATAAATGAGCATCCAAAGAAAAACAAGAACTGAAATGAACCTTCAGAGGATTTATTCAGCGGCCAGGAGAGTCCCAGGATTAAACATAAGCTTTGCACAGACAGTATTAAATGGATTCAGTTTTCTCATTCGGAAAAAATTGCTGATCAAACTAGGTCAGGATTAGACTTGGTCTATTTCAAGAACACTGAAGTGTAAGTCCAGATTTCACACCTACCTCTGCTTGGCTTTGAATGGCAGCATCTCCAGCCTTATTCTCTACTGCCCCCTGCAGGGGAGTCAGAGCAGCCGTCACTGCTGTGTCCAGTCTCTCCAGCATCTGTTTCTTATCAGGGTCTGTGGTCTCTGCAAGTTTGGCTTGGAATGGCTAAAACAATGCAACAAAATCCCTTAAGCACTCACTACACACATACACACACTAAAAATAGGAACATTTTATGAGGGCCTGACCAGTTTTAATCTGTCCTGTCTGAAGTAGCTCAGGTTTTAGGACTAAGATGTAATAATTACTCACATTTACTTGTATCAAAATACTCACAACTAGGGCAAGTCAAGCCAGTGTCTGTTAAATTCCTACACAACTACCTCATTCTGCTTTATGAGGGACTGATTAGGGATCACCTGAATCGCATCTAATTTCATGAGAGAAAAAATATATAAAAACCAGTTGGATGGCAAAACACTACTAAAAGTACGTCAAAGGTAACTACTGCCATTTTGTTTAAGAGTAAAAAAAAGATTTGTTTTCTTTAAATTATTATATTAGTTATTATACATTTTATAAGGTATTATTAAATTTAATCATTTCTTTTATTTTGATGTAATTTCCTTTAAAATTATGCTGTAAAGAACAATATATTTTTTGGGAAATTCTGAGAAATATTGTCAGCAGTACTCAAAAACTAAGGCAAAGCTGTTCAATACTATAAAAGAAAATACCTGAGAAACTGAACTTTTTTGCAGTGGTCTCTTATTTTTTTCCAGAGCTGTATATCAGTAGACTACAGAGTATCAGTCTATGATTCTAAAAATAGACATAAGGTAAATATCACAGAGAACCTGATTTTCTTAGATCAATATACACCAGCATATGTGGGCAAACCAGCCCAACAGGTAAAGAAAAGATGTAGTCTTGGATGGAATTCCCACCTCTCTAGCAGTTAAGACATCCTTCAGGATCTGAGAGGCACTGGGCTTCTTTGCTCTGTACTGCTCCAGCAAGTGATTCTGTCTGGCTCTTTTAATGATCTGAAAAACAGCAGGATGTCATCACACACGTCGGCCTGTCAAAGCTCAAACTGACATTTCTGTGCACTCTCATGAGATCTAGTCTAAACATGCTATCCATTTAAACTGTCCAGCTATAGCAAGCACTAAAATCATCATGTATTAAAAAAAAGCTGTTTCTATTTACAGCAAATTTGTTGTATAGTCATAATGTATAATGTGCGTGTATCACATTAGTGTTTTGTAACTTAACTGGTTTTATCTTGGTCCAGTTTTAGGTAATGCATATGCATTCTAAATAACAATATTATTATTCTGCTGTAAATAGATCATGCAAATCCTTTTAGAATCTTACTTTGTCGTCAATGTCAGTGATGTTCATGCAGTAAAATACATCATATTTGAAATAGTTCATCAGTATCCTTCGGAGGATGTCAAAAGAAATGTAGGATCTGGAAGGACAAGGACAAGGACAAGGACAAAACATCAGTGCAAAAGAAGAGCAGACACTTCAATAGCAGACAGTGCAAGACTGATGAGAGAGGAAATGGCTGGGTCACTTTATGAGTCATATTCAAACTCACTAGCATTCTCAACAAAATGTCTTTCGTGTAAGAAGCAGAACTTTGTTTCCGAAACGTAAAATGTTCCAAAGTTTTCGTGAGCATCCTGTACTTCAAATACACTCTGATACATTTTTTTAGACTGAGAATGTGTCTTATAAATTAAAATACAGATAATTAACAACGCTAACAAATCCTCACTTCGTGATTAAAGGCTTAAATGAATATTTTGGCCGGGTCAGTGCGCTCTGCAGTGGATCTATAGAGCCACCACAAAGAGCACTGTTCCAGAAGAGGAGTGAAAAGGGTTTTAGGGAACACAGAGAGCTCAATAAAAAGGGCATGAATGACTATTGAAAGTGGTACCTGGCATGACCCATGTGGGAAGCATCGTAGACTGTGGGGCCACAGCAGTACCAAAGCACCCTGTTCCCATGCTGTGGCACAAACAGCTCCTAAAAACACCAGATAACAAGAGCAGTCTGTTAGTATATAGAGAAAAATGCTCCCATTTTATATATTAATATATCATGTAAATCAGTAATACTAGGTGTACATATATATTTTTCTATTACACACACATATATATATTTATTTATTTATTTATGTTAATGTCTACATTTTACTACTGTATAAGTTGTTCCTACTCATTTTTGTCATTTGTATATTTTGAAAAAGTTACTTGTTTCAAGAAAAAAAAATAGTAACTGCACTGACTAATTGTGAGATGAAAAATCTAGAGATACTACTGTCAAAATGAGCACCTTGGTCCGTGTTAAGCTGTTGTAAAGTCTAAGTTTTGGAAGTTCGGTCCCATCCGGGGGAGACCATGGAGGCTGCACCCTCTTTCCCTTTGCTGTAAGGCAAAAATAATGGATTGAATGAATGAATCTGCCTCCACTGACTTTATAATGGTGAATAAATGACCGTGGGAATGGAGGTGACTGTCAGCTTCAGTACTGTGCAAAAGACTTAGACAGCTGAAAAAAATATATTTAAAACCTGTTTAACTGAGCAGTACATGTTTTAAAAAGCTTTTATTAGAATGTACGTAAATAATATTCACGGAAGCTCAGTCTTAAAAGGTAGTTATCATCAAATATCTCTAACACCCGGTTCAGCTCAATCAGTACTTCATTAGATTAAATCAGGAGCTGCTGATGAAGTTTCAGAAATCCATGCAAAGACTGGAGGGATAACGGTGAAATCTGGAACTGAACCTGCGTTCTCTTTACCAGTTTACAAAACATCAGATATTTTTCACAAACAAAACAAATCCTAATATTATTTGAAGCTTTCTTGTTTGTTCACATTTAATCTAATGCTAACTTATGTATTTGCTGGCAGAAAGTCACTTACTGCTCAGATAAATGGATAAACAGATAAACAGTTTTAGCACAGTACTGTACAACTCTGTGTCCAACATGCATGTTGATTATGGGATGTCCTTTGCACAAGGTAGGTACAATGATGAAAGACACAGAAATATGTGACGAGACGAACATGATGCAATTGCTGTTGACAGGAAACACAAAGCTGTGAAAAGAACAGTTTCTGCAAGTGAAAGTATCTGAGTGAGCTGCCTATCGTCTCTACCAGTATGATTGGAATTTATTTTCAAGAAGCAGATACTTAGAGAAGGAAGGAGGATTCTGGTAAATCACCCCACAATCAAGATCCACACTTCAGTGCACAACCGAAAGCGACGGATTGAGACAGGATACTAAAGGAGGCGGGTTCGCATAGTGTTGGCGGCTTCCAATACTCTCCTGGAGACCCCAAAATCTCAGCACTTGAGGTTTACATTGGCAGCCAGCTGCCTGTTATTTACCTTCCTTTCATTTAGCTCAAACATCACTCTAAATGGTGAGATCAGCGTCGACACCATCAGTTATATGGAATAGTTGAGTGTTACAGTGATTTCATACATTATAAATTGGGCTGTTCCATCAACTTGACACTCCAAATGCCTAAATATCAGTTTATGGAGGCTACCAAAAGCGTGCAGACCTTATTTTGTCCTAATGACATCAACAGTCTAAGCACAGCTGTAGGTGTAACTATCCCACTAGTCACAAATCACATCCTACTGCGTCCTACATATGCACTACATCGAAGGGGCGTAGTTTGGGGGGGGGGGGGTCTCTCAGATCCTGCTCTACTCACTGCTGGTGTCTGTGGCCTGGCCGTTCATTTGGGGCAGCAGGGCGGCAATGTGTCTGTACCAGCGCAGGGCGTGTGCGTGCCGCTGAGGTGGGGGCTCGCGGAGAAGCCCAAAGGCTTCCGTGTCCGCCTGCGAGGGCCCGTAGCCGGCCAGGTAACTGCGGCTGCTCAGGTACTCATTCAGAGCCTCGGCCCTACGGGCATCCTCGCTTATGTGCAGCAAGAAGCCATAATCAAAGGCTGGGGAAGACAAAGAGGGTACACACACATACACAGGCAAATCCACAGACAGCAGGGGAAAAATACGGCTCAATGGCTTTTGTGCTGGACATTAATAACTGGGTGTAGTTTCCGCAAAAAAACATCGAGTGCTCCAAGAAATGATCAGTGATGGAAGAAGCAGGGATGCTGAGGACATGAAAATACCAAACAGGTCTGAGTTTCTGAAAATCAAGGACTGCCTTTTTTGACCAAGCCGATACTTAAATGAATAGAAATGAATGAAAACCTAAAACAGTGTCACAGAGGACTGTCTACACCTGTGGCTTGGGGTGCCCTGAATTTTCTGATCATGTATCTTAAATCTAAAAAGTAAGGCCAAAAAGAATACGTTTTAATGTAGTTTTGACTGTCAGAGACTGTCAGATTTAGGTAATGCACTACACGGACAAAAGTACTGGGACACACCTGTTTTTCAGGGTTTGGGCTAGACCCCTTACTTTCATTGGAGGGCAATCTTAATGTTTCAGTATACCAAGACATTTTGAAAAACGCCATGCTTCCAACTTTGGGGAAGAACCTTTTCTATTCCAGCATGACTGTGTCCCATTACACAAAGCAAGGTCCATAAAGACATGGCTGGATGAGTTCAGTGTGGAAGAACTTGACCTCAACCACATCCAACATTGCGAGCAATCCCTTCTCGTCCAACATTAAAGCCTGATCTCATAAATGCTCTACAGAATGAATGGGCACAAATTCCCACAGAAACCCCAAGATCTTTTGTAAAGCCTTCCAAGAAGAGCTGCAAAGGGGGACCAGTTCCTTATTAAAGTTTATGAATTGGAACGCAAATGAATTAAGTCCCTATGGACATAACGGTAAGATAATGTCCCAATACTTGTGTCCATATAGTGAAGATTGTTGAAAGGGTTATTTTATTTAGTGTAATGGTGCCTGACCAAAGTCCCTGTTGGTGGAATAGTCAGGAGTCTCAATACTTTTGTCCACATAGTATAGATGGTTGACGGTAGAATAGTTAGGTGTCCCAATCCACGTAGTGTATATAAAATGAAACTAAGCAGGGCGTGGAGGAGGCTAGTTTATCCTTCTGACAGCTGCCAAAACAAGCCATAGAAGGAGAAATAATCCGCTGGAAATTAAAAGGGCACATCAAACTGATTGAGACAACATAAGGTGGGTATTTAGGTTAATAAATACCCCAGATGTAAACACCAGCCACCCCCAGGGCTCAGATGGAGCATCTCCTGACAGCTGTCTTTTTCACTCAAGAGGAGGAAAAACCAAAGCTAACCATATACGTAGAAAAAACTTAAATGTCTTGCATTTATTTTATAAAGATAATAACTAGGTGTAAATAGAGAACATTACCTTGCTCTGAAGACCCTGCCATCTCTCTGTATCCCCTCGGTCTGATGCAACAATAGCGTGTCCGGAAAATCCACCCGTAGCGCTTAGAAACCACCGATCCAGGACAGATTCCGCAATTTATAAATCATCCGCATTTACTGCAGTCGGTTCAGACCCGTGTCACATATGAGCTACAAATCAGATTTACTGCACAGTCAATTAGAATGAAAGTCACGGTCACGAAAATTCCTTCCGGGTAGAGTTGGCGTTTAAGAATTCAAAATAAAGGTTTTATATCTGTGATTTATAAACATTTGTATCTATTTCAAGAGCAGAGGATAATTCCCACCTATCCTAATCTATTCATTAAGAAGAAAAAAAGAAGATAAAACAACAATGATATTATTATTATTATTATTATTATTAATAATAATAATAATAATAATAATAATAATAATAATAATAATAATAATAATAATATTAATATCAGTGGATAACACAGGTCAACATTTTTTTGTAATAATAAACCAGAACACACTTTTCTAAACCAGTTTGTCATGCTGATTTCAGATCTGCTTTCAGTGTTTTTTTCAGTCACATCAACTTATGAGTAATATTAGATTTGCAATAGACTTGCATGCGGTTTCTATTAAACCGCAGTCACCAATCAAGTAACTTTTTCAGATAGGTGCACACTGTGGTATAGACATAATGATCAGTGTCAGTCAGCTAGCACTGTTACTTCAAAAACGCTTAGCATATGATTATTATATGCTAATTATACCAACTATCATGAAATATATACCTAGCTTCATCACAAAAACTGTACGTGCGGGAAAAACTAAACACAGATTTGAAATCAGCACGAAAAGCACTAGAAACCCCACATAAACGTATCTCTGATGATTTTGACCTGTTGACCTGTGTAATTCTTAACCCATAACTATTTAACAAGGAAAAGAAGAAGAAGAAACTTTTCTCTGCTCATTTTTTCATTTGGCTGCTCTGAACGCTTAAATTATATCACTTTTCAATAATTTAACAAGAGATTATATTTATGGCTAAATAAGTTAGACCACAACGGATAGTTTAACAATTAAGTATTAACATTTTTGTATTAATTTACTAAACAGTGTTAATGTACAAACAGATTGATAATGGATTATCTATAAACTCACGTGTGGGTTTAAAACACTTCTTATTTTTCTTATATATGTAGAAATGTTATTGCCTGTGAAACAAATAAAACAAATATGTGATCCTGGTTCATGTGAACACACTTTATTCATGTGTACATTACTTGTGAGCACATGGTTTTCTATTAAGACATGCAAAAATGTCCATGTTGTTTAAAAATGTGAATAAATATACATTTTCCTGATAGAAAGGCATTTTCACCTTCCTTTTTAACAATAATAACTTTAAATTAATATGTTTCGGTTTCAAAACAGTTGAGTTTATGCCTCTTATTTGTTCAATGAAAGCTGAGGGCCCAAATGTGCTTTTCTGATGGGATGCTTCATTTACCGTTAGTGAGAAGCCATACCACTAGGCGGCAACAGTGAGTAGACCCATTCATTTGCACTCCACTTAACGTAAGACACTTCATAATGGCAGTTTTATGTGTGTTGAGCACAGAGAGGTCCTAGGAAAATAACTGCTACAATCAATGGGGGATTTATGTAGTCTACTTGTTAACACCCCATTAAACTGCTCCTTTTGTATAGAGGCTCCCATACTCTGAATTCCAGCTGAGTAATTTACTATTGGGTGAAAACTGCACCCTCTGAATGTAGTGTAGATCTTTTCCACAACAGTGTCAACTTGTCATTCTGATAACTGTTGAGTGCCATATTTCACCCCCATATCCTTCCATTATATTTGTGTCTTTTAAACCTACATTTCTACTGATGTTGTTTTAATACGTTCTAAATAGTCCAACATAGTTTTATATACTGAATTAACACTGTTTTTGTAATATTACATATTATAGCTGGTTAGGATGTATGTGTTAAAAACTTTCTTCTGTGATTAGGGTTTTGTTATCACACACTACTGATGCATACATTGTTTGACACATATAGAATACATACTATATATGACATGACCTACGTTATTCTACAGTATAAAGAAATGTATGGTCTAATGCAGGGGTGCCAGTACTGGCGAACTGAATGCTCATTTTTGTCAATTCAACTTACTAACAAATTAAGAAGCTGCTTGTGGTCTGGGTCAGCTGTGTCAAGTTGGGAAAACACAAAACTGTGTAATGAATAGGGTAGTCAAACAGAAATAGACTAAATTAATAACCAAAACTGAAGAGTCACTGGGGGAAGGCTAAAATTCAGGATGAATACACATGCAAATGCACAGGAAGGGTCAGGGTAGACCAACAATCAATCAGACTCAGAAACCTTTATTGATCTCGGAAGAAATTGCTTATGTTATGACTGCACAGAGAAAATGACAATATAAAAGTCTAAATAAAATCCAATCAAAATCTATACTGAAATAACTGAAATAAGTAAGAAAATGTAAAAACACAAAAATATGAGACACGGAGCAGTCACACCATGCTTGCAGCAGGCTCACACCTGCAGACTAATGAGTCACAGACAGGGATACATATACCAGGTGAGAATAGGAACACATGGTAAGGGGCGGAGCCATGGACAAGACACCTGTGAATATAAAGATCAAGGGGCGGGACTAAGCTGGAAACCAAAACAAAAACCACATGGCACAGAAAACAAAGGCAGAAAGAGGCAAAACCAGTCCGGGTGTGACATTCGGCAAGACTGGGATTGGGAACCCCTGGTCTAATGAGAGCGTTAAAAATAATCAAGATAAGGGCTGTCAAATAAACAAATTATATTATTCCCAACGCAGGAATGCCAGGCACTTAGGCCCCTCTAAAAGCGCTACTGTCATTTCAGATGGCAAAGGCCAGAGATGAAAGCTCCCTGAGCTAACAAATGCCTGTGCTGTTGTGTTTGTGTGTGTCTGTGATGATTTACGCATGTTGGTCGTGTGTGAGATGTGTGCCTCCGAGGTCTACGTGTCTATATGAGTCACAAGCGAGCAGATTCCCATGTTTCTGGCCTGCGTGCTATTATTATTGTGTGCTTGTTACTCAGCTATATTCGCACTGCACACATTTAAATGTAGTGTCAGGTTTCAGTGTACATTGCTCGAGGTGTCTGTTCGTTCTACAGTGTTATCACGCTAAAGTCGCGCTCAGGACGTGTCACACAGCTGACGCTCTTCCAGTTCATTATAGTTAAGCTGTAGCTGATCCTCCTGGAATCGCGGCCAGGTAAGGAGAAGCCCAGCTGCAGGTCTCAGGGGTAATAAATAGACATTACAGCAGCTCTCCGGCACCACTCCCCCTCCCGCCTGTGCGGTGGCATGATTCCTGGGATCCTGCTGCTGCCAGCAACTCCTGACAGTCTACTACCAGTGACCAGGGGCGGCCAGGCCGCCAGACCGGGGTCAAGGAAAGGTATGGAGCAATAGTGGGGAAGTGCTTGGAGGACAAGAGTGATAAGCAGAACAATTTGTCATTAGATCCAGGTATTTGTGTTAGTGGGGGCAATCAAGGATGGGCTTGGTATTCATCCATCGGACATTTAGACACGGCATGTCCATCATCACAACACTCTGACTGTTCGTTCTATAATTAGGCAATTTCTACCAAACACGGCTGGGTTTAACACTGCTTTTTCACTTTAAGTGCAAATGACAGAAGAGGGTATTTCTCAAAGCGAGGTTCCTGAGTAAGGGTGTAACCATACACAAGTTTCCGTGCCATAGTTTAAAAACGTAGGCTATTAAATGTTTTGATTCGACTAGGCTCTAACTACATATTACACAGGTTGGGTTGGCTCAGATAAATAAAAGTATAAAAAGTATGAAAAGTGTACAAGAGTTATAATGTTTATTCCTGAGCCCCTCTAACAAAATAAACTCCAAAAATTGCGACCACCGGGAATTCTAATGGATTTTAAAAATGGCTACACTTATCTGTGCATAAGCTCCATAGGACAGATTTCTATCCTGTACCTCTTAGGGTTCAAATAGCTCAGTATGGCTGAGAAAAGTGATCTCTTGAACAACGGTTATGATGGAAAATAAATGGCATGTATACATTATCTGCACTATGTTACATGACATTCATTTGACATTTGACACTTTTATCCACAGCGACTTACAATACGAGGAAACATGTCTATGGCAACTTTTTTATTGGTAATCCAAAAGGTTTTTCTGCATAAATTGTTTTCACTACATAAAACACCTTTAGCCATTTTGTCAAAAAATAAATGGGAACCTATCCATTGAAAGTTGTAGGGGCAGCTCTAGTAAACAAAACAAAACTTACTCAAAGGAATGTTTCATGAAGTAGGAGTTCTTCAGACGGCTAGATTAGTGATTCTCAAATGGTCACCAAGGACCTAGAGATGTGTTGACCTTCTGTGGGTCCTTGAGGGCCAGTTTTAAAAACACTAAGCTAGATTACTAAACCCAAACGTCTCTCCAATATGAGGAGAAATAAGGGACACTCTTTCTGGACAGTCCTCACTTTGGGCTTAGTTACACTGAGAATTTACATGTAATCACTAAATGCTTCTGGTGTTAATATGTGTTTGCATTCATTTCCGCATCAATTTATGCTCCACAAATATGAAAAAGACTACAGAACTATGCGTTTAAGTGTTAACCTTCCTAAGACTGGATTGGAGTTTTATAAACTGTTTTCTCTTGTAAGTCAACTATCAGTTCAGGATTTGGATTTTTGGAGCGTCATCTTTCGTTTCTAATAGAGATTTTTATCTGCTAGTATATTAGACTGATAAATTCATAGCTATGTTAAAACTTATATAAAGCAAAACGATTGTTTCAGAGTTTGTCTTGTCAATAATTTTATATCGGTCTTCTTTTTTAAATCTGTTTTTTTAACTTTAAACAATAAGGTGTGGAGACTTTCCTGGAGTAAGTGACTAAATGCAGCCTTCCCTCACCTCCCTCCCTCATCCCTCGACCTCCATTCCGCTCCAGCCTCTCTGGTCCTGTCAGCTGGAGGAGGTGTTGGAGGAGTGGCCAGAAATATGGTCTGTGTGTTATGGAAACAGATGGTTTGGTGGCTGTGTGTGTGCGTGTGTGGGGTGGGGGCTTGTTTGGAAGTTTTAAGGTATGTGTTTGTTATCTGTTAAAGAGAAAGGGAAGGGGCTGGGTCTAGACTGTACAACATACGGGGGTGTGGGTGGGAGGGTGAGATGAGGGGGTCTCATAAAAGAGAAACACTGTGGGCATCCACAAAGCCTGTTTGTCTGAACCCATAAGGGACACTCAACCAGGAAAGCAGGATGCCAGAGCCAACTAAAAAAGCAGGTAATGGCATTTATATGTTTGTGAAAGGGCATTTTACAAAACTGGATATTCTGGTCTTTATTTATTTTATTATTTTAATGCTGATAAACTTATTTTACTGCGCTAGCAATGATATATGGGGGATTTACAGTGAGTAGGACTTATTCCTGTTTTCCCTCCTTATTATATTATGGTGCAAATTTGGTCCAAATGGCCTAAAACATGGCTAGCTCAACTAATAAAACAGTATTCTCCACCAGGGACAGGGCCATGGGGGTGATTTCTCAGTAAATTGAGTAATTTAAGCCAAAAGTAAAACTGCTTAGTATGAATTCTCCTTACCTCTACTCTTATTGGACTGGCTTGACCCATGGCTGAAGCTATCTTAAGTTATTGAGCAGCCCAACTCTGTGAAACAGTCCATGGCCTGACATGTAGCTTGGGTCTGAAATTGCAAATACAGAGTCTAATTACCCCATGATACCACGTCAGATAGAAATGTACTCTGTACCTTTACATTTTCAGAGGGCAGTGTGTATGTTGTCTATGCTGCGATTTGCCATGAATTTAAGCTCACCATTATCTATGTTAGTCACACAGATGGTCCCTGAGAGGGTAGTATTTAAAGTAGTAGCTATCGTGTTACCAGCATCACACTTACTGTCGGCTAAAGCCAGTTAAATTTAAAACTCTATTCACTTTATTCACTTTTTTCAGTAGATAACATATCAATTGTGTCATAAATCAAATCAATTTTTATAATTATTTAAATAGATTTTTGTTATGAATGCTGGCCAGGTGTGTGTTAGACATAATCAAATGCTTTGTTACAGAAACATTTATTACTTTAGCTTTCATTTTGGCTTGTAATCAGGGTATGTGTTGGCTTACACATGATCAATCCAGTACAATCCAGTATTTGTAATTTTTTTTTTTGAAGAGAACAGTAACTTTTATATTTTTGCATTGAACAAATTTGTTGCCAGCATCAACCAAACAGTGCTAACATTACAAAATACTCCACAAAATGTAACTGTAACTGTAACAGAAGTATAACAGTTGCTTTAAATCAATGCAAACACAGTGAATTAAATGTATACATGGTGTTTGAATCAGGTGAGCTTTCCAACAAAAATAATATACAGATATTTGCATCAAGTCAAATATAACCATTGAAATAAAGCCATGCTAAGTGTGACAACTAAATTATTTAAATAACATTATTTTTTGACATCTATAGTATATTTTTGATAAATGTATGCATAATTTTAACAGTTTTGATTTTAAATAGGCATATAGATCTCATTATATTTATTGGAAGGCCTAGCAGTAACACTGTGTTACAACTAAGCCTGCCATGTGGAGGCTGTGCTTTAGCCTGGTTAGCTCTCACTGTCAGTCATTTATGTGCTACAGCCACCAAGAGGGTGAGTAAAATAATAATACTATCTACTATTAATGATATTACAACATAATATCAATATCAGATATAAATCTACTTGAAATGAATATCAGTTCTATGATATATAATTATAGACTATGTTGTAAACAGCATAGTGAATTCTATAACTTTTTTGCACAGTTTAGGAATCTAAAAACAAGTTTGATGAAAAAGTTACTTTTATGGCCTTGCGAGTGAATATTGAGAAAGTTGCCGTCAAAATCTAAAAGGTGACATTGTTCTGCGAGAATTCAAGACCAAAGGAATGTTCTACTTGAATCTGTTACATATAAACTACATAGAAAAGTACATTGGGCTTTATATTATATTTATATATATGAGCTTTATATATATAAATTATATTTATATTCATCATACTTAGATTTTACCCCAGCTTTGAGCTGTTTTAGTGGCCTTGCCCAGTCTGTCTCTTGGCATGTTGCGTTCAAACAGAGAGAACAAAGCCAGGCATTGTGGGTTGATGCCAGTCATTTAGCTTCATACAAGTGCAGCACTTAGTTGCATTATGCTGTGTAAACATTTCTCTACCAGCAATACACTGGAACCAATGGAATGTTGTGTTTTCACCCAAGATCATACCACATGTCCCCTGCTTGCCCTGATGATCCATTGTGGAGCTGTGTGTTAAGTCCACCAGCATTTCAACTATGCTACTGTGTCACTTTCACTGATCCAAATAAGTGATTTGGACTTAGTGAGGAGATCCTGTAATCTATCGAGTTTCCTTCCTCTTGCTCTCTTTCTCCACCCTTGTCCAGAGGTTTTTATTCTTTTATACTCAGCTTCATCTCCTGCATTAGATTACACACACACACACACACACACACACACACACACACACGCACGCACACACACAAAACACTTTTGTGCAGAGGTCGAATCTGACGTCATGACTGATCATTTCAGGGTATACTTGAAAGAGGATATGTCCTCAGTGCTCAGATGTGTCACGTATCCATCAGCACCAACTTTAAACTCTCTTCGGCACAAGCTATCACCATTTCGAGTACGCAATAGCTGCCCTGCCTGTCTTTCCTCACTCTGGACTCAGGTGACTGATAAGTGTCCATTGTACCGCTATTCATCTCTCATCCACATATCTTGGCCCATTTCTCCGGGACAAAAATGCCCTCTAATCACAGAAGACAAAGAAGGGTGCCCTTCCGGTGTAAGACAACTGTTCAAAATGTTAAAGCTACTTCCAAATAGTGGTGTTTGTTAATACAGAATATGTGCAGATACTGTATATGGACAAATGTACTGGGACACACCTGTTTTGCAGGGTTTGGGCTGGGCTCCTTTATTCCAGTGAAGGGCAGTCTTAATACTTCAGCAGACCAAGACATTTTGGGCAACAACCATGGACACAGTTTGGAGAAGGCACTTTTCTATTCCAGCATGACTGTGCCCAGTGCAGAAAGCAAGCTCCATAAAGACACAGTTGGATGAGTTTCAGTGTGGCCCTCAACCCCATCTAAGACCTTATGGATGAACTGGAACTGAGATTGTGATCCAGGCCTTCTCATCCAACATCAGTGTCTGACCTCATAAATGCTCTACAGAATGAAGAGTGGAAGCTGTTATAGCTGGAATGGGGGACCAATTCCTTATTAAAGTCTCTGTATTTGAATACAATGTCATTGAAGTCCCTGTTGGCATGATGGTCAGGCGTTCCAATACTTTTGTCCTTACAGTGTATGTAACAGAAGACACCTTTAACATCAGAACCTGTATGGTTGCTATATGTTACCTCAGAAAAATGGCCTGCCATGTCGACATCTTAGAGGCCGTTTGTTCTTTCCAACCTCACACATCTGTTCTGCCCGTCTGTAGTGGGGGGACAAATGAGTGTGGGGACACCGCCACAGTTTTCAAATAGCAGGGGACTGAGAGGAGAGCATGGTATCATTCTTCCAATGCTTCGCCAACAACCGAAATAGAGCCCAGTTAATCCCTCTCACAGTTGGTGCGGCTGGGTCACTGTGCCGGTTCTTAGAGTGCATTTATTAATGAAGGGCATATGCATTCTATATTTGAACCCATTCGGATACGACACAGTTCTGAAATACAGTAGATTCAATTATTATTATTATTATTATTATTATTATTAATAATAATAATAATAATAATAATAATAATAATAATAATAATAATAATAATAATAATAATAAATAACCAGGGTTGAACTGACAGACAGAACAGACTGAGAAACGATAGAGTTGTAAAGTAGAGGAGCGATCTCATGTCCTTGTGGGTCAGGGGTATAGAAGATCGGTTCAGGATATGAAATAAGACACGTCTTACAGTGTGAAGCTCCACAACACCCAGCGCCAAACTATGAATTGATGAAGGATGTCATATTGATGTGAAAAATGTTTGTCTTTCTCTCACTGTAAATTATGAGCAGAGCAATGGGTAGGGTTCTGGGCGCTATGAGGAGGTGGTTTGAACCCACCTGTGGATCAATACCTTTAACTTAACATTCACTAACCACAACAAATTCAGTTTACGAGATTATGAGATCCTACTGGAACTGCCAAACTTAGCATATGAAAACTGATGCACTTCAGAAATGTGGCCAGTATAAAGACAGCAGTTCCAGTGTGAATGCCAGCATTGAAATAAGGTTTAAGGCTAAATAAGGTTTTCTTCTTTAAATCTAATATGCACTATGGGCAATTTCTGCATTTCTGGAAACAAACTGTTTTTTTTTTGTTCTGTGCTTGTTTTTTAATTTTATATCAGCGTTGTGAAATACGAAAGCTGGTTGTTGCTATGGTGACGGTTAGCCCCGCGAGCTGCATTTGCCTATATTAGCAGTGGAGCAATGTTAGCGGTTCAGACTATAGAAGTCTACATTATATAAGTACAAAAACTGTATAAGCGGGGGACAGACAAAAAAAGGATCAAATATAGTAACTTAATACTGTACCAGTTAAGAGAATCCCATGATCTAGGCTGCTTATAATTTGAAAAGTCATATTCAACAAGCATAAATTGCCTTTGGTGCAAAAAGACCACTGCTAGCAATCAGGCACATCAATGAAAATTTACTGAATTTAACATTTCCAATTCAGATCCAATGAGATTGTGCCAACTGGACCATTTATTCTCAATTTGATCAATGTAGAACTGATCTGTTGATTGATTCATATAATGTAGACATTTATTATGTGAGCCACTAGCATCGCTCCACTCTTAAAAGTAGCAAATATAGCTCACTGGCTAACCATTTCCATCATAACAACCAATGTTTGTATTTTAAAAGTGCAAACATCCACCAGAAATATTGAAAGTGACAGTGGATGTCAGATTAAAAGGAGAAAGTTTTCTTTTAATCCTGGCGTCCTGAATTTTTTCCTGAATTTTTGAAGCAACTTTCTATAGATTTGTTTTCAAAATCTAGCAAATAAAGACTGCCCTGCTGTTTGTGTATCATTATAATATGAAGGTGTTTTATTCTTTCTGGTGGTTAGGGAGTTTCCCCTGCGATCGGAAGGTCGTGGGTTCAAATCCCAGGACAGCTAGTGGTACCACTGAGGTACCCTTGAGTAAGGTACATTGAGTAAAGTATTTGAATGTCAAATTGAAACTTTAGCTTAATGCAGCTATCACACTGTTTGTAATTCAGTTAATGCAATAATGATATTAGATGCCTCATCAGAATGGGGATAATAATTTTATTAATTTTTAGATTCACCAGTCAGTAAGCATCAGAACAAGAAGGACAAGAACCGATCCAGAATGTTTGAAGCTGTAGCTGTCACATCTCCAGATGCTGCCTTGAAACAGGAGTCACAGAGACAGGCTTCCATTTCTTTGCTTTCTTGTTTATTCAACAGAAATACAAACCAAAACAGGCTCGAGGGCCGATATGACTTCAAAAGTAATCCACAGACTAAGTATACACACAACACAAAGATGACGGTGAACCCACAACTAAAGACATAACATACGCCCCTTAAATACTAAACACAATTCCACCAAAGAACCAATAAACAAACACAAGGACTTAACTGAAACCAAAAACACCTGAACATAATCACAAAATACAAGACCCAAACAGAAAAGGTGCAAAACCCCTGGTGGCCGCTATGGGGACGTCACAGTAGCCTTGGATGTCAACACATGACAAAACTCCTAAATTATATTTTGGAAGCACAGCACTCTCAAACAAGCCGTAATCGATTACTTGAAAGTCAGAGCTTCACAAAAGTGAACTTGTGTATATATTACAGTTTACCAGGTCAAGCAAACCATGTTGTCTTCACTCAGACAAGATCTACAAACATGTTGTTCCCCAGAAGTAGTGCGGAAAAATCCAATGAACAAAATAAACAAATGACTTGAGTAAAGATGATTAGTTTTATTGAATGAGATCCCGGTCCCCACATTTCCATTTGGCTCAGCGATCCAGTTTTTCTACTCCTTATTCTCCATGCAATCTTTCATCAGTGATCTTGGGCAATAAAAATAAAAATTAAATGGTAATATCTTAAATATAGCACTTATAATTAAAATATCTAAACACGTTTTGTGTATATTTAAATGCAGTCTAAGCCATTCTGTGACGCCTGGTCTCCTCTTAAAGTTAGGCCAGAAATATATGCAAAGACTCAAAGATAGGCAACAACTAAAAGCAGAACAAGAAGAGTCAAAATATAGTATGAGCTCCAAGTTGGGAGCAGTGGTCATCTTGGCTGGTGCAGTTTTCACGCACGCCACATCTTTAAATAATTTTGCAGCTGTTGCTATTGTTTCACCTGTAACCCTGATAATGCTTTAGACTCAGTAGAACTATTAGCTGTTAAATATCAGGATACCAGAAAAAAACCTAAACTATCATGCAAATGCTTAAGTAAACATTGAGCAACATGCCGTAAAGAGAAATACAGGACATGAGTAAACACAAACAGCAAGGCTGTGTCTCAAATGGCTCCCTACCCCTACAGTGCCCTTACCACAAATAGTGGATACCATGTCTTATAAAGAGCCATTAGTGATTCAGCCATTTATGCAGAGTTCCATTATGGATCTATTGTGCACTATATGGGTTTAGAAACTCAAATTTTATACATTATATGTTTGTACACAAACAGTCATGCACAGGTACCTGGATGTATGATCAGCATGTCTCATATGTTACTTGAATGTCTATTCTGAAGATCAAATATCTTCAGATGTATTTAGTCTAGGGAGCTGCTAAGAAATGCAAGTACTAACCACCAATAGCTTGATGCTATCATAATGCTGAGATCCTTTTTGCCTGAAAGAAATCTGGTGGTTTTTTTTCTTGGTGGTAAACAGAAGTACTTCCAAGTGAATTTGAATGTTTCTGGATTGCACATTTGTGGCTGGTACATGCACATGGTTTAGTGACTCAGTGCAAAGATTTCAAATCTTGAACTTGTATGGTTGATACTGATTGTATGACCACACCCCCTGGCCCTACCATGCCACTTGAGACAGCCAATGAGAGGAGAAGTCATTAGCATACAAAATCAGCATTCAGAAAATCAGAAAAGAGAGACTGAATTAAGATCATTTTTGTTTTATAGTTTGTTGTGGTAATGGATAGGACTTGTCAGTTCCAAGTGCTTTTAGTATATTTAGTAATATCAATGTGAAAAAACACTCACTGCTCATCACTAGATTTTAAATATTATTTTCACAGATGCCTAAGTACTTGCACAGTACTGTAAAGCTCATTCATGTGTCAAGATGTGTGAATCAGAATAATATAATTGTAAAAAATCCAGGATTGTACCGATACTGATATTGATACTGATATTGTTTAGCAATACCAATACTTATCGATACTCTTATTGATCCCTCAGTGCCACTTGTGCTTTAAATTGGCCTGGCCTGTATGTGTAATGAACCTTCTTTGATTGAAATAATTTTCCCCCCACCAACACCACTTTGGAAAGGCATGGACATGAGTAATTCTTGCACATCAAAATATTTTATATCTCAACTCTTTTCCCTCATCATCCCTGCCCTCCCCAGTGTCTGCCTTCATCAAGAAACCAAAAAGTCAGACTGCTGAGGCTGGGGATAAGGTGGTTTTCGAAGCAGAGACAGAGAAAGCAGATGCCAAAGTAAGATGGCAGCGGGATTCTAAAGACATCACATCCAGTGACAAATACACAATATCAGCAGAGGGCAACAAGCACTCCCTCACCATAAACAATGCTGCCCCAGAAGATGCAGCAGGGTATGCTGTTATCGCTGGGAGCTCAAAAGTGAAATTCGAGCTTAAGGTCAAAGAAGCAGAAGGTGGGTTTCACACTTGCACTTTGTATTCTGAAGCACCACTGTCACATTGGCTGACCAACACTTCACTCTTTGTGACATCTTTCAGCTTTGGACCAGCACACCTTGACCCTTATCACTGTGCACTGTGTGGAACTCCCTGTAAAACTGCACTGTTTAGCTTGTGTAACAGCCACCAGCGCTTCACAGAATCAGCACTATTTGTTGACCAATTTAACTAAAATTATTGAGAAATGAATGCACATCTTGAGTTGCACCTGTTTTGATGCCGTGGACACAAAGCCAAGTGAAATCTGGGTCTGTTCTCAGAAAAGCCTGCCATGAGCTGAACCATGAATACCAGACCTCTTCCAGCCACAGCTCACTCCAAACACCAATGACCTTCACCTCTGGATCTAGAGGTTGCTCCCCTGAGAGGCACTTGACAGCACGAGGAGGGGGTGTTCGTGGAAAAACTGATAACAAAAGAGTTCAAACCATTGCTGACATATTTGAGGAATAAATACTTCAGAGGCTTTATTTAGCAGTCATATCAAATCTAGCTGAGTGCTACTTTGGTATAATTACTCATCAGTTCTTTTGAAGCCATGGAGGCTGATTTATTTCTCTTAGTTGTTTAGATGGAAAATGTCTAGGATATTTTAATCCAGTCAGGATTGCTGAAAAGTATGTGACCTCTTTCAGGATTTGGATGCTTCTGCAGTTTCAGGGCACTTATTGCAGGATCTTATTGCATATTCAGCACCATTTTATTGCTACTGGCCCTGTTTATGTGGCACTTTAGACTGGCTATCAGTCAGTTCGGTACACTGCATTAAGTTTTTGTAATGTTCTCCAGCCAAAGCTCCGGCGAAGGCAGCAGCTGAAGCTCCAGCAAAAGAGACCCCTCCAGATGCAGCGCCCCCTGCGGATGCTCCATCAGATGCCCCACAAGAGGCTCCAGCAGAACCAGCCAAAACTTCAGAGGCCAACGGTCAAGCCCCAGACACTGGAGCTCATGATAGTAAATGAATATCTTCTTTCTTGGACTAAGAAAGCACATCTCCTGTGACTATTATTGATATTAATACTGCTATCACTAGTTATTATCTACTAACAATATTGTCAGACACTACTACACCGCCTTTTTAAATCAGACCAAATAAATCAATTACGTATGACCACTTAACATCTGTCTCATCATTCACCAGGCCATCCTGAAAGCCATCAACCTGACACCCGGCAGGATCTGACTGGCCTCTTTACTGAGAAGCCTCAGAGCGGGGAGGTGACTGTGGGTGAGTGACAGCTGTTTTAGCTACATCTAGGCCACGGTTTAAATTGCACATACAAGCTTTGAAAGGTTACACAGTTGATAAGAACTGGTAGTATAAATTGCTCAGTCTAGTTTGATCCTTTTACACATTACAAACCATTTGGTATGTGGGCATCTCCATGTATTTCAGCTCTTGATCAAGATGCTTTTGGAAAAATGTGTAAAGTGTGAACATATGTGAACACACCACAGCACACAGTGTGAAAAATGCACCAGGTCAAAAGCGAGATGCAGAAAGGGCGCTTTCTATCCTCTACAGGTGGGAATATTACCTTTGTGGCGAAGGTATGTGGGGAGTCTCTGCTGAAGAAGCCCACCGTTCGATGGTTCAAAGGGAAGTGGATGGATCTGGCCAGCAAGTCAGGCAAACACCTGCAGCTCAAGGAACACTATGACCGCAGCACAAAGGTCTGCTCTGGTCTCACTATAGCTGTTCTATCTATGACTGCCCTAATTTTAATTGTTATATATTCTACGAGTGTAAATGTGGCTATGCTTCAGTATGCATACATTGATATCTTTCAATATTGTGAAACACAGAAATGTCTGATGGTCAAATACATCAATACATTGGCAGTAATGCTCTATAATTGTGATCGTGCCATTATGCTCATTGTTATACACAAAAAAGCTTACATTTACAAGCTGGATTACATTAATGAAGTTCCAATAGTGAACTGTTCCCTGATTTTGCAGGTTTACACCTTTGAGATGCACATCATTGGAGCTAAGGCCAACTTTGCTGGCGGTTACCGGTGTGAGGTTTCATCCAGAGACAAGTTTGACAGCTGTAATTTTGAGCTGGCAGTGCACGGTGAGCTCTGACCTACCTACATCATAAATCACATTTAGGAGTAAAATGACTCAATATTACTTACTAGAATATAAGCAAAACACCACTAATCATCAAAGTGACCACCACATTATACAGTTATATCAGGAGAGCACAGTGGTAGTAGCCTAGTGGGTAAAACTCTTGCCTGTGAATCCCATGCCCACAAAGTTGCAGGTTTGAACCCCCACTGTCACTTAACCCTCAGTTGCTCCAGGGGGACTGTCCCTGTAACTAATGAAAATACTCTGGATAAGAGCATCAGCCCCCTTTAGTCCTGGAGGGCCGGTGTCCACTACAGTTTGGTACTTCCTTATTTCATACACCCTTACTAAGCCTGGCAATAAACAAATGACTTCCGCAGGGAAATCACCAAACCATGCTGGACCCTGACCAAAGTTGTGCGCCCCTGAACCAAGAAAAGACACAAAGTTAGGAGATTAATGGTTTTCTCCATTTCTTTACAGAGGCACAAGTCGTAGAGGGGCTGGATATTCGCTCAGCATTCAGACGCACGTGAGTGGTGCTTTCACCAAAAAAATACAGTTTAAGCAATATTCCATTTATGTCCTGAGCTTTCTGATAAATCGTTATATACAATACTGTGCAAAGGTCAGAGACCACACTTTCTTTTATTTAAGCTCCACTTAACACAGGTTGTTCATTTGAAAGTGTCAACGTATATTTTAACAGAATCTCAAAAGAAAAAAAAACTGAAATGCTAAGTTTTATTATAAAATCTATTGGTCCACTCTTTATTTTTGTGCTAAATCTTTTCAATCTCAAAAGCAAAAAGTTATAGCAACAAAAGTTGCTCCCAAAAGTGCCACTGAGGTTATTTTTCTTTCCAAAGAAATACTTTCTTTCTCACATGCGTCTAAAATGGTTAACAGAGATATTTGAGATTATAATAAAGGAAAAATATGTGGACATTTCTGTGTAAAAAACAGGAGTTTCCAAAACTGGAGTTAAAAAAAAGATTTTTAGGACTTTTAATAACTGTGCACAACCTGGTGGACCACCAGGCCGACTGCCCTCCTCAGATAAACAGCACATTCAGCCTTGAGAGACAGAAAATCAACCTTCACTCTCGCTTCAGAACTGAAATAATCCACAGGTGGCTCTGCCAAGTCTTCAACTGTGACAAGACACCTCAACACTCTGGGTCTGAAAGGATGTGTAGCTGTTCAAAAGAAAAGGGTACAGACAAAAAGAACACACATTTCTTTAGAAAACGGAAACTGGACAAAAGAAAAGGTCCAACCAGCTTCAGGATCTGGACTTTGGAGGTGTTTACAAGAAGCTGAAATCAAGATCACTGAAAGGAATGGAAGCTGTAAAAGAGGCAGAAGGTAGATTCCCAAAACACTCAAAAAGTGATGATATATTCAGTTTTATTGATGTTTCTATGTAATTTTCAATTAAAGTTTTCAGTTTTTTCCATGAATGGATAACTTGTGTTCAGTTGCCCTCTTGACTGGAGAGTGTGGTTTCTGACTTTTGCACAACACTGTACCTTGGTATGTGACCATATAAAATGTTATTTTAAAGTCAAAAGTGGAACTGATGTTTAATAATCTCATTGCTTGGGCATCCTGATCACTCAGGAGTGTTTCTACAGGCAGTAAGAAGATGTCGGGACTTGGCAGGTAGTTAATGGGTTTGCTGCAATGGCACAGGGCATATTCATGCACTTAAGGTCATGAGACAATCAACCAATTTCTTACCCAAAAGGAGGACGTGCTTTTCTTCTCTCTGTCCTTTGATGTCCTGCTGTCATTTTCCTTTCCTTCCTGTTTTTCTTTCATTCCTTCTACTGTGTCTTCGCTTTTATCTCTCTGTCTGGGAACATTTAAGGAGGGTTGACTCATATCATTGATGTATGTCCCTTTGTGAGTCACTCCCTTAGGATGGTGTAACCTCCAGCCTCTCTCTCTCTCTGTCTTTCTCTCCCTCTCTCTTTCTCTTCCTTACACCTACGTTATTTTCTTCTCTAACCAATCCTCCCATGAGGACAGCGTTTCAACCCTCCTTTTTGGCTTATAAGAAGTGTTGGACCTTTGAGTGAATATGGTTTCCCTTTCTGCTGATCTTTGCAAGTGCAGTCTCAGATACTGAGAGAAGTTTATACTAAATAGCATTCAAGAGCACGTCCTCTGTGGCAGGAGTGTTTAAACCTTTCTTTCTTCATTTTGCCAAAGTTTTATTAAATGCTATTCCAAAAGCAAATTAGTAGTAATAATAATAAGTGTTAGTAATAATAGTAAACTATTATTTACTAAAAGATGTTAGTGCAATAAGTGCTAATAAAATCAACAGTGAGTGAAAAATGCTGCATTGTTAAATTATTTGGCCTAAGCAACTTCTCTGAAACATGCATTATAGGTAAATGGATAAAGACAGAGAGTAGTGCAGCAAATTGTTAGTTTACAAAAGGCAGTCACAATTAGGTAAAAAAGGAAAATTAAAGTACATTATAGACCACCTATTATTCCAAGACAGACATTGCAGGCTAGTTAAAATCAGTCTACAGGCTGCTGACTGCAGACATGCCTGCTCTTTTGGACAAATATACATGCTGCCAGTGCCATTAAAGCGCCCATATTTCATTTTACAAGGCCACATTCCAACCTCTTTACATCCTTTAAAAAGACTATTTTGTGTGTGGTACCTTTAAGACTCATATATTTAAACCTTTAGACAGTGTTGGGCAAGTTACTTCAAAACTGTAAGGCGTTATTTATTACTTGTAATGTCATTTCAAAGTAATATTACATTACAATATTACTGTATTTAAAATGTAAGGCATTACACTACTATTACATTACTTTTAAGTTACTCTCACCAA
>JBBPCY010000039.1:18486120-18507339 GCA_037974405.1 Brachyalestes nurse
CACTAAACCTGACAGTTAACTGGTGAGGTGAACCAGGTGTTTCTGAGCAGGGAAATCACCAAAATGTGCTGGACCACGGCCCTCCAGGACTGGAGTTCGAAACCCCTGATTTAGTTATAGAATCATGCAATCTGTGCAGTGCTGACAGCTTTTTAGTTTCCATTACCTGTTAGATACATTGGTCTTGTGCCTCTCATGTAAAACTGAAGAAGCAAGCATCTCCCGATAGGCTACATTAGGGATGAATAGTGGAAATTTGATGTTTGGTCAAACTGGGCATTAAGTTAAAGCAGAAGGTTTTCTAACTATGGATTATGGTTGATGGTTTTGCCCTACAGTAGCACAGATGGAGGTGATGACTCTGGAGAGCTAGACTTCAGTGCTTTGCTCAAAAAGAGGTGAGTCTACATCATTATCCAAAGGCATCTGTGGATATTAATGCCTTCCAAATCTTTTAGTTACTCACATGGTCCAAATAATATGGAGAAAACATTTTTTCAGGCAATGGACTGCCTTGAGCCAAATTTCCTTCAAGCATTGTAACATGTTGCTTTAATGTAGAGTGAACACATTTTTGTGTGCTCTAAGGAACACTGCTACAGTGCTTTTGGAAAACTGAGGCCTGATCCACCAGTCATTTCTGTGTAAATCTCAGAGATTTAAACAGCATTCAGATTTTTCAATATTTCCATATAAACATGAATACATCTGAAGTCGAAGTGAACTGATGTGTATGTCGTGTCTTCTGTTGCTGTTGTCTCCTCTCCTCTTTGTATGTGACAATCCATCTGTAGAGAGTAAGTGACTGAATGCATCCTGAATGCATGTGTTGTTTGTTATCTGCATGTATGCTGCAACCACCTGTTCTAATCATAGATCAAGGGCTAGATTGCTAACAAGTCTCAGTCTTCCATTCCTGTAGGGGGCACCCTCACATTACACTGCTGAGCACAAGTTACATAGGCAACTCTGATGGCATACAAAGATGCTAAATTGTGTGGCAAAAGACTGTGGCACTTTGTTACAGTCATGTTTATTACTGGTATAGATACACTATATGGACAAAAGTTTTGGGACACCTGACCATTACACCAACAGGGACTTTAATGACATTGCATTCAAGTACATAGAAGTTAATATGGTGTTTGTCTACTTTTTGCAGATAGAACAGTTTCCACTCTTCTTGAAAGGGTTTCCACAAGATTTTGGTGTTTCTGTGGGAATTTGTGACCATTCATTCTGTAGAGCATTTATGAGGTCAGACACTGATGTTGGATGAGAAGGTCTGGCTCCCAATCTCAGTTCCAGTTCATCTCAAAGGTGCTGGATGGGGTTGAGGTCAGGACTCAGTCAAGTTCTTCCACACTGAACTCATCCAGCCATGTCTTTATGGACCTTGGTTTGTGACATGCTGGAATAGAAAAGGTTCTTCCCCAAACTGTGTCCACAAAGTTGTAAACATGGCATTGACTGAAATGTTTTTGTATGCTAAAGCATTAAGATTCCCCGTTACACAAGAAATAATAGGCCTAGCCGAAACCCTGAAAACTCTGTGTCCCAATACTTTCGTCCATATTGTGTATATCTTATTAATCTCACAAACTGAAAAAATAAATCACTTACTTAACATACACACCCCCAAAAGTGTGTAAAGCTCTATCAAAATCACTATATAATCCCACTTTGTCTGTTCAATATATTTTAAACCGTTCTGCCCTGTATTATCCTATGCTAAGTAACATATACTGGTTTTGGGCCTAGTAGTAGACTGGATTACAGAATTTAACCACAGGACCTTTCAGAATTTCTTAATAACCAATGACCTAAAACTTAGAAACAGGCCAAAACTGTATTTCTCCTCGCACATAAGATTCTCATGATATCTTAGTACATTAGCACAATAGGGCTGAGGAGTGCTATGGATGACTGAGTGCTGTATTGTGTGCATTAATCTGCTCTGGTTTGTCTTGTCCTGCCTTGGCCTCTCCCTCTGAATAAGTGCAGCAGTTTCTTAAAAAGTAGTCAACGGTAAGAATTCTGTCCCATCCCTCATATATAATATATATTATGTATGTGTCTCTTCTTCTATTTGCTGTTGGATTTGTGCCATTGCTATTTCTAACAATATCCTCGAAAGCAGTCACCTACAGTCTGATTGACAAGTTAAACTTCTTGTGTATCTGCTATATTAGGTAGAATTTGAATTTAATAAGTAGCAACTTACTAAAGCCTGACTATGCCCATGAACTATACTCATGATTATAAATGACTAGTTTCTCCTTCTGTCTGACCTCAGGATGGTCCAAGTGAGCAATGAGCCTGATGTGGATGTGTGGGAAATCCTCAGCAAGGCTAAACCCTCAGAGTTTGAGAAGATTGCCTTCCAGTATGGCATCACAGACCTGCGGGGCATGCTCAAGAGACTAAAGAAGATGAAGAAGGAAGAAAAGAAGAGCGAAGGTTGCCTTCATTACCTTTACCATAAATACATGTGCATTATCTCAGTGTATTATTTGAAAACTGAAGGTTTTCTCCCCACCCAAAAAAAAACCATTGACTTTCATTGGAACTGAAAGCATTGGCATTTCACAGATAAATGCGGAAGTCTCTATTTCACAGCTTTCCTCAAAAAGCTGGACCCGGCCTACCAAGTTGAAAAGGGACATAAGATCAAGCTGCAGATCGAAGTGGCCAATCCTGATGCAGAAGTGAAATGGCTGAAAAATGGACAGGAGATCCAGCCCACAGGAAGGTAGATTGTTATGCAAAAATTCATTTAAAAAAATCTAAATGCACTTACAAAAAACACATTTGACCATTTTAATTGTTGGCCAAGTGAAAATAACACAGTATGTCAGTCATTCTGTGTCATATATATGCACTGCAGTGGAAAAAATAAAATGAATTTATAACAAAATGTTCTTTATTCTGCCTTCTTCACACGATATTACGTATTTGTGGATGGATGGACTTCTCTGCTCTGCTGAACTGAAACCTTTAGCAAGTAAGTGGTCCCAGCTTGTCTGTGCAGGTCACACCATGAGCGATAAGCCGTCCAAGGGTCTGTCCATAACTTCGTGTTTGGGTTAGGTATTTCACACCGTCTGGACTATGACTTGGTAGGAAAAGTATTTAAAGCAATAAATAGCAACAAAGTACACTGGAACAACATATGTCCTTGTTTTATTTTTTGCTTGTGACTTTCATAGTACCAGCAAGTCTATTTTATCTTATGACAATATAAAATTATATAATTATAATACTATAATATATAATAAGGTTATCCCCTTCAGTAAGCTGAAGTAGCTCATGCTTTAAGTTTCTATAGTAATATCATATATAGGAACATTAGTTATTATTATATTTACTGTATTTATACAGTCCACATGGGTCACCTGTTTACAATACATTTAGCAAACCCTTTTTGTGCAGTGACCTTTTGTCTCCACCTAAAGGGAGATGTAGGAATTGCCATTGAGGTTCTTTCTCTTGCTCTTTAGGTACATCTTTGAGAGTGTAGGCAACAAACGCTTCCTCACCATCAACAACTGCTCTCTGGCAGATGATGCCGCCTACACCTGTGTGGTGGGAGACGAGAAAAGCTTCACTGAGCTCTTCGTCAAAGGTACCCTACAAGGCAGGATGAGGATCTGTCCGCGGTCTGCATTATGACAGGACAGAAGTGATCAGTCAAGAGAGAATGAATGCTGAATCATTTGTCTCAGTCGTTTTGAAGCACTTCTTTCTTCTCGTTCTCTCTATCTTGTCTTCAGAACCTCCTGTTCTGATAGTGCGTAATCTTGAAGATCAGATGGTGATGAAGGGAGAGAGAGTAGAGTTTGAGTGCGAAGTGTCTGAGGAAGGAGCCCAGGTCAAGTGGTAAGACTGATATCTGTTCCATACACCTGTGCATTATCACACACTCCTTCCTTTTACACTCTGCTACTAATGCATCAGGTACGTCATAAGGAGCAAGGAGGACTATCCTGGATCAGATTCCTTCATATTTAAAATGGTCATTGTCACGAAAACTGATTTTGATTCAGCACTCCTCCTCCTGAGGCTGTCTGTGAAAACAGACCCTGTTGTCTTAAAGACTGGCTACAGGGCAAAAGTCATACGGTGTCCTGAACCACATCCACAGGTCTGCACCACCTTAATGAAGAGTTGGTTGTGGTTTAAGCGGACTGAGAGGACTATTTATGAAAAAGATTGCCTGGTGTTTGTTACCATCATAGGTCCAGGGCTAAATTAAAGCAGCAAAACTTGGACTTCCAATCGCTGATATGCTACAGTTTGCTAAATAATGCTACTCAGTTAATAGTAACTGTCCAGTGACTATCATGAAAGTAGACACCGATATTGTGTGAGTCAGAGAACATTCCTCAGATGTCCAGTAGATGGCACAAATGTCACTTGCTGAGAATCTGGTCAGGCCTGGCTGACTCAACCTGGCTGATAGAGGGATTGGTGCGTGTTGTGTGTGTGTGTGTGCGCGTGTGCAAGTGTGAGTGAGCGAGTGAATGAGCCATGCCTTCACCTGATCCGGTTCCAAGGCCGTATATCACCCGGCAGCTCCGTAAATTATCAGCGCCGGGAAAAGGTCATGCCAGCCTTTTAGCACCTCTGCAGTGTCCTCTGCCGAAATGAGAAAGTCACAGTCAGTTCACGGCAACTGCTCTTCACAGTCCCAGAGAGGAAGACTTTCTACAGCTGTAGCCTGACAGGGGCCCCATATTTCCTGGAGCCACTATGTCCACATTCGACCGTGGAATAATACACACATGATTAGAAAAATCGGACAGGAAATGAGGAATGATCAAGGCCGCGTACAACTCGTCACAGGCTTGGGACTCAAACATGTGGCTTTATTTATCTGACAATAAGAATGACTCATGAGCGCTAATAAATTAAAGCTTGAATCACTGTTAGGGGACGAGTCGTGAGCAGGTTTTTATAACCATCTGTGACTAGTCGCTGACATAATCATACAGGTTGGGCATCTGATTCACTAGTCATCTGATTTCTCATGGCCACTCATAAAAGTTATGAAACTCTGTTTTTAGAAACTAACAGCTGTAAATATTCTTGGCTAGTCATTACTTGACCTTTGTACACGCAAGCGCAGGTACACGCTCCCAAAATGGCCATATCTTCTGACTACGCAAGTAGCCAGAAACTGAGAATGTGGGGATCTGTATATATCGACATATGTCCTAGGAAGAACATGTCCTAGGCCGTTGACCCCATGAGGGGAAAACTGTTAGATTAGATATTTAGAAAAACTGTTAGAAATTAGATATTTAGCCAAACTGTCACTTTATGATGACCTTGATGACCAGAGGTAGAGCAAATTTGAGTCTTGATTCAGGCCAGATCTGGATTTTTCAGGGAAAAAGATGGAGTGGAGCTCACTCGAGATGAGTCCTTCAAGTATCGCTTCAAGAAGGATGGCTGCAAACATGTACTCATCATTAATGAGGTCACTAAGGAGGACTGTGGTCACTACCGGGTGAAGACCAATGGAGGGCAGTCTGTGGCTGAGCTCATGGTGCAGGGTAAGAGCTTTACTCTAGTACCAGGATCTATTACGCACTAGACAAGAAAACATTCACTTCGTAATGCACTGCTGGGAATAAATTGCCATTTTCCATTCACTCTCAGGGGAAACTGAACCTTGAAGGGTATAAACACTGCCACAGGACTGATACACTCAAGGTTCTTAAGTGCTTTTAAGGAACATATATAGACCAGAGTCCACTGCAGGTGCATTGGTTCCATAGTAGTGATTGTAGTGTACCTTTCAAACTCATGGCCTCATGGAATAAAAGACCATGTTTTAGCATCTAGCATTTCCATTTCCATTGTTGTACCTTGGGTGATAAAAATGTACCTATACACAGTACCCTTTTCTAACAGTGTACCAAGGACTCGGTCTTGGCTGCAATACTACAGTGCAATTCCTGGCAAAAATTATGGAATCACCACATTTAAAGGATGTTCACCCAGCTTTATTTTACATCATAGCAAATAAACAAGTCAAAGGCATGACAAAACAATTTCTATTTAATAGCTGAACATTCTGGCTCCAATCAAGATCAAGTAGAGAAAAAATATGGAATCAATCAATGTGAAGGAAACAATAAGGGAATCATCAACATAAAAAAAACAGTTAGTACTTTGTTGCCCCTTCTTGGGCTTTTATGATGACCTTAACTTTTTGGGGCATGGATTTCACAAACAAGCTGGTTCCAGCTTTCTAAAAGAGCAGCTGGCAAAATCAGCTTTGCAGGATGAAGCCCTGTCATGGACCATTTCCTTTTTTTACTTCCACCATACATCAATCTGTTGGATTGGGATCTGGATTCTTTGCTCTGTGTTAAGATTTATCACCACCCTGAAAAATAACCACTATTATCATCCTAAAAATGATCATCATCCCCAACCTATATTCTATATTGCAACCTATACCTATATTCAGTTGACAACTCTCTTGTTTCTTTTCAACTAGCCAAGTCCAAGAGCTTGTTAAGGTCTGCAAGCACAGCAAGCAAACTCATTAACCACAGACTTTGCGTTTTTAGATGTGGGCTGCATTTGTTTTTAGAAATTTAAAGTAAAGCCAAGTTCTTTCTCTGAATTTAACCCGTTCACCAAGTGAAGCAGTGGGCAGCCTGCGACGCGGCACCCCGGGAGCAGTGTGTGGTGACGGTACTCAAGGCTACCTCAGAGGTGGCACTAGCAGTCCTGGGATTCGAGCCCAGCCCACAACCTTCTGATTTTTACTCAACTGTTTATTTTTGCTTTTTTTAATGCATAAACAGTGCCCTTCAATGAGGATGGGATTCGAACTCATGCATGCAGCACATAAAGAATTAGCAGTCCATCGCCCTAACCACTTGGCCACCTTGTCTCACATGGGGAATATATAATTTTTTATTATAATTTATCCCATAATCCATAATCAGTATTCCAGGTTATGTTTCATTTCTTCTGCCCAATTTAATCGTCTCCAATTCCATCCACTAGCTAGGACTCTCCCAATCACATGACAACACCAACACTGGCAGGGTGAAGACTAACAGGGTGAACCGTGAAGACAATTCTGTTGCGTGCAGTGTGTGCTGGCTAGCTTTGTGTCGATTGAGGGGAGAGAGAAGGCCACTCAGAAAGAGTGAAGCCAGTTGTGCTCTCTTGGACTCCCAGTCACAGCTGCAGGACCGAACTTGCAGTCTCCAGACCTCCTTAAACAGTTGTTCCACTCAAATGCCTAGCGATTCCATAATTTGATCAATTAATTGAATTCGTTTAATGTCTTGGGTGAGCATAAGTGTGGAGGTTCCATAGTTTTTGCCAGGCATCGAGATCTTATTTAGAACTCTTTGTAGTACATTGCGATAGAAAAATGGGTTTAAATCCTGGACGTAACATCACTTTTAAAAGTCACAAATTTGTAAAACTGGGTTAAAGTTCAAATATCGTGTCTGAAATCTCACTTTCCCTGGAGGATTTGAGTTTATAGACCCTTTCAAGCCATTTGTCAATCACAGCGGGTGCATGACGAGCCACGTGTCAATCAAAGACGGCAAGGCCATCCTTAAACCAAACCTGTGGTCCAAAATAAACCCCCAGAATTCCTCTGAGCATTCTTCACGCCCTGCTATCTCTTTTAAACCCCGCCTCTTCATGGCCCTGTCACTCAAAAATCACCTCTGTTGTCAGCCCAGTAAACATGGCTGACAAGCCCAAAGCACAAGGTTAGGGCATCCACAATGCACAGATGCCAGCTATTGTTAGACCGCAAGGCCCATATATTTTAACCGAGCAGGAGTCGCTGTCTCTTTCCTCCTTTCTGTCCCTCTTTCTATCAATTTCTCACTCTCTCCCGGTTATGCTGCCCGTCTGTCTTTTATCTGTATCTGAGGGAGATTTACAGCACTTGATGACACCCTGTCCTTTACTCTTTTACTTCTCACTCTCTCTCTCGGGCTGTAATCATTTTGCCTCTGACGTTCTCCAGTGATCTGTCTGCGTCTTCGCTATTGATCTTGCTCTGACTGACCCAAAAAGAGGTTGTGTGAACTATTAGGAAAAGTGTTTAAAGGCACACAGGGTCTCCCATTAATCTCTAGCTTGCTATGGTGCTTCTCGGAAATGGGACAATAATTCACATGTAATAAAAACAATCACATAAACATTATTTGTATTATTTCATATATAATGATAAATTATGCACTGTGGATTTTACTATATTCTAGGCACTAATTTTAGATATTGCAGGAGCGAGTTAAACGACATACTTTTAAAGATCTATTTTTGATATTTTCAGCCTAAACTTGAATTTCTGCCTGAAACTAATTGAATATCTAGTTGCTATACAGCATTTTGTGTCATTAGAATCGTCAACATGTCTGTTCATCATTCTGGACATTTTTGCAGCTTCCAAGCTTCCTGCAAATGATTTGCAAACCTTTGAATTTCCACTAGACTACCATATTACAGTCATTATATATATTTATCTGCAACTGAATTGGTTTCATGTTGTGGAACACATTGGCCTCATAATCTCCTTCCCTCCAACGTAAAACCTATTCGGAAGCAATCTGATCCCTGCCTCACCATGCTGCCAGGCTCGGTTTAGCTGGTCAAATAATGAAATCGAGGAGGTGCCAAGCATAACCAGCTGCCCAGCGGCGGTGCCCTGCTGCCAGGCTGCTAGCAGGATCATCACTCCCCAGTTCCCCCGTGCGTTCATTACACCACCCCCTAACTGCTGGGCCTTAGGGGAAAACAAATCAGCCTTCACAGCCATAACATAATTTTACATATTTTTAATCCTCTGTGTCAGCCTGCCAGTGATGTTAGCACAGTAAGGCTCAGTTTGCCTACTTTTAAATGGACTTTAGTGTGGCTGTTACAACCTTTGGTAGAAATCTGTATTGTAAATTGTATTACTCCCATTATTGCTTCATTTAATCATAAACCCATCTTCTGTTCCCCAGTTAGATTTTGCTTCCTAGCTCACAACACTGATCATAATTTCAGAGAGGGGTTTATATCTGGCCTTTTCCGATCTACAAGCTAAATTGCCACCACCATTTAACCACACATGCATGACCAACACCAAACAAACACTTTGGTCTTTGGCACCTGGTCTGAAAGGTCCTTGTCGTCTATCCTTTAGAGAAGGAGCTGGAGGTGTATCAGAGCATTGCCGACCTGACAGTGAAAGCTAAGGACCAGGCCGTGTTCAAGTGTGAGGTTTCTGATGAGAACGTTAAAGGAACGTGGTACAAAAATGGAGTGGAGGTGAAGCCCGATGCCAGAACCAACATCACACACATCGGCCGGTAAGAACTTTATTACGTTTTTAAATAAATCAGGTTCCCTCGGGTTAATGTATGACCTCTTAATGGCAAATACAGTCCACTTTCCTAACTGCATTTGTGAGCGTGATGTTAAGATTGCCTGATATGCCCTGTCTCCAGGATCCACAAGCTTACGATTGATGATGTGCGGCCAGAGGACGAAGGGGACTACACCTTTGTCCCTGAGGGCTATGCCTTCAACCTCTCTGCCAAACTCAACTTCCTTGGTACTTCAATACCAGATTCTGACAACCATCATTTTGCAGCCTGGTTATCACAATGATTGTCACAATGTGACATTGAGGCTCATTACTCTTTTCATTTGTGTTTTCAGAGGTCAAGATTGACTTTGTCCCTCGTCAAGGTACGCAGAGTTAATACCGTTACATGGTAAACAAATGTGGGTTTACTTATCATTTGAGATAACAATTCAATATTATAATGTATTTGCATTTTAGACATCATGTCCTCCAGATACAATGGCCTCAGCATTGTACTAAAGTTACAATAGACATTGAACATCCAACCACATCAGATTAAATTGACTGCAAAAGCCAATTTGGCACAAAAATGTCATAAAACAGTAAAATGATCTCTGTAAATAAGTAGCATTTGGCTTATTGTCCAATTGGTTTAGAATAGCATCCCTGATGGAGTGTCAGCCTACTTTTTGATAGATGCTTGATACGTCAATTAAAGGTTGAATGGCTAAGTGTTCCATTCTCTCAATACTTCCAATACACAGACCCACCTAAAATCCACTTGGACTGCATGGGGAAAACGTCCGATTCCACAATTTTGGTTGTGGCTGGGAACAAGCTGAGACTGGATGTGCCAATTACTGGAGATCCAGCACCCATTGTGGTCTGGACCAAGGGAGAGAAGGTAAGGCAATGGCCAGTGTGAGCTTATTCCTGTTTTGTTTTTTGCTAACACACACGCCATAATACTTACTACCTGTTAGTCAAGTCAGGCTTATTTATGAAGCACGTTTAAAAATAACAGCAGTGCTGTACAGTCAAAATGGCACAAATCACAATACGATAAAAACACAGAGACAACAGAAGCGACTCTTATTTAAAAGCCAGAGAATGAAGATGTGTTTTAAGATGGCACTCAAGAAGCAACTCGTTCTGCCTTTTTGAGGTCTATAACTGCACGGGCATGCTCTCCTCTGTGCTTCAACCTAGATTTTGGGACAAATAGAAGGAATTGGTCAATAGATTTGAGTAAACCTTGGTTGGACATGTGGTTAGACCATCACACCAACAGGGACCTTAATAACATTGCATTCAAATACATAGACTTTAATATGAAGTTGTGCCCATTCATTCTGTAGAGCATTTAAGAGGGCATGCACTGATGTTGGACGAGAAGGCCTGGCTCTCAATCTCCTTTCCAGTTCATCCCAAAGGTGTTGGATGGGGTTGAGGTCAGGGCTCTGCAGGCCAGTGAAGATCTTCCACACTGAACTCATCCAGCCATGTCTTTATGGTGCTCGCTTTGGGCACTGGGACACAGTCATGCTGGAATAGAAACTGTCTCCACAAAGTTGGAAGCACAGCGTTGTCCAGAATGTCTTGGTCTGCTGAAGCATTAAGATTGTCCTTCACTGGAAGTAAGGGGTCTAGCCCAAACCTTGAAGAAAAAAAGATGTGTTCCAATACTTTTGTCCATATAGTGTAGTAAGAGATATCTTAATTAATTCTAAAATATACCTATCCAGGAAGAAAGCTTGTGTTCCTGCTCGAAGACAAGCTGCAGCATTTTGGACTGACTGTAAGTGTAAAATAAGTATTACACAATAAAATAATGTTTCCATTAGTTATATATTGCTGGCTCTGTGCTACTCACATTAGTGCCATTGGGTTATATACTGTTATAAATCATCTCAAAACTGCGTAGAATGCTTTATACCTACTATTTTGTTAGAATTCACATTTTAAAGAAGTTATAAACCCTAAGTATTTTACCTTTAGCCAACGGTATTAAGAAGTGAACTTATGCCACTTACTATGCTGCCCCGCATTTACAGCCCTGCTTTAACAGTGAACACCATGGGTTCATTAAGCTTTATTACAGTGCCCCTTTAAACTTTGCTATAACACTGAGGCAGGAGCTCCAGCCCGAAGCCCTCACAGGTAAGTGTGTACAGGAAAGAGCTGCTCTCAGCCACTCCCTACCAATTCATGGACGGTCAATTTTGGGAAGGTTTGTATTCGAGCAGGAGTTTGACCTCTGACATCTCACTCTTAACGCATTCCAAGGCCTCATCGCCTGTGCTCTGCTTGTGTAGGATAAATCTAAAAAGACACCAGAAGAAGGGAAACAAGAACCAGCCTTCATCTGGACTTTGAAGGATGGTGAAGTGAGTTTTGGCCTTTAAAACAATAACCTAGTCACAATCTCTCGTTATTATGTGCTGTGAGAATGTCTTGTGACCTTTGTCTTTATTGCCTTTTTGCTGCCGCAGCCACTGCATTGTGCTACTGTCTTGGCCCCATCCTTCCCACAGGGTGTTAGTGTAGCCTCTCCACACTGTCATAGCTTCTTCAACTAATAACGCGTTAAATAAACTCACACAGAATTCTCTTTACATTTTTGCACTTCTTTCCATAAAAGTTTAACTTTTTTGAACTAAATGCCTCATGACTGGATAAGGGCTCTGGATAAATGCCACTTTCACACTTTTTGGTTTGGTTTGTCTAATACTCACTTATGCCTTCTTCAGCACGTCTACATTGCATCAGAGCTATTTGATTTTATGGTCAGAGAGCTTCTCATATTGTTGCTGTCATTTAAAATCATTTTTCATGTTTATATTTCATGGTGGATGGCCAATAGGAATGGTCTAAAATGAGTTATATTTTTTCCTTCTTTTGTAGTTGTACTGTAATATATAATTGGCTTGTAGTGTAAGAGACATAATACTTTGTTATGACAGCAAATATCCACATTCATAATAAGAACTGGGTAATTATTAGAGATGCGCCGATCCGATATTCTGTATCGGTATTGGTCCGATCATGACCTAAATTACTGGATCGGAAATCAGGAAATAATAAAAAATGTAATCCGATCCTTAAAAAAATACGGAAAATAATTACAGCACGCATAACGTGATTTGCGACGTGCATAACGCGAGATAAGAGTGATAAGAGTTTCTGTTGTGTGTGAGACTTGCCAACATGTCAGTAGTTTGGAGTTTCTTTAGACTCAAAGAAGAAAAAGCCACCTCGCTCAGGTGTCCTAATACTTTAATAGCCCACGTGCTTGTGGCTTTTCTAGGCAGGGCAACCATCAATCTTCACAGTCAGGTAGGGCTCGATGAGACCTTTCCAATGACCCCTCATTTGCCATAATAGTCATGGGAGATCCGTTATATCGTTCACGGGAGAGTTATATCATTCACCTTGCCCGGGTGTCCCATTACTTTTGTCTGAGGTGAACGGATCTCCCGGGCTATTGTGGCGAACGAGGGGTTGTTGGAAAAGTCTCACTGAGCCCTGTCTAACTGTGAAGTTTCACATTTAGAGTGTGAGATATATTTTACATATTTAGCATTTATTTAGGCAAATCCTCCTTGTTAGTGAGTGCATATCACAGCAGGCTGTCCAGCCCCCTGCTACAGCCAAGTAACAGCCAATTATAATCATGGGGCATGGCCAATAAGCTTATCTCAGCGTTTTTTAACACATTTAGCTCTAAATGTGTGAAAATTGTGTGAACATTGCACTAAATGGTGAAAAAATGACACCTTTAAATTTGTTAAGCTGATTACAAATGGCATCCCATAGGGGACATCTTACTATACCATGTTCTCTGTGCAATGTTTCTCCCTTATTATATCACAGTTATGATTTTTTTTATTTGTGTGAAGGTATACAAAATGTATCCGGACACTTTTTGAAAGCATTATTTTTTGTTTACTGTTTAAAAAAAGACACAGCGAGTATCAGATTTTTATCGGATCGGCAGATATCCAAATTTACAATATCGGTATTGGAGCAATCTCTAATTTTAGGGTGAGTTTTACACATAACCATCTGTATGCGCTGTATACAGATGCCTTTGATGCTTTCAATGTGTACTTCACACAGAGCTTCTCTCGCAGTAGATAAGAAAGAGCAACAATGAAACTGGGCACCTCTGTCTCAATCCACACTCCAACTGACTGGTGTCTGAAGGGTACACATCTATTTTTGTCCGGGCTGATGGTTGTTCTGCCAAAAACATCAAAAATGGCATACACACATGGTATGGACTGAAAGTATAGCTCTGATTTAGAAATTAAATCTGATTTAATTAATATCTATTTATATAAATTAATTAAACCATTCTTTTTTAGTGTAGGGCATAACTGTGACCTGTAAAGCTCCTCAGACTACTGTGTTATTTTGTGAGCTGCAGAACACACTGATGTACTGACCTGAATGCAGGCCAAGGGTTCATTAGTCCAGATTGAATATCCACCAACCACATAGATCCTGTCATCATGGACAGCCACGCCCGCCTCGTTTTGGCCTTTTCAAGTTAAACCAGAGGCATTAGGCACTTTTCACTCTGGATATATACACAATCATTGTCACACCACACATGCAAAATGGCATTTTTAGATTCAGCTTTAGCCATTTTTTAATGATCTTTTTCAGTTTTTAAGGTCAGTAATTTAATTAATCACCAGATGGTCATACATAAAGTTGTGACACAAGATGTACTATTAGTCAAGTTTACCTCCACTCTAATGTGTGTGTGTGTGTGTGTGTGTGTGTGTGTGTGTACCGGTCAGTAGGCTGTAGCTGCAGCGCGTCCACTGGTCCAGGTCTATGCTATAAGAGTCTATGTGCCGGACCAGGATACGGTCGTTATTGAAGTCCAGATCATTTCCTCCCAGCACATACAGCTGCCTTCTTACTGCTGCCATCACGTGATACACCCTGCGCTGCAGCATGGGGCTGCGCATCAACCACTGATTCTACCAGAGATAAGAAATTAGACAAGATTAAACTTTATTCAACAGTCTTACAAAGTAAAGCTAAAACAAAACAAAGAACTAAACATAATTGTATTACACATATGTTCTAGCAGATTAAAGTAAAGAATGAACATTACTATTGTTTAGTACATGTAAACACCATGTAAACAGTGATCTAACAATGAGTAAAGTGTGGTACTCATATTTGGCAGAACTCTTCCTCTCTCTTTGTGTCTCTTTCCCTAGTTCTCTCTTTTTTGCCTCTCTTTCTCTCTCTGTACATAAAAACTCACACATAGACAGACTCCATTCTATGGACCATGAAAAAGGACCACACACACACACACACATTCTCATGGTTTACCTGCTCTGGGTCATATACCATCAGTCTGTTCTGGTACTGTGCTGTGTTTGTGACACCACCTAGAAGGTAGACAGTAAACTCTGATTATCACAGCAAACATATTGGCAGTGACATTTTAATACTGGACTATTTTTTAAAAATACCTTTTATTGCCAGGGGTGACAATACCTTCAGTTTGTAGTGGGCCATCATAAAATAAAATGTTGAAATGTGCTATGTCTAAAATGTGCTACAACAGCAGCCAACTGACTGACAGTTGGGCCACTCACTGACTTAAAACCTTTAGAACTATATACAACATATGCCATAATTAGTGTTATAACACATATGCAATATAAAAAATGCCATAATAAATCTAACAATGTAATGATCCTTATTATCGTGATCAATTAATGATTTTCTTAACCTACTGTGGATATTGTCACTACTTAAACACCTACCAACTGCGTGTTTTGTTTCAAAGAGACTAATTAGCTATGGTTAATTTGTCACTCACAGATTTTAATAGAATTAAATTTACTACGTTTTTGTCCACTTTGTGACATGTCAGAAAAAATAAATACTATAGCATAATGCATTGCTCATTGTGAAATATTACAAAATATCATGATTTTTTCCATATTGCTCACTCCTAGATCCAGCTGGGTCCATAAATATCTGGACTTTGTTAATTTATTGTTAATTTACCAGTCTACCACAGTATATTGCCACTGAAATTAAATAATATACACTATATGGACAAAAGTATTGGGGCACACCTGTTTTTCAGGGTTTGGACTAGGTCCCAGTGGACAAAGCATGGTCCATAAAGACATGGCTGGATGAGTTTGGTGTGGAAGAACTTGACTGGCCTGTACAGAGCCCTTACCTCAACACCATCCAGCACCTTTGGGTTGAACTGTAACAGAGATTGTAAGCCAGGGCTTCTCATCTAACATCAGAGCTTGACCTCATAAATGCTCTACAGAATCGGCATGAATTCCCACAGAAACACTCCAAAATCTTGTGTAGCGCCTTCCCAGAAGAGTGGAAGCTGTTATAGCTGCAAAGGGGGGACCAATTTCATATTCATATGTGTTTAAATGTAATGTCAAGTCCCTTGTGGTGTAGTGGTCAGGCATCTCATAACTTTTGTCCAAATAGTGTATATGAGCAAACAGAGTATTTACGTCTAAATCAGATGAATTGAACAATTTCATATGTAGTTCCCGGAGTGTATCAGAATCTGTCAAAATGATGACATGCATAATATAAACATTACAGAAAATTATATGTTGCTGTCATATAATACATGTTAGAGCTGGGTTAAAAAAAATCGATTCACCGATCAATATCGATTCTCGTTCAAAAAATACGATATCGGTTAAAAAATTCGCGGATTGATCTTCTCCTGTCGACGACGCACTACTTCTCGCGACCGCGCAAGGAAAGCTATTGTAACCCCTATAAAATAGGGCTACTAATATGCTGTGTGAGTAGCAAGGGTGTAGTAGCATACTGCCGCCACAAGGGGCATGTAAGTGCCCTAATGTCCTTATAAGGAAGACGCCGACAGCAGAGATTTCCACTCCAGAGCTCCCTGATTTACACGCTGCAGCTCAGCTGAACAGTACCGAAATGAAATCCACCAAAAGTCCTAAATTCGCCATTAATAGTGTGAAGCAGTACTAATGAACCATTCTTTTGTTAGACTATCGCCCGTGAGCAAGTGAGAAACCGTCCGTGAGTGTAATTATCTGGAATCCCGGTAAGTGTTAGCACAGATGTACATGGAAGTTCATATACTTTCATTAAAGAAATACAAAAACCAATCGGGAGTGTGGCCAACCGTGGAATCAGTCCTCAGAGACATCTTGTGGGTGGATCTCTTCGTCCCTCTGATACCAGATGACCAGATAAGATCTATACCTACCCCAAAAACAGATTATCCATTTTACATTGATTGAAACTGAGATTGGAACTGCAGAGTAACTGTAAACTCATACCAAAAAAAGGCTGCAACCTAAAACTGGAAACCTTTTGGTATTTATTTCATTCCTAATGAGCTACATTTGTTATTTTGTTTATATTTTAGGTATTTACTTTTGCATTGCGTTTTGTTTTATATGGACAGTAAAATACGAGAAAACTGTCATCTGTTCAGCTCTAAAATAGTTCCTGTTGTGAATTACTCAGTCCAAGCTACTCCTAGGAGCTAGAGATGTTGCTAGCACCCTGTTATTGCTACTGGTCTGGACCATAGATGCTACACTATAAAAACATGAGGCCGGCGAAACCGACACCAAATTGGCAAAGTTTACAGGTAATAACAGTCCATCAACATGGGGATATTCTCCACTCAAGTCAATTTATAACCAAGCCAAACTAGTATTAACACAAAGAAATCTGTAAATAAATCAGATCATGACCTTGTGAATCAGAATCGGATCGATTCAGGAAATCAGCAACAATACCCAGCCCTAACCTTATACTATACATTACACTTTATACTGTATAACTATATGTAATGATCTTATGTAACATTTGCAGAGTGTACATTTTCTGATGTAATCTTTTTTTTGTTTACATAATCTAGATTTAATAAACGCTCAGTTAAATTCAATGACTCAATTCTGTTTGCAGACATTATAGCTCGTGCAGTCATGCCATCAAGTCACACAAAATACAGATGGTGCGATGTGATGACAGCAACGGATCTGCTCTGAAACGGATGGCTACAAAAATATGAGTCAACTAACTGTCATCCTCCACTGATTGCTGTCATGTAGATGTGAATGAATGAGAAAAGTGTCCACAGAATCACCTCACCAACGCTTCCAGGAACGTGACTTTCTGCTGGCATGAACTATTTAAAGAGCAAGATATTTTATGCCCTCAAAAATGCCTTGCCTACAAATGTATTCGTGGATTCCAGAGCAAGTAGCATTCCACTAATTCGGAGCACTGTGAGGAGTTTCTGAAGTTCATCTAATCTCAACTTTCTTTTGAAGAGCACTCTCACTGGTCGAATGTGAAAGACAGACTACAGCGGAGAAAACAACATCTATCTAGGTCAAACCGACAGCAGCCTCAGCATGTGGCATTCCTTTGAGGTTGTCCAAATAACGTCTATGCCTTTGTGCTTCATGTGCGTGCTCTTTCCTCAGAGTCTCGGAGGTTCTCGTGTCAGTTCTAGAGGTGTCTTCTCAACTGTGACATTGAGATGCCTTTTATGCCTCTTTTATAATATATGATTCTTGCCATGGCAATCACTGAAGTCCACAATGATCTAAAGATGTTCTGGAGAAGTTCGGGATTTTGGTTTGGGCAGGCGGAGTGGAAGGTGGGCTTATATTCTCTAGAATCCTCCTGCAGTGTAATGTCAGGGTGGAAAGTACAAATAAAACTCAAATTGTGAGTGTCAGAAACAAAAAGTATGACTTTGCAGAAGAAGGAAAAAAACATTCTTAACATTCAGCATAAGATGGAATTCTAAGATGTTTGGGCCATTTCTGTTGGTCTGTTCATGACATTGTGGCACATTTTTTAATATATTTTCAAGTTATGTTGAACAAAAGGACAAAAAAGGAGAAACAAAGTTTAGTCTCCAGTAGCAACAATATGCTGTTGCTAAAGGGACACCAATTAAATACTATCAGTGGTTTATACGTTTGTCCCAAATATGTTATTTATTAACAACTTGTGCAAGTTTAGACAACTTCTCTTGACAAGCTAATAGCCCTGAAGGTACTAAAACTTGCAGTCACAAAGTGAGAATTGCAGTAATACATAATTAAGGCTTTAACATAAAATGTGTCACACTGGGTCAATTTTCCTGGTAAGGTAGTTTGTAGCATACAAATTAAGCTATAACCATTCTCAACTTTGCACTAAAGAGCAGTGGGCTTTTGTGCTCACACTGTGAGTTTAATACATTATACTAAAATCAATATAAAAAAAACAAAGACATAAACAAAAAAGAGACACATTTAGCTTTCCAGAGACCTTTATCTGTGTTTTAACTTTCTAATGTGCTACATCATTTGAAGAAAACAGATATATGCGGTTTGTTTTTTCATGTGTTTAACCCTCTATGTAGTTTATAACCTGTAGTCAAAGTGGCCCAGTAGGCCCATATTTACATTTTTAAATGTGACTTGCTACTACATTACATTATCAAGTGATGTATATGCTCTTTGGTCCCAACCATTAAACATACCACAAAAGTGACTTTTTTCTAATTTAGACTGGGAAAAACAAAGGAAAGTGTCATCCATGAACACACCACAGCACACAATGTGAAACTCTTTCTCTGCTTTTAACCCATTCACCAAGTGAAGCAGGGGGTTGCCAGCCATTGAGGGGTGCCAGGTGCAGTGTGTGGGGATGGTACCTTGCTCAAGGGCGCCTCAGGGGTGCAACTGGTGGTCCTGGGTTTGGAACCCACAACCTTCTGGCCACAGGGGACACACCCTAACCACTAGGACAACAGCTGTTGCAAAATATACCAAATATAACCATTTGAGTGAATCCTCTGAATAATAAACCACCTTGACAACTTCTCAAAGTCACAGGAAGGCAGCTACTGCTATGTCAGCAGTTACACTTTCAAAACCAAACCCCAGCAGTACTAGAGGCTTTCTAAAGGACAATCCCAGCTTTGATTAGATCTGCTGGATGGCGTGTTTATTTCTCTGATTGGCTGCCAAATGATGGCAACAACAAAAAAAGAACGCGTCAAAAAACAGCTACTGAACCCTGACCTGTATACACTGCAATCTAATGGGCAGGCAATACAGCTGACTCTGCAAGTGTAGTATCAATCAGGCCTGGGATTTCACAGGGATATATGACAAACAATACCTCTCATAGCATATCATCAGAAAGCTCCGCTTCTCTAGTTTCATGTAGAATTTTAAGTGTGTTGATATGCCAAATAGTTTGAAAGATATTTCCATTTAAACACAGTGTATTATGAATATCTGTTATGAAAAGGGTTGACTGGTAATACAGTCTGATCTGGTTTAGTCCAGCTGTTACCCATTGCATGTTTTGGGTGGAGAAACTGGTAATGATTAACCAGTTTACAACTATTCCACAAATAACATGACAGTAGTTCTGAAAGTAGCATCACAGTTGCTAAGCTTTGACTGGAGAATCACTATTTAAGAGTGTTAATGAGTGGTCAGTTAGAACACTGGCAGCCAGCTGATCTAAAAAAAAAAAATAGGCTATAAATTAATATGCACTACTAATATGTCCTTCTTGATGACAATAGATAGATGACAGATCTCCTACAATATGAACTTATCTCTTTTTTTTTTAGTAGAGAAGAGTTTCTGACTAGCAATTTAGGGACTGACTACATGAATCTGATGGTTTTCTGTAAGGAGAGAAAAACAGTAGAGAGAAACTACTACTGAGAAAAACACTAGAAACTGAATCACTGAATCTCAGAAGTAGAGAGTCCAATTTTCCCAAACTACATTTATGCAGCCGATGGACATTTCATGGAGAACAGAGTAAATCAGGAAACCCGCATTTGAGTAAATGTCCTAAAGTGAACTGCTCCCTTTGGATCATGAGTGCAGGCTCACTGTGCCTCAGCTGCACTTTAGTTTTACTCTCTGTATGAGGGTGGATGGCAGTTTAGAATAGACAGACCATAAAAAACACAATTTATTTTGAACCTAGTGTATATATGTTGTTTCTATTGCTATTCTAGTCCCTCAATCAGTATGGCCAGGATGTTAATTAAATTTTGTTTACTGTGTTGACTCTTCGGCAGATTCCAAGTTATGTTTTTTTTTTTTATTAGATACATGGATTTTATTTTTGCAGAATACTTTCAATAATGTTTCCTTTAAATGTATTTGTAAATAAAACTGTAAATGTCTATTGTTAAATTCAAAATTGCGGAAATATATACAGTCATGGCCAAAATTATTGGCACCCCTGGAACTGTTCCAGAAAATGCACCATTTCTCCCAGAAGACTATTGCAATTAAAATGTTTTGGTATATACATGTATATTTCCTTTATGTGCATTGGATCAACAAAAAAAAACACAATTTCACACAAAACTCAAAAAAGGGGGTGGATTTAATATTTGGTTGCACACCCTTTGAAAAAAACTTACTGAAACCAATCGCTTCCTGTAACCATCAACAAGCGTTTTACACTTTACCTGGAATTTTGGACCACTCTTCTTTTGCAACCTGCTCAAGGTCTCACAGATTTGAAGGGTGCCTTCTCCCAACAGCAATTCTGAGATCTCTCCATAAATATTAATCAGATTTAGATCCCAACTCATTGCTGGCCACTTCAGAACTCTCCAGTGCTGTATTCAACCATTTCTGGTGCTTTTAGAGGTTAGTTTGGGGTCGTTGTCCTGCTGGAACATCAGTGATCTCTGATGCAGACACAGCTTTCTGACACTGGATCCTACACTTCGCCCCCCAAAATATTTTGGTAGTCTTCAGATTTCATGATGCCTTGCACACAGTCATGGCACCCAGTGCCTGAGGCAGCAA
>JBBPCY010000039.1:18507439-18526637 GCA_037974405.1 Brachyalestes nurse
GACATCTTACTATACCATGTTCTCTGTGCAATGTTTCTCCCTTATTATATCACAGTTATGATTTTTGTATTTGTGTATACAAAATGTATCCAGACATTTTTGGAAAGCATTATTTTTTGTTTTCTGTTAAAAAAAAAAAGACTCAGCGAGTATCACATTTGTATCGTATCAGCAGATGCAAAGCGGATCAGCAGATTGTGCCATGTCTACTAATTATTACAATTGTTTCTTTAGGAGGCAAAAAATCTGGTGTTAAAATGATTTCTATTTAATTTTTTTCTTTTTAATTTGAATGATTTAATTGTTCAGAGCAAAACTGAGACACTGTGATTATAAGATAACCATATTAACATCAACATTACTGCATCTGAACATTTTCCTTACTGAGACACTTTGGTGTTCTAATATTGCACAGTGTACTTTTAAGGGCACGTGACATGCACTGCTTGCTGTTCTGCAGCATGCACCAGGTAAGCGAATGCTTCATGTTCTTAGTTTGTGGAACATGGTTTGAGCAAGAAACGGAAACCCCATTTACACACAGTAAGTAATAATGGCAAGAGATGGCTGTGCCATGTGCCTTATGGTTAGAACAATCCGAAGACCTCTTTTTTGCATCCATGGTTTGTAAGTTTACGTGTTAACTTTTGCTCGTTTGTTCTTGTTTGCTTGGTATGGGATTGGCCTCTTGGGCTGGTTGTAGACTTTTGGGACAGGCTCGAGACCAATAAGGCCGATTGTCTGATTGATAAAATTGTCGTCCAGGTCCTGACAGATTCAGGTGGCCGTGTCCATGTGGAGAGCACCAAGGGTCACTGCATCTTTACTATAGAGGGAGCGGAGCGGCAGGACGAGGGCGTGTACTCTGTCATTGTGCGAAACCCGGCAGGAGAGGATACCGCTGACATTAATGTGAAAGTTGTTGGTAAGATGTTCCTACACAGACCCACGCATTGCTGATGGAACAAAACAAAACCTTTACAGGAGAAGGAAACTACATTCTTGAGAGATCATTTGGCAAATTAATCATGTTGGGCCATTTCTATTGGTTTGTTTGTCACTAAAGAAACAACACAAATAGTGCAAACAGCATGAAACTGAAACTGATGAAACTGAATCTTGATGGGTCTATGATCTAAAGCTAAAAATCTCAATAATGTTTGATGCATATGTTTGTGAATAAGAACATCAAGGACTGTGAACTGATGTTAAGGTCTTGAGCAAAATTAGACTCAGTAAACTACAGATTAAACAAAATTAATTGGTGGGGGGAATTGGGGGGTTAACCGTGAAAAATTATAGACAGCTCATATCAGGCAAGCAACACATGCTTACAACTGATGAGATTTTACTTTTTTACTTCTGTTGTATCACAAATTCATCACATTGTTTGTTATTTCATCACATTGTTTGTAATAAAAAAAGCGAATTCACATTTTCCTCCATTTCTGTTTTTCATGAAGTCGTTTCCTTTAATAAACCATTTTCTTTCTTTTTTTTAGATGTGCCAGACCCACCACAAGCTCCCCGAATCCTTAGTGTTGGTGAGGATTCCTGTGTTGTCCAGTGGGATCCTCCAGCTTTTGATGGTGGCCAGCCAGTCTTGGGTAAGTGGTACTCAAACGCTAAGCATGCTAATCCCGTGTTTTAGGTGTTGATTCTATTCTTAGAGAACTTTAAAGCAAACAGAGTAAGATATTAAGCAGTAGCTAATCCTGGTGAATCGTGTTTTTGTCTAAGGCTACGTCCTGGAGAGGAAGAAGAAAAAGAGCTACAGGTGGATGCGACTAAACTTTGACCCCTATAAGGAGACCACATATGAGGCTAAGAGGATGATCGAAGGCATGGCCTATGAAATGCGGGTCTATGCTGTAAACGCTATCGGCATGTCCCGTCCCAGTCCTGCCTCTCAGCCATTTGTGCCTGTTGGTGAGTTTTACTGCTTTACTGTGTTTCTGAGATCACTTACAGTTCTCATGTATTTCTTAGTTAATACAGCTGAGCCTGTTTAAAAGTTTGGATTTACTGTTTTTAAACACATTTTTAAATCAATTTGGTTGCAAACTGAAAAACAAAGTGATATTGCGATTTAAAGGTAGGAAGCTAAAATATTTGGGATGACATACAAAGCTCTATGTGGCTCAAAATAGAGTATATTTAAGAAATGTGTCTAATATTAATTTTTATAATTATTAGTTATAATAAAATTGATATCCATATGCTTCAAACAATGTGTCAATAAATTATTACAGTATATTATTTATCATGTATTATTACGTTGTTCCTAAAAACTTCAATATTCAATATTAAACTTTATATTAAATAAAACATCTAAATGCCTGTTAGTGTATATTTTATGATATTGTTTGAGTTATCTAGATAACCTAGATAACCTAAGTGAATGCTCTGAGAACTCTCTTCAATCCACAGTAGACTATGTCGCACCTCTAAGATGTAAAAAAGTTTGACCGAAAAAGCTGGAGCCTTGCTATAATGAAGTGAAACATGTGTAGACTATAGTGTAAATGGCGATCTACCAATTTGGAATCCTTCCACTCCGCCTGGAAGGAGAGCCTTAGAGATTACAACAGGGCACATACCACAGCAGCCTATTTATCATCCTTCATTAAATCTAATAAAAATAATCCCAGGTTTCTGTTTAGCACAATTTCTAAACTAACTAGGAACCAGGGAGGTGCAGAAGCACAGGTACCTGCAAACTATAGTAGTAACATTTTTATGAACGTTTTCATCAATAAAGTAGATATAATTAGACAAGAACGTTTGAAAGTATGTGAATTTGAAAGTCAAAATGAATGAAACAAACAAATAAAATATCAGATTAAGTTCTTTAACCATTGTTTAGCCTGTCAAATCACAATGTTTTTGCAGCATGCAGATTATTTTTAGTGTCAGGGAGAGTGTCAGAGGTTAGGTGCTTTGTGCGTGAGGTTGTGACAAGCCTTCTGCCCTAAAGGTGTCTGCCCTTTCATCTCCTTGCCAAGTAAGGGATGCTGCTCTATTCTGACCACCTGGAGCGACTCAGCCACACGTCATCGCACCGCCGTCTCATTCCCTATTGTGTGTTGAAGGAGTGGCCCTGAGACGTCCTTAGTGGTTGTTCATTGATTGAAATAAGATGTTTAGGACAGTGATCTGAACCAGAAATAGATAAAGAGCTTCGTTTCTGTGTCTGTCATTGTTCTTGTTCTTGTCTTATCCATCGCTTTATCTGGCATAAATGGTGCTCCAATCAGTGCTGTCTATGACAAAACAACAGATTAGGAAACTATCCTTGGCATCCACTTCTATAAATAAAAGCATGTTAACATGCCGTGAGGCTACGTCCAGTCGTGTGGTTTGCTAGACCGCAGGGAGGAAGGGAGGGGGAGGACACTCAGCCAGCTGCATTGCCACTGTCCTCGACCCTGATCACAGCTCCCAGAGGGTTAACCCAGGAGAGGACCATAGCAGGTGTTGGGGAAAGGCCGGAACGAGAAAATCACAGGCTCACAGACGGACAGGCGGCGTTCAGGAAACATCACAGGGACAGTACACTAGCCTGAAGTGACCTAGCAGCACCATGACCAAACCTAAGCTCCCCAAAACGGCAGAGAAGAAGCCAGTCGAGGAAGCGCCGATGGATGCAGTGGAGCCCGCCGAGGCCAAAGAGCCAGAGGCATCACCTGCTCCCCCTCCTGAAGAACCAGCATCAGAGGCCAGTGCTGAAGCTGTTGCTCCTCCAGCTGAGGTGCCTGAGCCTCCTGCTCCTCCTGCAGAGGGTGAAGCAGTGCCAGAAGAAGGAGCACCTCCAGGACAGGAGGTGCAGCCTGTTGAGGGATCCCCCTCAGAGCCTGCCCCCCCACCAGAGCCTGAACCAGAACCGGAACCCGTTGGCAGTAGGCGTCTAACTCTAACTCTCCTTGGGGAAAAGCTAGTAAATGCATGTATTGTGTTTCTGTAGATTGAGAATATCTGTACAGGCAACTTTATGTGGTCAGAATGGCGTTACTGTTTCACCATACTTCCATAAGAAACAAGCTTACTGTAGTAATAACTTGTCAACATGGCCTTCTCTAAAACTCTATGAAAAATGACTATGTTTCAATATTTCTGCAAAAATAAATATGTTATAGAAAATGAAATGCTGATGCTCTATGCATAGATGGTCTAAGAAATGCTCGTTTAGGAGAGTCAAGCTGGTATGTTAAGTGTGTCCTAGAAAGCTTGTTCTTGTGCAGCAGCGTTAGATCAGAAATACATCCTGTTTAGCATGTAGGAATCCTGGCGGCACGGTGCCTCCTGTTGCAATATAGGACAAAGCTGTAACTCAAGCTCTCAACACTCTGAGCTCTGAGCAGGGGATAATATTGGCTAGTATTTGTTTGACGCCACTATTGTGTGATTTGTGTTTTTGGATGAATGCAGAGTTGCTTGTGGATAGGATATTTTTATTAAAATTTTTACTATTAGATCATTTTATTATTAGTTGAGGATTTGCAGCTGTCTAGCCTGTCTAACTGTCTGTTTTGGACTGAACTGGCGTTATCAGTTTATTTTGGTTCGCCTGTCAACTTGACCAAAAATAACATGTTTTTCCATAAATAAGAGGTATAGTAGGAAAATAGCAAATAAATAAAAGGTATTTCAGTTTACTCAAATGTGTTTCATTCGTTCTAAAAGAGAAACCCTCATGAATCCATCTTGGAACTGTCATGCCATGAGTTCTCTGTCAGGACAACGGCAAGTGCGAACTATTCCTGGCTTAGGTGCTGCAGCCTCGACAGTGACAGCATCTATATCTTCAAGAGGTCCTTATCGCCGCCAATCCAAGTTTAACTTGTGCTCATTCAAGCAATGACAGTTATGCTCAACTGTGCTGGGCAGCTTACCGTGAAGGTTGGCCCCAAAGTAAGGTTAGATGTACCTCACTTAGGCCTTCGTTTTATTGCTCTCATAGTTTCCATGGCATCCTCTCTTGGCAAACGCTCTTTGCTCTAGTTCTCACACTGACAAGTGGAGGAGCACAGGATTAAAAACGCCCTGGTGACAAGTCCTGAAAATCCACGCCGTACCAGAGCATTAAGAGTCCACCTTTGGTCTTCGGAGGCTTAGTAAATGTGTACTGCACAGCACATTTCCACACTAAAAATACACCATGAGTTGAGTATTTTCCTCGCTGTGAGAAGTTTGACCTATACATATTGCTGAACCTTCAGAACCGCCTAGTTACAGCTGAATTATCAAGTGCAAAATTATCAAGGCACATTCTGGACAGGATTAACAAAAACAGAGCCATTCTGGATCTTCCGTGTGTCCGGAATGGCTCTATATAGCATGTGTTTACCGGACTCCTCAAAACAAACAAGAAAAAAGGACAGTTATATATAATAATGATTTGATCTCATTTTGTCTGGATGGTTTATGACTTCACTGCTCATGTCCCTTTGGACTCCGCTTTAGTATTTGAATTTAAGGACATATTGATGATGCAAAGCGACCAGCCCACTGTTTTTTATAGTAAATTTATGATACGGTCTATGCAGACCTGTTAATGCAGTTTATTTGACAGATTCACAACAAATATCTTTGTATATATTTTCCCTCAGCCCCTTCCAGCGAGCCCATTGGCCTGTGTGTGGACGACATCAGCGACACCACCATCTCTCTAAAATGGAGAACTCCGGAGAAAGTAGGCTCGGCTGGAATCGATGGCTATGGGGTTGAGTACTGCAAGGAAGGCAGTAAGTGTGTGGTGTGTGTGTGAGACTTTAAACATGGACATAACTGACAAAAAGGCGTCCTGCTTTTTTTAGAGATTAAAGATTTACAATAACCCTACTCTTACCAAAGCAGACATGATTTTAACCCTTGGTTATTTGCAGTGGCCACAGTCTGATCAGTAATAATTATAGATCAAATTGCCTTCTGTATATATTATCAAGCCCTGATCAAGAATAGTCGTACTCAAATCAGCCTCAAAGTAAACAAAACAGACATTTAGCGCAAGTAGTAATATATTTGAAATTCATTCTAGTATGTTGTTTCCCCCAAACAAATAAATAAGAGTTGTTCACCCCTGTTCACTACATCTACATAAGCCCTAATAAGCCCATATTTTGACAGATATCTTATATCCTTTTGGGGACCACCTAACAAGGCACTTTTCAAATAAAATACTGTTCAAAACCAGAATGTTGCCAAGACAAGACAAATGAACGTGAGCTGAAGTGATAAAATAACTAAATTACTCTTATATGCTTTATAATAAATCTGAGAATAAGATCTAAACAATCACCAGTAAGTTGGTTGAAATGTCTCTTGGATCAGTTCAATTTTAAATGTAGTAGGTTTTAAATTTAAATGTTAGTGTCTAATTGTGGGTGTGTGTACAGTAGCAACAAATATGCTGTGCTGATTAAACAGTTAAGTGACAGCAAGCAAATCTTACATAGTTATAATCGTAATACTCAGAAATCTATATTTGCTTGAATGCAACAGATGCATAATGCATCTGGTGCTGCAATGTAAATAAATCAGTATGTAGCATAACCACTGGATAGGGTGTAAGGGATTCAGATTACAGATACATCCTTCATTTCTAGCTTTTAATGTTGTATAACATTACCTGTTGTATGTTTTTTGAACTGACGTTTGAAAGAATATACCAGAGTATGGGTAATGGACATAGGATAATACATGAAAGTGGGTTCATTTGGGGTTCAGTTTTTTGTTAGAGAATTTTTGTCTAGAGAAACACTTGAACTGAGGCCCATACAGTCTCACAGTTCTTATTCCTGCTCTGAAAGTACAGTAATTAAATGATTTTCTGATAGCTTTTACCCCCTGTTGCTCATCCTCTCGGCGTGAGATCACATAATGAAAGCTTCATTTCTTTTAGTCTATCAGTCCATCATTATAGCCCTCAGGGCTCATTATAAACCCATCTTTGTGTTTTCTTTCATTTGGCACACCTAATTCGCCTCATTAGCAAAGTAACCAGCTCTTCACGTCCTGGGTTAAGTGAGTTAGCAGCAAGAAAACTAGGTTTCCAGGACTAACTTTGGGAACCCAACATTGCAAACATTATCATTAATGAAGGACGCCAAAGACTTTGGGTACTATAGGGTGATCCATCAGAGCACTCATCTAATTTTCCCCTAGATCACTTTGAAACTTTGAGTCTTCAAAGATTTATTTGTGAATTAAATCGGCCTTGTACATCATTACTGAATCACACTGAGTCACGTCTTTCTGCGTAGACAATTAAAGTGGATTGGTCAGATTTACATACTGCTTTTAAGCGCCACTAGCTCTGACTCAGTAATGATCTTTTTCTTTCTCTTAATCCAGTTAAACCCACACATAGAATACTTCTTCTCTGGCTCTATAACATTTATGTCTTTCTTCTTGTTTAGCTGATGAGTGGATTCCGGCATTTGAGGGCCTTACAGAGCGAACCTCTGTGATCATTCGTGACCTGCCCACAGGAGAGAAAATGCAGTTCCGTGTGCGGGCGTATAATGTGGCAGGCCCAAGCCCCCCTGCCAGTCTGCCCCAGGCCGTCACAATCCGCGAGATCATGCGTGAGTTTGTCAGGCAGCACACTGAAGCGGTACTACATTTAATGAGAACTGTAGATATCTTTGCTTAGAGAGAAAAAAAAACTGTTTTTCTGTGTAAATAAAATACTAGCCTATGGCAGACATGCATTTGATATTCTAAATGTCTCTTCCGTGATGTCTTTAGATTTTTTTCATATTTTTTTTTTATTGTTTTAAGATGTCAAGTGCAACAATTTGCATACCCCTGGTGAAATTACAATTTAAAAGATTTTTGTTGATTTTCCTTGTGAAAATAAGCACACATTCTCTACAGAGATCACACTTGTCCAGTTTAACCTACTGGATAAAAAAATATATATATAAAATATGGTTTGTACAAAAGGTATGGCACATTTAGTGTTCTCTGTTTTATTTTCTTCCAATATGTTCAGTTCAGCAAATGAAAAGAAATTGCTCTCTTAAAGATGCAGAAGCATGCCAGATTTAAGTTTGTTCTCTGTAGAGAATGTCAACTTATAATAATAAAAAAAAATGATACTTGAAAAAACAAGTGATGCATATGCTAAGATGCAAAAAAGCAAAAGTCACATGGCACAATACATTTCAAGGGTAGACAGTCTATGAATATTCTGAATGTGGTTCTTTAGTCTACTCTACATGTCCACAGAGTTGACATAGAGACAACAGTTGTCCACTAACTTTTCCTTCAAATGTGTCCCTGCAACAATGAGCTGTGCAGTCCAAGCCTAAAGTAACGTTTTTCTACACACCATTCAAGTCAATTGGGATGGCAGGATGGATGTCATGGATCCTGTTTGCAAACATTCATTTGCATTTCCTTGTACACCACCTGTTCACCGCAAACCATGCATTAGCATTGGGAAGGAAAGGAGATGAATGGGGTGTATTTTAGGGTCCAGGGCCCCCCCAGACTTTCCGCTCACTGATAAGATGATATCGTGTTAAGTGCTCCTCTGGCACAGGGCCCTGTTGATAACTTGAGTTTGTTGCGCAAGCTCTTGGCTGCAGATAAAGAAATGCTTGGTGCTTTATGAATAGTTACCACAGATGATCCTTCAGGCTTATATTGTATCCATGCCTTTGTTTTATATTTCACCGAACTACATGGGAACCACTATAATGACTGAAATGGGAGGGAAGGCCATTCTACCCACCGAGAGAGAGGAGCCATTATTCTCTCTCGGACTCCAGGCCGTGGATGGCTGTGGCATTAGTGGGAATGGAACATGCACTCTCCCGATGATGGAGCCAATACACTACTAAGTCTGGAGTGCATACGCTTGTAAATCCTTTAATGGCTATGAACATTTCTGCAACTTCATTTGTTCTACTGTGATGTCTCATTCATATCAAATGATCTAGTAGCTGACAATTAGATTATTATTTTGTTTTCCTCACAAACAACCTTTATTACATGAATACATGAATAAGAATATACTTCACACTTTAGTCAGCTTACTCTGATCAACATATCAGTAATGGCTTTGAATTCTGTTCTGAATACTTTATATAGTGATAGAAAACATGCTAGCAGTCAGAAAGCTCCAGTTCCACATGCCGATCAGTTAAATACCCAAAGTAGAACGCACATCATAATGAGGTTTGAAGGAGGGACAAACATTATATACTAAGATAAGATAAGATAAGTCCCACAGGTGGGAAATTTGCATTGTCATGACAGAAAGTGGACAGTACATAAAAGAGCAGCAAAAATTAAAAAACAATAGAATAAAAACTATACCAACAGTACATTATAAAAAGTACACTATACAAACAATCTGGAAATATAAATATAAATATTAGAAATTTAACACAGATACTGTATTTTCATTTTTTAATTCGTCATTTTGACTTTTAAGTCTTTTGTGTGGCTCCACTGCCCAACTCTCATTTTTCTCATTTTCAGAGCGCCCTAAAATATGGGTCCCTCGTAATCTCCGCCAGACCATCATCAAGAAAGTCGGGGAGACCGTTAACCTGGTGATCCCATTCCAGGTGAGGAACAGCTGTCCAGATTGTCTCACTCTAATGAGCACATGGCAACTGTGCGTTAGACTTGACACTGAGGTAAACCAAGATTTATTGCATACTACTGAAGGTCAGCTGGTATTAAAGTATCATTACTTATTCTGTCCTCTAGTGTCATGCCCTGGAGTCAAAATTCTGTTCTGGAAGCTTTCTCCAAACAGTTTAAATCAAATCTTCACCCATGCTCCGGTAATACACATGTTTCTGCCGCTACAGCTGGCCTCATGGCTGTCCTCTCTTTACCCAGCCACAAGCAGCAGTCCAGGCCAGACTGAAACTGTAACCCCTGTGGGCCTACAGTACAGTGTTTATGGCAGTTAGTTAAGGGAGCAAGGGCCGGTGCTCTTTGTGTCCGTAACTCTATAAATACACAGAGCTGTGCGGCTGAAACCCGATGAGAGAGGCTGCATACAGATGGCAGCTTGATAAGTGTCAATGACACGAATGGGAACAGCAGCTGTGAAGGCTCAGTGGGGAACAGTGTTACTCAAAAACAGCAGGCCAGTACAAACACACACACACACACACACTCACACACAGACTGATCCTGAGCCAACCTTACAGTGATGAGCTCATTAAGATTCCTTTATACGTGTAACGGTATGCATTTAAAATACCAAAAGGCAATTGCTTTCCACGTACACGTCATTGTTTGCATTTTAGAATCACTGGATCTAGATGTTTTTATTCTTTTTTAAGCAGTCTACGTACACTGTATAGTATGTAAGGGTAATATGAGGTTAATAGTTTGGCCTAACTGGTGTCAAATAGTAGCTATTGTACAGAAAATTACATTGACTGGTTAGAATCTGTCTTTAAAACTATCAATAAAGAAACAAAGATGCCATTTGGCCTCAGAAATAGTCAAGGTAAAAACCAATAAATAATCAATAGCTGCTGTCAGTTGATCAATCACCAAGTCTGAAAGGACAGAGGCACTGTTTGCTAATGTTATGTTGGTTTTTCACAAAACAAACACACATATTAGACATGCTTGCATCAGAAATGAGTATCTATTAGAAGTACAAAAATGTTGATGACCTCAACCTAGAAGGTCTTATAAAAAAAGTAATTAGCACTAGACCGGCTGAAGGTTTAATAATGCTGCCTTTTCTATATGAAGCCTGGCTCTATCTGAAAAACAGTAATGCCAAACGGAGGATAACTGGATGGTGAGGCAATTTTGACAGAATTATTTTGCGCAGGCTGGTACCTTGGAATCCACTATGGAGACTTTTAATGCTATTTTGACAGATCGAATATTTATGTGTTATTATCTGCTTTTCTTGGTGCATATAAGTCCTCCACTTGAAGGAATCGTGCTTTCTTTATACAACTGCAAGAAACAAAAACAAACAAAATGTTTTTATTAATCATCTCCAGGGAAAGCCAAGGCCAAAAGTGACCTGGCTGAAAAGCGGCGAGCCCCTCGACCCCAAGCAGGTGAGTGTGAGGAACAGTGAAACAGACAGCATCCTATTCATCAGGAGGACGGAGCGCAAGGACTCCGGGGTATATGAACTCCAGGTGCAGATTGAGAATGTGGAAGACAAGGCCAGTGTGAAAATTCAGATCGTGGGTAAGTCCTCTGTTCAGCACCTCTGCGATCATATACTTGAAATTATAGCCCTCTCTGATTCACATTTTTGCTCAGAACTGCTAGAGACTGGCCCAGCATCTGTAAAATTATCATAGAACTAGCCTTCATCAAACTACAGCTGCACAAAAGCCTTGCATGTGTAGCAATATAATATATCATATTGAATGTATTTATATCTTGCAGCTCTTTCTTCACATAGTTTTCTAGTTCAAGCAGTAAAGTGTTTTTTTTTTCTCTATTAGACCTGCCCGGACCTCCTCAGTCCCTGAAAATTGTGGATGTGTGGGGATTTAATGTGGCATTGGAGTGGAAACCACCCAAAGACAACGGCAACTGCGACATTAGTGGCTACACCATTCAAAAAGCTGACAAGAAGACCATGGTACGTTCAAATCTGCAGAGAGTGATTTTGTCCAATTTTGGATTATTTAGAACTGCTGAATGTACTACAAAATGTGAAAGACCAGTCAATGGATCAAATCCATTTTGGAATGTGATTTGCTTACCGGGGAGCATTGTGGCATTTGCAGAATGACTAACAGATTGATTGAACATCTACATAATCGCACGGTAAACTGAAAGGGTAAGGCTTTCCACTGTGGACTAAGCTGCTGTGTGAGATAAATGGATGTGTTGAGAAAACATTACATGCCTTAAGATAATGTGTGCAAATACAGGGGGTCCTCGAGTTACAAAGTCTCAACATACGACGTTTTGAGTATCCGACGCTCACATGGCGAACTAGTTTAGCGGCGCGTGGTGGAAGAATGTGCAGAATATGTATGAGTGAGGGAGGACGCTTATCTAACCACAAGCGTTCCATTTGTGTTGCTTTGTTTGGCGACTTTTTGGCCTTTATCACAGCTTCTGATCAAATTTTTTACACTCGTTTTTTGTCATTTTTTCTTAGTGGTGTTTATAGATTTTATAGATGTGTGAGGATAGGGTATTAACTCTTACACCAAAACGACTAGCGCCTAAATTTAGCTTACATCACTGTCGTAGGAACAGATCTCCGTTGTAACTTGAAGACAATTTAATATTTTAAACTGTGCGATAGAGAGGGGCATACTAATTGAGATAGAAAGAAAGATAAACAAAAGAAACCTAGGGTGAGGTATGATTGGACACAGCAGGTCTACACCCACCCACTTTTATCATACCCAAAAAGTATAATTAAGAAATAAACCAAAAATCCCAAAAAGAAGCATTGCACATGAAATCTGAAGGCATAAATGCCAAAACAATAGAGAAACAATGCGAGCATATCATTGTTTTTTTATTAAGCACTCTAAATTTTGTTCCCCCCGTTCTGATGTCAAAATACAGCAGACGCCTCATAGTTGGATCCACTCACAAATTTGTCATACTCATCTAACAGCAGTTCCTGTGCTGTTACTGGCACTATGTCCATTTCATGGGTGTCAAAATCTGGTCCTGGACATCTACTGCAATTACCAGTTTAGTTTCAACCCTACACAGATCAGGAGCAGGGTTGGGCTCTTTTGCCTTAAATCTTAGCGATAAAATTCATCTAATCATCTAATACATCTGCCATCACCCACTGAGGAGATTTGCCTCAATGGATGAGATTCAGTGAGAGAGATTCAGTTCAACTTAGTTTAATTTGACTAGTGCTCAAAACTCTCAGTGAACACAAGAAACACTTCCACTACGATGAACAAATGAGAATTACGATGAACTATTACGAGGAGCTCGGATCAGCCAGCAGAGTGGAGGTCTGTGAGAAAGACAGTTTGAAATGACTGTCAGAAATAGTTCATTAATGAACGTCAGAAATAGGTTTGGAGAAGAGAGAGGGAGAAGAAGATAAAAGAGAGTGAGATGGGTTTGTGTGACTCTTTCTGTCTCTCCCCTGCATTTTGAAATCCTGCCAGTGTCTGGCCAAAGCAGCTAAGCCCCCGGACACACCGCTATAATTGATTAATGTATGTACACTATGCACGAGGGATGCGAGGTGGCAGGGACGCTGTTTGAGTTTTTAGCTCCTCTTGTGACACGCGACTGGCTGCTTGGCTCGAATGCCTCTGTAGGAGAGAAGGACACCATTCAGAGCATTTGAAGACTCCAGTTCCAAAGCTCCAAAAAGACCCTCGCTGCACCTCATCTGTGAGCAACTGCCCCCTCAGCATGGGCCAGGCATGCCCCTCTTCCCCCTCCCAGCCTGTCCAGCAGCCTTGGCCTGGTTTTCAAAGCTGATAGTACACCATGCTACTCGCTCCACTGTTATCTGGAGCCATAAAGATTAGTAGCTAAATAAAAAAGGATCCTGTTATAAGTTTCGACCACTCATCATTATTAGGCCCAATTTATTCCTCTCTCTGCATGTCCAGGACAAATGTGGCGCTTGAGGCTTGGTATCATCACATTTCACTGGACAATATCTCAATCAGAAATCAGAGATGCCCTGCTACTAAATATAAAAGCACTTTAGGCCACTGGTCTTGGAACCCGCCTGTAGGACACCATTTTACTCCCGTCTACCCCTATTGTGCACATTGTCATGCTAATAGCATTAGGCTTAGTAAACGTGTAACACGACACCACAATGCAGAACGCCGACAATGACGGCTGTATAGTTAGATATTTATGAATCGTGAAATACAATATTGGGTGCATAATAAGGTTTAGAATATGTTTGTACCAAAGACATGATGACAGATGAAGATTAACAAGGGAAGTGTTTTTGTTTCTTTAGTTATGTTACACAGGCCACAGAAAACAGCTGGTGGACGACTGTAGGACCCCATCTATACTGGGCCTGTGTCTCTCAGTTATGCATTGACAAGTACATACTTGTGTTTATAGAGGACTGTGCAAGAGTTATAGGCACCTGTACAAATTAATTTTTTTTGCAGCGTCATAAAGTGACTTTCTGCTAGCAAAGATAACAATTACAATAAAACAAGAAAGCAGTAAAAAGGATTTATGCTATGTTTTCTTTGTAAAAAAGTTGTTTTTTGTGAACTGGTAAGGAGATTTCCTAGATGCCTCCCTCAGCAGCTCCTGATTTAATTTAATAAAGGACTGATTGAGTCAAATCAAGCTTCTGATGGAAATTACTAGTAATACTGGGCTTCTACTAGGAACACATGGACATACTGTACATAATCAGTTTACTGTATAATGCTATTTATATTTTTTCCTTTTAGTTTTATTTAGTATATTTTGCAATATTCATGTAAAAAAAAACTTATCTAAACGGGTTTTTTAATATTATTTTCGCAGGTGCCTTAGACTTTGCACACCAGTATGATGATGTGTGTTTGTATTTTTGTGCTTGTTCGGCAGGAATGGTTCACAGTTTATGAGCAGTATCGCCGCACTAATTGTGTGGTGTCGGACCTCATCATGGGGAATGAGTATATCTTCCGGGTATTTGCTATGAACATGGTGGGCCTGAGCCCGGAGCCCTGCCTCTCTAAAGATAGTGCCTACATCCAGAAAACAGGTGAGAGCTGCTGTACACCTAACACAGCTTATATTTATCCCATAATCAACTCGGACATCCATAACAAAAACAACAGGATATATATTTTTTTTAGATAGAAAGTTTGTAATAAAGACATGGTATGCATGGGTTATTCATATTAATAGTTTAAAACGTTTGACCTTATTAAACTATTGTTGGTGGAAAAACAACATTCAACACACTCTTGACCAAAAACTAAAGAAAACAGTGTTACTAATGACTGTTTATTCTATTATCTTTGTAACGGTTAAGTGTTAAATATATTTATTCTTTTTAAAAAGGCCAAAATGTCCTATATTTCTTACTTATTTTACACAAAAGACCACATTAGCTGTTTTTCATCCATTTTTGGCCTAAATTCTTCAGTGGTCACATTTTTGATGTACCCCTAATTCATTTGTATACTGATATAGTTAAAGCCAAATAATGATTAGAATAAACAGGGATGGTTAACTATTAGTGTTAAAGTGCATTATTAGTCTTAAATGCATTCATGTAATTACTATTTAAATATAGTCAATATATTTACATATTTACTTTTACATTTGATTCTCATTCTGCGCTTTCAACATTTGTGCACATTTCTGCTTGTTTAAAGGTGGATTAATGGTGGAAACATGTCAAAATTGTACTCTTGCTACAAAATAACGCTGTACACACAATTTTTCTAATAGAAAATCAGAAATTAATATCAAATTAGACCACGCTCACATGGTCTAACCGCATCTTGTTAAGGAAAATGTTTTATTGTATTTTCCTACATGGTACAATGACATTGTGTTCTGTCTGAAGGTATTGTGTACAAGCCACCCAACTACAAAGAACACGACTTTTCAGAGGCGCCGAAGTTCACCCACCCCTTGGTCAACCGCTCAGTCATTGCAGGCTATAACGCCACTCTCAGCTGTTCTGTAAGAGGCATCCCAAAGGTGAGTGCGTTTGAACCATGACGTAAAGGGGCAAAGGCTACTATTTTGGCACATGACATCAGCTTGCTTGGATCTCAAAATGTTCTTGCATGTGAAAACCTTTTGAAGAAAATGCACTCAGGGCAACAAATGGCCTGGATTATTTCTGGATACAGAAAATCTGAGAAAACTGACAGCTGGCAAAATAACGTGTGATCAATTATTTATTTGTTATAAATAAGAACATCAAACAGAACAAGAAGGAAGAGAGAGGGAGAAAATTAGGACAAATTATAAGGATTCTGATCCCACCCCCCACCCCTAGGATCTCAAGGCCAACACAGAAGGCGAAAAAAACAACTTACATAAGTTGTTTGATGTTAACAATAGCATTGGATAGGGTCTGGATGTTCCTGCATTTTGTGCCATCCAAACAGGCCAGAGAAAATTCTAGCCCCGAAATATCTAGAGAAGTAGCAGACCAGTTGTTCTTGCAGTGCTTATAATCTTTACCTGGTGTATTCAATGTATGCCTAGATAATTTGAGGATTAGGATTATGCACTGAAAAACGTTTGATTAAAACTGTCTATATATTTTCAACATTAAAAAATGTATATTACACAAACACATTTATCACATTTATGTCTTTCAGTTGACTTACTTTGCTTGCTTTGTGTTGATGTAAAACATTTCACTCTTGTGGAAATAATGTCAACATTTGAATCAAGCAAATTCAATGTCTCACTTTTTTTTAATTGAAATATTCATCCAGTCTGAGTTTCCATTACCCTGACATTTTTTTCCGTATCAGCTTTAGCTTTCTACCTGCATTAAAAACAAATAAAAACTGGAGGTACGACATTCAGAGTTGCTTAACTGGATTAATGACCACAGTTTATTCTAACCCTGAGAAGTCAAGAAGCATTAAGAGCAGCTTCGGGTCTTAAACCGAAACAGAAAAAGAGCTGGCAGAAAGATTAAGCAAATCTTCTAAGTCTAGGAATGTGCTGCGTCTGTCGCTGCAGATAACATTCGTAGGTGTGTATTCCCATTTTGGACCAGCAGCGAAAAAGAGCTGACAAAATACTTTTTAGCATTACTCTGATCAACGCTACAACAACAACTGTTTATATACATATTTATCCAAAAAAAATCACGGCCATATGTAACAGCCACTAATTCCCTATTAGAGTTTCAAATTTCTCCAATTGTGTCTACTCAGCCCAAAATCACGTGGTACAAGAATAAGATGGACATCTCAAACGAAGCCAAGTACCGCATGTTCAGCAAGCAGGGGGTTCTGACGCTGGAGATCCGGAAGCCGTGTCCGTTTGATGGAGGCGTTTACATGTGTAAAGCCGTAAATGCCAGTGGAGAGGACGTGGTGGAGTGCAAGCTGGAGGTTCGCCGTAAGTACCCTGCTTAACCCTCAGCGCTTTCAGAAAGCTTCCCTTTCCTGATCCACAGGGCAAATGTAGATTGACAGTACTGTGTTGTCTTTCTGATCTTTCAAACTGGGAAGTGACATATATTTGAGCTTTCTCCACATGTCTCCATTGCTCAAAATAAGTTGGAATCGGTAACTTCCCTATAAATGTTGAATGCAATCTTTATAACATTGTGTGTTCCCGTTTTATTGTATTGTATAGAGTTCTTTTGAACTGAAGGACATACGCCGATCAGCCATAACATTAAAAGCATCAGCCTAATATTGTGTAGGTCCTCATGGTGCTACCAAAAAAACTCTTACCCATCAAAGCATGGACTAAACAAGGCCTCTGAAGGTGTGGTGTGGTATCTGACACCAAGAGGTTCAAAGTAAATCCTTTAAGTCCTGTAAGTTGGATTACTGGGTCAGGCACATCCCCTAGATGCTTGATAGGATTGAGATGTTTAGGTAAGTGGTGCATGTCAAAGTAGCATCCAAATGAATGTCAGGACTCAAGGTTTCCCAGCCGATCATTGCTCAAAGCATCATCCTGCCTTCATCGCCTTGTATCTTAATGCAGTACCTTCTAGCACCATCTCTTCCGCAGGTAATACACTCTATGTGTAAAAGAAAACATGATTAATCAGGGCAGCTTCTTTTGTTGTGCCATGGTCCAGTGTTGATTTTAGGTGCTTTCACAGTCGGCAAGCTGTGATGCACTGTGTTCTGATCCATTTTTATTATAGCCAGCGTTAACTTTTTCAGCTCCTTTGTGGGATCAGACCAGACTAGCCTTCGCTCCTTATGCATATGGATGATTTATTGGCACCCATGAACCCTGTCACCAGTTCATTGGTTGTCCATAACACCAGAACCACTAGAATCACCTCACAAGACCTGCCGTTTTGGAGATGCCACGACTCCTTCATCTACCCGTCACAATTTGGTCCTTGTCAGAGTGGCTCAGATCCTGAAGCTCATCCATTTTTGCTGCTTCCAAGACATCAACTTCAGGAACTAAACCTTGCTCCCTAAAATAGGTGCCACTGTAACAAGATAATCAACGCTTAACCTGTCAGTGGTTTTAATGTTATGGCTGATCAGTGTTTATGACTGATATTGTTGTGTTACCATATGAATTGCACCTCCTCATATTTACTCATGTGACTATAGATATATGCTGACAAAAACAGAATCCATGGTTTCATTCCCATACAAGGCTGTCCCAGCAGGCTTAGTGTAGGTTGGTGTAAAGTCTCATGACTTTCCCCAACACACATGAAATCCAGAACCAAAGAATTTTTTCAGCGGTGAGCCACTGTTCAAAATGCAGTCCAGTTCGGGCTCTAGGCTTAAACCATGTCTGAAAAACTTTCCATAAGCTCCCTAGCCTTGTATGTTTACATCAGTGCATTCCAGAGAAACATGGACATTTCTGGCATATATCGAAATGTATTTGTTTTATTTTACAATATTAACTTCATAAAGTGGACCTGAAGATGTATCTTCCAGATGTCCAGAATGGATCCTTCTCCAGAGATCCATAATTTCTGATGTGTGTGAAACTTTAATCCTTACTGCTTGCTGTTTCCTGTTTCTCCTCACCCTTCCCCACTGACTCCCTCAGATCGTGAATAAAGTGAATAAAGGTTTGCTCTGTGTGAAATGGTGTGAAGGTAAGCCCACAACTATACAGCTAGCACCATGCAACATCCACTCTCTCCTACACCTGCTTCTATATTTTCCATATCAAATTTATTTTCACTACAAAATTAGTTTCACTACAAACATTTGTTACAAAAATAGTCCATGTGAAATTGTAGTGATCATGATGTAGCTGTCTAAAATAATCAAAGTTTTTCATATAGTAGGGCTGTAACGATATACGATACAAAACCGAATTCGCGACACTCCCCTTCCCGTATAACTCCTTCACGTATACAGTTCCCAGAAACATACGTTTTTCGCCATAATAGGAGGATTTTCACATCAGTTTCTTTTATTTAACCAATAGCTGAGGGTCTTAGGGTTTCAAAGACCCCTCCCACAAGTTTACAAATACAAGCACGGACGGACTCTGAATTGATTCGCTGTGAGTACATGTAAGTTATGACACTGGGCTTAAAAGTGTCTATAAGCTGGCTGGGTTGTGA
>JBBPCY010000039.1:18528036-18542191 GCA_037974405.1 Brachyalestes nurse
GAGAGAGAGAGAGAGAGACAGAGAGAGAGAGAGAGAGAAAGAGAGAGAGAGAGAGAGAGCGCAATATGGCTAATAAATTATCGAATTTGTAAACATCTATATGCTTTATTGGTTGTTTGATTCATTTTTACCATTTACTGTAAATGTTTAATTGACAATGACTGAAAAAATGCTCTATTAACTTCTCATGGCATTTTTCTTTGGTTGTGTTTTCATTAATACATATTTTCTTACATTTCTATCCTTACTTTGCAGCTCAAATCACCAAAGACGACCAGAAGAAGTAAGATGCACAGCAGACTCTGGGACGGACACCCTGGGGCACTAAGTGCCCCTCTTTCAGTCCTCCAGACTTAAAACAGACCTCAGGATGTGTCAAAGGTCATACTACAGAGCATAAACATTTCATTTGCTTAATTTGCGTTTTCATGCGAGTTCATGCACTGTATTTCTATGCATCATGTCCACCTAAAGTGCATTATTTAACCATCTCACTCATTAGTTGTGTGTCAGTGTTTCATTTTAATTTCATTTCAATCGTTTGGAGTGAAGATATGGATGCTTGATCGATGTTGACCCTAAATAATGAGGAGGAATGAACATATGCATCACTCTTTTGAGGTTTTCTTGTGTTTTTCTTTCACGTTCCTATGTGTTGTCCTGTAATTTAAGATTAAATAAATGTGCTGAATAGTGCTCAGTGCTGGACCCTGGTCTTTATTGAACTATGTTCCTCGTGTGAAAACCCAACACTTTAGACTTAAGGGACAGTCACTAATATACTCTTTACAGGTCTTCAATGCTTAGTTGCACTTGTTACCCTGCGTGCACACCGCCGGCGGCGAGAACGTCAAAATTTGCCCTGGCCGCCCTGCCAACGACGCTGTACAGAGATTTTTGGACGCTGTGACGTACATCGAATGCTTGTATTCAAAGGGTCCGCAAATCAAACAAGCTCAAGGTGTGGACTTCTACATTTCAATTAGTTGCCGCTGAACCGCTTCATAGCTCATTACCATAAAGTTGACCTGATTTCAACTCTCCTTGATGCTCTCGCCGCCCAAGACGAGCCGTGCCGCTGCTTGCTGCCGGCTCACATTGAAAATGAATGACTTCCGGCCATTTTGACGCTCTCACCGCCGGCGGTGTGAACGCAGGGTAAGGGATGTAAAAACCAGTTGGTGATTTATAATCAATTCTAAGAATATTCATTGTCCAATGTGGTCAAAAAAATCTTTAGTATGAATATTTTTAAATAACTAATTTTTATGACATTCCCACTGTTTAAATAGTTGCATACACACATTTGTGCTACAAAAAATAAAGTCAATGCAATTTGTAGTGAGATCAGAGCTGTCATGATACAACATATCGCTTCTAAAATAATAGAATTTGAATTGAATCATCAAGATTTACATAGTTAATAATTTCCCCATAGCTAAATTCCAATCAATATTCCTAAAAAATGTTCAACTGCACCTTTTTAAAATAAATTAAAACCAGTTTTGTTGTGTCCTGGATCGAAGAGACCATGACCATTAGCCCACACACAGCCAACAAGATCCCAGAATTAACTGCAGATAGCCAAAGCCTATGGGTAAGCATGAACAGCACGGTGTCTGTAGTTGTCGGGGCACATCCCGAATTCTCCCATGCAAGTGCTTCAGTGCAGGTTTGGAGAGAATGAAATGGTGAAATAGGATCCAGACACGAGTGGCGTCAGAATTAGAGTTGGCCGTGAACAAACTGTTCCAGATTAAAGGACTACGATGAATAATGACCTAGACTGGTATTTCGTCTTATATAAATAATACCTCATGAATAAAGTCCCACATTTTAACCTCATACCTTTCAGCTGCTTAAAAAAAAAGTTTAAAAGGTTGAACTGTTTTTGGGCCAAACCTGCTTTTCATAGGAAAGAAGACACTGTGATGAACATGAAAAATAATTATGCGTTACATTATGCGTAAACAGAATGCATGTTTGGGAAAGTATGTCAGAGAGTAGTAAAGAATTTGATTTATTAGTGACATTTTCTCAGCTCCATTACTGAAAATGGGTTCATTCCATTTTTTGCATGGCCTTGGAAAGAACAGAGAGATAAAAAAAAAAACACCTCCTTCTAGTGGCTGAGTGAGTTTCATGAAATTAGTACAGTGTGGCCCGATAGAGCCCATACATCAGTAGTTACAAAAGCATAACTCATCAGATCTACAATCCTAAAGTCTGTTTAACTTGCTCTTAATCACAAGACTATCCCTGATTATTGTGACTGATGTGACACACGTTCTGTTCCTACTGTCATACAGTGCTGTTATTTGGATAGGACCGATCAACGATGCCATCAAAGATGAGATTAACCTGTCATAAACCAGGGTGGTCCTTGGTGTTGATTACTCAGTTTCAATAACTCCAGTCAGTCATATGGATGCTCAAGATGGCAAAACACTCCAAGAAGGTGTGGGTGGGGGGGGCTGAGCAGCAAACCCATCTGTCTCACTGTCAGCAGGCCTATTTTTCATCATTAACGCAGTTCAAAGTCTTCACACCTTATCAGGAGCGGGGTTCCTCCATGTTAAGTTATTAATAGGCCTCTGGGGCTCGGCTTGGCTGCGCTAAGTCACAGAGACAGACTGCATGTTCTTGGAGATGTAACCTAAGACTGAGAATACACAGGAGGACTCTGTTGACAAGACCATAAACTGCACTGCCAAATTGCTCGAGGGCGTTTGTTTGTCACCAGGCACCAATGTGGCAGAGCACACAAGTGACAAACTGTAAGCTTCTGTTTTAACATCATGTCAAAATAGCTTTTCTGAAAGCACCATTTTCCACCAATATACATGTTTTTCTCTTGGGCTGAAAATGCAGATTTGACATTCAAAACCATATTTTTACCTCAGAACTGGGGACAGTTCTCTCATACAGATCGTGTTAGAAGTGCGGAGAAAAATCATAATCAGGGCATAAGAATGGCTGCAACACATGAACAAGAGGAAAGTCAACATGAGTCACAATGCATCTTCCTTCTATACGATGAGGTGCTTCGAAGTGAATCCTGTTTCTGGGAGGGTTTCTGAGCTAGCCAAGCATTTCACTTGATAGTAGGTGGAAGGAGGGGGAGAACATTATTGGTAAATATTTTTCCCCCCAGGCCACGGGTGCAAAGTAATCAAAACTTTGATATAACTTCAATATGATCTGGGACATGAGCTAACAAGGTCAATTTTAACTACAGGTTGACAAACATTTTACAAGCGTAAGTTTGTATCATTCATTATCATGAAATAGTACGAAAAAATTGTTGCATGTAAGATCTTGAAGCTTCAAAAGCAAAGCATCCTTAAGTGTGTTCTATCTTATAGTGCCCTCTAGTGCTAAGGGCATTATACTGACAACCTGAAATGGCAAAGAGCAGAAAAATCTCACACAAATATCAAGTAGGTTTCTTTACAAATCACCAGATCAGACAGTTCATATTCTTTAACTGAAGTATTTGAGGACCAGCATTTGAATTAAAAAGCAAAGAAACCAAATCAAACATAAAATATAAAACAGACGAAAACAAGAGACGAATATCCCTCTGTAATTTATTTTGTGCAGCTTCAAATCATTACTTTTAAGTATTTCTAAGAAGTAATTTGTCGTAACTCTATACATCCACATTATATGTAACAATACACCAGGACAGCAGAGAAATGCCAAAATGATACAGTATAACATCATATTCATTAAAGTAACAGTCCCAAACTAGCATTCTGGACATTCAACATGGTATCAAAGAGTTATCAGAAAGGCTGCAAGTTTGGTCTTTGTACTCGAAAACGAAGGGACAACGCACTCAGAAAAGCAATACAAATCATTCCTTGGAAAAAATCTCATGAAAAAAATCCTTTATCAAAAAGGGGAGCAATATTAAAAGAAAATGCATTTACAAAAATAGTAAGCACCCCCCCAAAAAGTGGACAATAATGAGGACTCAGGAGCAATGAATAATCAACAATGCTCTGGGGGGGAGGGCAAGTCTTATTGCTTTAGTGAAACAACAGGTTGAAAAATGTTACATCATGCAAAGGCAGAGAAGGAGAAATGCAACCTGAGCTCTTCCAGAATTTCTTCTCTTTCACAAACCGATTTAAAAGAACATTTTCAGGCTTCAATCACACAAACGCTTCTCTTATGCAAGAGATCAGACCGCCCCTTCTCCCACCCCTCCTCTCTCCATGCACCGACGCATCTCGCAGCTCCTGATGATTCATGAGCGCCTAGAATTAGAAACGCGCTAAATATTTCATGAGAGACAGAGAAAAATAGACAGCTTTTTTCTGAGCTTGTTAGACACTGAAAATACCTGCTTTTGAGGTTAAAAATACATCTGGAGCTTTGCATTTTTTAACGTTCGGAAATGAGTACAAGGAGAAAGTTAAATGCGAAGCTACCTTACAATGCTTTCTGAGTCAGGGCAAATCAATTTGAGGACACATCTCGGGGAACGTATGCTCGGTCTTGCTACAGTATGAGTAATAAGAAAAGAGAATATTTGAGTCCATTTAATGGTTATCCTCAGTCACTCATAAATGGGAAAACAGAAAACAACCACAGATGATCTTATCAAAGAAATGATAACAGATTTCCTTTTTTTTTTTTTTAAGTATTGGCCAAAAGTAAATGATCTAAAAGTCTACTGCACACATGTAATAGCAATCATTTGCTAAATACAAGTCTAGGGTGATTTTAAAACCAATAAATAACTCAATCTTAATAAATACTTTCACCCAAGCAGTACCTTCAGAAGCTAGGGTGGGGGGTGGGGGGGTCAGTGCTCAACATCTGGTTGACCAATTCTACTACATTCAGTGGGGAAAAGCATCATATTTGTCAGCATCTCACTGTCGTACATTACATTGCTACTTCAAGGTAATTATATGATAGTAAGGAAAAAGTGAAGCTGGTGTAAAACCTATGATATCTGTTAGAAAACAAGGACGTAAGTAACAAAAACAAAACCTAATTCAACACACTAGACTGCCTCACTTGAAGACCAACTTGAAGATGTGATGAAACATGATCACACCTGACTAAAGAAACGTTCACATTTTGGTCACCCCAGAGGCGTAGTTAGGATCTTTAAACGTTTGAGAGTATCGTTTTAAATGAAACACTGAGTGGGGAGGCGGGTTTGCTTGCCTCGACTGTGTGTCACCATGAAGCCTGGGAATGGCAGGTGATTAAAATGAGATCAGGGCTATTACCTATTTTTAATAATTATTTTTAAGATTCAGGTCTAGTCATAAAGCATTCAGGGCTGTGAACCGAATGCGTGGGCCTAACAACGCCCCTGGGTCACCCCCTAAGATGTGAATAGGCTTTCAAAATTAAAGATTCAGATCAATTAAAAAAAAAAAAAAAAACAAGAAATGAATACAAATGATACGATAGTGTTGTTACTAGCTGATCACTGCAATATGACACTTCTATATTTTCCCCTCAGCTGAACAGAGGAAAATCACTTTTGTTATTTTTGTAAGCAAGCAAGGAAAGCCATTCATTCACAATCAAGAATAACTATACATTTGTTCAGATGAAGAAGTCACTTCCCACAGACGACTTAAGCTCATCTAGATTTTACAAGGCGGAAGTGTTCGTTCATTTTCCTCTAAAATCACCATTGGTAGTGTACAGTATGGTGAGACCCAAATTGCAAACGAGAGACATTCTTTTTTTTTGGCTCTTGAGGCACTTTGAACTTCCTTTTGACATTTTGTTTCAATCACCTCAGGAGCAAAATGGTGGTGGTCCCCTTGCAATTCTGACCAATCAACCTCTGATTGACAGAACAGTCCAAGTAACGCACATACAATGAGTGTTTGCATGTTTGTGAATGTGTGTGTTTTTAAAAAAAAAAAATGAAAAAGAAGTAGTGCTTATGCCACACGACTGTGAAAACTGTGTTCAAAATCAAGTTGTTTAGAAAATTCCAGAAAAAGAGACGAAAAAAAGTGCCATACATGAGGCCAATCCCTGGGCAGAAGAAGAGAGCATGTTGGGATGAACAGAAGGAAAGAATATATGAAAGAGATAAGAGAGAGATAAGGAGGGAGGGAGAGGGGGGAGAAAGAGAGAGAGAAAAGAAAGAGAAACAGGACAATGCGAGGGCTGGAGCTGAATTACCCTACTGCGGGTAGCTGTTCTGTTGTCGGCGTTTAGCAGATCGCATTTTTTCAAATCGCGACTCCATCTCTTCCAGAACTTTAGGGGTATAACGAACCACCAGCTTGACGGTGCCCTGAGCTGCCTTTAACAGCTCCACTGCCTTCTCATGGTGCTCCCCCTCCACACTCTATGAGAGAAATAAACAAAAGCTTTTGAGCAGATGACTGTGTAACATCACATGAATGTAAGAAGAGCCATCTTGCTAAAATTAATTAGATCAAGTTGTGGCAATATACTGGGTACACCAAATGTGAGAGCAACAAACTTTATCCTGATTTGGCACTCTATTTTAAAGAGTTTTGTGATTAATCAGACCAAAGCTACAAAAAAACAAACAAAAAAAAAAACCCCTAAATGGTCATAATCAAATATTGCTTAAAATATGACTATAAAACCAAAGCTTATAAAAACGTCATCGTTTCTATGAGGAATAAAAGCACTGTTTAACAGATCACAGATTGTGTCTATACGGTCTACGTACCACTCCATTGACAGACAGCAACTGGTCTCCCCTCTTCAGGCCGCCATGGCGGTCAGCAATGCCTCCAGGGATGATGCGGGAGATATAGATGGGGGAGTTCTGTTCCTTTCCTCCCATGATGTTAAAGCCCAGACCCTCCTCTGTCTTTGGGAGCTCCACAACACGAGGGTGAGAGTGACCCTCGCTGGCAGCAAAGGCTGCCACTGTGGCCTGCATTCATTTAAATTAAGTAAATTAATAAAGCTAAATTAATTCCGTTTATTCCTTTTTGGATACACAAGCATATTGCAAATCATTATCATATTAACAGAATTGGGCTAAACATACATTAGTGTCTTGAGTACTTTGGACTTAAAATAACATTTTTTTTCTCTCTGAGAAGATAACGCACAATCAACTTCAGTTGTTATTATATGATGAAAAATATAAATCAAATGGAGAAACTGTAAATATTCCATTCAAAATGAAACAGTCTGTTTCAAGTCATGCAGTCTCTTCAGGTAATTCGAACATGTGCTGAAATAAACTTGTGCAAAGTGCAACACAAAGAGGGCATCCTGGAGGGCTCTGGACTCAATCAAAAGGACACAGATGTGGACCACTGTGGTCACAACAGATGCAACTTGGACGCAGTTATCTTCCATTACGCACAAGCAGCTGGTATGTCGTGTGATGGTAAATATACACCAGACATTTCTCTCTGCCAACCACGTATTCAAAATAAAGTCAAAGTCACTGATACAAAATGGATAAAGCCAATAGAGATTCATAATCACGTATGTCCAAGCATGTCTGTTTTGTAAAATATGTTTGCAAAAAGTGTAAAATATTTATTCCAACATAACTTCCTGTAGCCGTTGTCACAACCTTATGTACCCAAAATGCTTTTAGAAGATGAGGTTCAAGACCTTCACAGTCTAAATATCACAGAACAATAAATTATTATCAAACAAAAAACTTGAATTACACCTTCCTTTGGCAGGAACTACCAATAATATTTGTAAGACATAAGAAGGATAATTGATCCCAGAGCAGTTTAAAAGTGAAATTAAGGCAGTGCCCACCAGTCACGGGTATCGAGAACCAGTATTAAATCGGTTGATGACTGGTTAATAATAAAATATGGATAAAGCTCAAAGGTGCTGCTATCTGTATTTATGCAACATTAATGCATTCTAACACAGCTGGCATTTTCAAATGGTTGATGGTAGACTGGATCATTGGGAGGGACAGAAACATCACCACCAGACATTCGTAGCAAATGCTCCTCCCTCAGTATATACACGGGAAACTCACAAAACAATTGATCTTATTTTTTTTTCATTAATAATTAAGTTACTGCTAAAACTTTCCACATCTTTTTGCATCAAATTATGGAGAGTAGTATCAATAGGAGTACTGATAAGCATCGGTATCTGTAAGTAATAATTATATTGGTATTAGTAAAATCCAAACAATACCGATCCCTTCTGTCTACTTGCTGTGCCCTGTGTTTCCTGCTACAGGGTTTGAATAAGGACTGCAGGACGTAAAACCCAAATGAAAACATCAAGAATACATTTGGATTTTAAGCAACAAATTACAATGATGTTAGACCTCTGGGATTTTTTCAAAAATAAAAATCACAGGTAAGTGTTACTTCTACAAATGAACAAAAAAAAAAATTACCTTTGCTGTGGCATTAGCCCGAACCTCTGGACTGCTGTTGATATCCACCGTCTCATACACGTGTTCATAAACCTGCAAGCATGAAAAACAGAGGAAAGATGCAAAACATCAACAGACAATGCCTTAAACAATATTCTACTTAATATTCAGTTGCCACTCAGACATGTGAATCAAACACTATCAGGACCACAACTGGCCAGTGCTAACAGTATCTCAGAGTAAACATCTAGAAACTGTTAGTCACTGAGACAACTCAAAATACATGAAGAATCCTAGCTTAGGACTCCTGCTTTGAGATGCTTCATCAGTACAGGTCCCAGGAGTTGATCCTGAGTAACCGGGTATGGTGAATAAACAGCTAAGTGGACAGCACTGCTGAGTCACTCAGCAGTCCATGTTCTTATCAACTACTGAGGCATAACTCTCCAGTCACAGTCACGCACCATCACCTGCCACAGAACAGCTCAAATTAGGTCATTCCTCCAGGGGAAAAAACATGAGTGGCCCGAGTGTTGGAAGTATGAGTAAAAAAGCCACACTGCTCCATAGGAGGGCTCATTTAACAAGCACGCGTAGGCACAGATCTGAGAGATGGGCTAAGAATGAGTTGATCTTTCCTCAGGCGTGAATGGGCTAATGATACCGCGTGTAGTATTCACAACTTGCAGCGCCTGTGAGAAAAAGAGTCACTCGTGATACTGCTGTAGCGATAAACTAATTATGTTTCAGTGGCCTTTTTAAAGCTATCTTCACCACCAATTCTGTCATCTAGATATTCAAGCTCTCTGAAAACTTATCATACAAGAAATATACATTTATATTCCCACTGAGGTCCCAGGTAAACCCTTATTCTACCAACCAGGCATGTTTAACTGAGATGCGTGTTACTTACTACTATTGGCTGCAGGTACTTTTTAACCATCGAGTTAAGAGTGGTTGTAGATAATCAAAAAATCTAAATATTCAGGACAATCTGTAAGACAGTTATTCTAATGCACTATTATGCAGTCAACAGTCAATTTCTAGAAAATTAAGGGTCATGCGATAAAGGCTCCTCAAACAAGGTTTGCAGAAATTACACGCCTGAGTCTGAGGTTACCAGGCATGATTGCTGAAGTTCCGTACCACTAAGCGGAGCTGGTGGCCTAGTAGTTAGGGAGTTGGCACTGCGTTGTGGTTAGGGAGTCGGCAAACACAGAAAGTTGTGGTTCGAATCCCAGGACTGCTAGCTGCACCACTGAGGTACCCTTGAACAAGGTACCATCCCCACACACTGCTCCCCAGGAGAGGGTGTTTCTGGCTGTCTGCTGCTTCGATTGGTGAATGGGTTAATTACCAAGAAGATCTTCGTGTTGTTCATGTATGACAAATGGACACTTAAACACTTTATATATGATTTACAGTAAACCCCTGAAATTCATGGGGGTTATGTTCCAAGAGCAGCTGCAAATTGTGAAAAAAAAAATGCAAATTTGTGATGTGGTTAAAAAAATGCTCCCAAAACACTATAATTTCATTTTAAACTAAGCTTAACACATTGCGCTTAAAAAATGAAAAGGTGAACCCGTATTCGTACTTCGTGTACACTGAACTGCTGTCTCCCGCAGTGCTAGAATGTAAAATACTGATGTTACCGCTGTATAGACTGTACTGCACGCGCCTTTTCTTTGGTATGTGTTGTCATTTTCTTTGGTATAAGCAGGGTAGCATTCCCGCTGGACTGCAGCTGCTAGAGGTACACATTTACTTTGTGTTCTCTCAACGGCGCAAAAAAAGTATAGTTATATTTTCTATTAAATTTTACTGAATTTATGTTAATATTCATGTTACAAAATTAGTACATTATATTTTTCTTAATATTACAGCACTAAAATGTATGAAAAATTGTTTTAGACATTTGCGGTTTCCAGAGGCCAACGAACTCTGAACAGCGACTTCACGGGGGAACACTGTATAACATTACTGTGAAATTACATTTCTGAGTGTACTGTGGGTGTCCAGAGTACTTAGAGAACACTGACCAACTACATGTTTCATTATAAAGAGGGCATAATTAGGCCCCTTTCCTTTGATTTAAAGCACCACAGTAAAGTGAAACACTGAATACATTACATTATATTCATTTGGCAGTCGCTTTTATCCAAAGCGACTTACATTATGAGGAAACAATCAAGTTTCAGAACAATGTGAGAACCAGAGAAGAGAACTAAGTGCTAAAATCTTTTTGAAGGGAGTAGTGCAAGATAGGAGAGGAGATGCCCGCTGAACAGATAAGTCTTCTGGAGGATTTTGAAGCTAGAGAGGGATTCTGCTGCTCTGGTTGGCTTAGGCAGCTCATTCCACAATTGGGAACAAGGAATGAGAAGAATCTGGACTGGGTTTGCCTTGTGTCTTTTAATAGTATTTAGTTCTATTTTTTTATGTGGGATCACTGGTTCCTCTCTGTCTGTTCTAAATAAACAATAGAAAACAGATCTATTGTGTATCAAGTTTCTAAAACATGGAGACATAATATTTTTACCATATTGCCCACACCTACCAGTACTGTACTCTGGCTCAAACATACGTTTGCATTTCTGCATGCATTACAGAACCCAGAGCGCTGCTATTACCCTGATTCCTCAGGAATCATATCTGGGGGAATAGCTGTGGTAGCTAGTTTGTTTGTAATCAGTGTGTGTGTGTCTCACTGAAGGACTTTAAGGGATGAGAGTAACCATTTTGTCATTTTTGCATATCTACTGCCTGACAAGTAGCTTGAAAAGTCTGTCATCATGAGTCAAATTAATCACATGAAGGAAAAAGCTACAGTGTCTTCTTTTTCAGACAGAAAATCTCTCCTAGTGATGATGAAACAGATTTTCATGTGTAAAATCAGCAAACTTCAAGCAGTACAAATTCTAAACTGTGCCACTACATTCCTAACACACTAAAACTTGTCAATGTTCTACTCATTGTAAGGCAGACTAAATTTGTATACTTCGATGAGGTAACTCAAATAAGGCTTTCAACATGAGGTAATGGTTTGTGATCTTAGAAAAGAAGGGTGCTACCCTTTGCCAGAGCATCACATCGTGCTTTTGGCCTCAAGAGGCTGAAAAAAAAAACGACAGATGACAAAGCAGCAGGGTAGAGCTGACTCAACTGCCAGCAAGATCTTAGGCTCGCTACATGGGCAGCAGCACTTTTCATCTAAGAACCGCGTCTCTGAGATGAGAAAGGATGGAAGAAAGTCACAGCAACCCTGCTATTTGTGGAGGCTTTTAGTGCAAAAGTAATTAGTCTTTCATTTTCCTGGGCCAAACCTAGATCCTTTTATTGAGCATATTATCCTATGGCTAATTAACTACATGGCTTAATAAAACTACATAGCTCTGCTAAAGTCCTCAATATGTTGTCTGCAAGACCACAGGATAAAGTGACCAAAGCTGAACTAAATACTTCAGAAATGCATAAACCTGACAGGAGTTTGTAAGTTGCAATAAAATGTTCAGCGATGGGAAGGATGAGAAAATATCAGTGATTCAAGTGATCAAAGCAATGCATTAAGAAGGTTAGACTGTACAGGTCACACATTTCCAGTCATCTTGAATGAAAAACTGTTTTCAGGAAAAAAAAAAGAACAGTGTATTATATATCTACTAATATTTGTAGCTACCAAAGGCGGCCCAAATTCAGAAAACGTGACGATATTAATGCAAAGACATCAATGTAAGCTTACCTCCCGAACAGCATTGCAGAACTCGCTTTGCAAAACCCTCTGCAGGGCCTGCAGCTTCTGAGGAGGTACTTCCCCTGTCCTCTGGAGCTTGTCCAGCAGCTCGATGGCACGAGAGATGTCTGTGAAGGGAAGTATCTGTGAGGCAAGACCAGACCACCAACCAGGCCTACCACTTGACCGACACCATCTGGAGATGTGCTTTTTGTTGGCAAGGAACACTGGACTTAATTACTAGTGAAAAGCTCTAACAGTCATGATATTTGTTGCTTTAAAAATGGTAATACTTTCCTTTGAAGCTATTTAAAAGGGATCAAATGTCACCTTGTCAAAGACCATGTCTGACACTTTTTGTCGTCTGTCAAACAGCTACCAAGTTTAATAGAAAGGTGTTAAAAATCTGTTTCCCTCCAGTTCTGTTACACAACATGTAGAAGTTACATAAATGTAACAAAAACGGAACGTCCAACCATAAGTACCATTTATTTGTACTGTCCAACCATAGTACCCCTTATATTGAACTGTCCAACTATAGGTACCATGAGAGATCTGAACTGGATTTCTTAAATGGAGGTTGTCTGAAGCACTGGACTTAATTACTAATGAAATGCTCTAACAGTCATGATATTTGTCACTTTAAAGATGGTAACGTACTAATTTCTTTGAAGACACTTAAGAGGCATCAAATGTCACCTTGCCAAATAAGAGCAACTTTGTCTGGCACTTACATTATTTCCTGTCATCTGGCAAGAAGCCACGAAGAGAAAGATATTAAATCTGTTTCTATCCAGTCCTGTTCTGTCCCACAGGACGTAAAGGTTGCGCAAAGGTAACAAAAACAGAACGTCCAACCATAAGTAACACTTATATGGACTGTCCAACTATAGGTACCCCTTATATTGAACTGTCCAACTATAGGTACCATTTATACTGAACGGTTCAACCAAATGGATAATTTATAATGAATCATCCAATCACAGGAACCATTTATGAACTGTCCGACCATATGTACCATTTATATGAGCTGTCCGACCATATGCAGAGATCCATGCTGTAAAAGTTAGATATTTGAGCTTACCTGGGTCTGTAAAGTCTCAATAAAAATGTTTTTACCTAAACTTTACTTATTACCTCAACTAGCTACTGGCAAGTCCTAGAATACACACAAAAGATTAACTAGCCTATAGCGGGCTATTTTAGTTTAGCTTGAGTAAATAACCCACGTATTTTACAAGTACGAGTCTGTCTTTGTCAGAAGATCTCCTCTACTAAACATTTAGATGTCATTCGTGTCATAAAAATACAAATTTGATCTGTTTTTAATTCAGAAATCTTAAAAAGAGGTTGAAAGGAGAGCTAGCATGTTCGGGCTAGGTCTTAGCTAGCATCACAAACAGGCTGTTCAAAGCAAAATACGTCTCGTTTACAGTTGAAACGCGGAATGCTGTGTCGTAGTGTGTTGTTTACCTCTTTCTAGTCTCACGGGTTCCCCCAACGAGGCCATTTTAGCCCGGAATAATCCTCGTTCTGCTTGAGAAAGACTCAATCAGGTAGCACCGTCTCCCTGCTGTTTACTGCTAATGCTTAGAGATTAAATTGGGAGTCGGGGAGGATCTTCGCTGCGCACAGGATGCGCATTCACACTGCCTCTCTATTCGGACACTTAAAGCTCATTTATAACACTGTTTTCTTTATCAGGGAGGAAAAATGTATTGACAGGACCCATTAAAGACCTACACCATTAAAAACAGCAGCCAAATAAAGCTGCGGTTTACTGGGACGCCCAACGTACTTCTATAATGGGTCTTCTATTAGTAAGCATTACCATCTACTGGCCATAAGGCACAATTACCCAATATCCCATTATGTATAATGAAACATATAAATCTAGATTATACTCTCTTAATTATCATATATACATGTATGTATGCACACATGTAGTCTGTTAAATACATGTAGTCTGTTAAATATATATATTGGTTGAGGTTCAAATTGTCCACCATATACATATACATATATATACATATGTATATGTACATAGATATTATTATATAATTATTGAAACCTGTAAACCT
>JBBPCY010000039.1:18544621-18560235 GCA_037974405.1 Brachyalestes nurse
ATATATAATCTTTTTATATATAGTTTTTATAGTATATATTTTTTCTTTCATTTTGTAGGGATAAAAAAATAAACAGCAAAGCTTTGACAACAGCACCTTGACATAGTATGTAATTCCAACATTACCTTGAGAGGTTTAGAATAGGAAACAGATAAAGTACTTAGAGGACGTCCTGTCACTGCTGAGAATGTAAACAGAATGTTTTGGTTGGAATAGTTTCCTTGCTTTCCAAAAGTGGACAGTTTTTTTTTTCAATTCACAATTGAAGCAGCATGCAAGTTTTTTTTTCTCTCTCTCTCTCGCACTTTGTCGCACTCTCTCTCTATCTCTCTCTCTCTCATATGTAATTTTCCCTCTCTGCTCTCCTCCCCTCATTTCTTGAGTTCTTGGCAACGTAAAAAAAACACAATGTCTTGAGGAATGTGATATAGTAATTTGAACTGGGCGCAAATGACTGATCAGATCTTTTTTTAATTGTTTACAAGGTCATGAATATGTTCAATAAATAGACTGTAGTATCACTTTACTGTATAAACTTCATCTTTTTTACATGCAGTCCATAAAATTTTCATCTGACGGAATAATTTACCCTGTTATGTATATATACAAATAGATATTTACTCTTTTCTCTCTCTGTTTTTTTTTAGAACTCTCAATAAAATCTATACATTGTGTACACTATCTCCCCCTCTTAATGGTCAATGTGCATACACACGAAGTGTCTATCCGTATAAACCTCCAGCCGATCTTCCGTTTGCTATCCATGGTGAGGGCTCGCACGTATGACTGGGTTGTCCGGCATTGCGAGTTATAGTGCCGCTTGTCTATTCCTCGGCAGCCCTCCTTTGTGTAACCCTGAGGGTTGCATTTGGTCTCGTAAAAGTATTGCTTCAGCTGACCGTTGGCCACCGGGACCTTCTCTAGCACGGTGACGGTCTGGCCGGACATGTCAATGGCCGTCTTTTTGTCCGCGGCCGTCACCCACTGGCTAATACTGTCACACACGCTGAGCTCCCCACGCCGCGCGGGGTCCGAGTGCCGCCGCACACGCATGGACATGTTGGCGGCATCCAGGTAGTTTTTGTATTCCTCCAAGAGAAAGAGCAACGGCGGCTCCAAAGGCACTTGGTTGCTGATCATCACCCGCGAGGCGTACATGTCAACATCCTTTGATTCGGCCGCCACTGCTGCTGCTGCTGCTGCCCCGGGACCCCCCCCTCCCTGGCCCTGGTCGGCCCCGGGCCCCAGGTGCTGAACGGCCCCCGCTGCGTCCTCCTCTGCACCTCCTTCCGCCTCCAGCAGCTCCTCGATCACCTGCTCGAAAGTGTCCGTGAGCGAGGGCAGCCCACCCCCGCTCTGTGGAGTCCCGTGGCCCCGGCCAGCCGAGGCCACAGCTGCAGCGGCGGCCCCCAGGTAGCCCTCGGCGCCTCTGTGGCCCCCCCCCTGCACGCCCGGGACCTCTCTCATGGGCGCAGCTCTCATGCAACTGAAGTATGAAATAACCATAGTAAGGAACAGGATGGTCATCACTCTTCTGACCTGTTGGAACTGGACAGAGGGAAAAGCGAGGGGGAGGGGTGGGATGAGAGGGGGATGGGGGGGATAAGAAGTGGTTTGGGGTAGAAAGAGAGAGAGAGAGAGAGAGAGAGAGAATGAGGGATGAACAGAAGACAAAACCTTATTTTCTAGAAGAATGTCTTTAGAGAAATATGACTGTGAATATTTACAAAACCATTAATTCCAAAGGTGATCAGGTGTCAATGATACTGATTATGAAAAAAAAGTGAATAGAGAATATATCATGGTGTTTACTTGATAACAAAGGTGCTCTATAATGGACATATGACACACACAGCGAATATGTACGTGACTGACACACTGAAATGCACTCCAGGAAGAACAGAGGGCGATATGGTTTCTATTCTGATGCATCAAAAAAAGAAATTGCTACTTGTAAACATGGAAACTGGCATTTCGATGGGCAAAAGTGAGAGAAAATGGCAGAATACATGGCAGAAAGGGTTTAAGTGATCAATATTTAACATAAAATATGAAATATGAATCTACAGCGCAAATAATTGGTACTTGCAGCACTAAAAACAAACATGCATAACCTCTTAAACGGCAGGCTTATTATTAAGTTATAACCTTTGGCAATTATTGTTCACCAACTACTATAAATTATTTGGTAACTGTCATGAAAATACATTATCTTTGCGGAGTGCTTCCACATACAGGCCTTTGCAGTTTCAGAGATTAAGGTAATGCATTGCATCGCTGCCTCATTACTGCAGGTCAACCATTATGTTAATGGCACATTAAAGTGATGCTGCAATACTTTTTGTTATGTTGGTCAGTTAGATGTGATTCCCTGAAGTGCTTGTTGACTCGTTTACGATCGTTCTCCCTGGCGTGTGATGCTCCTGTGATCAGAGTCGCGGCTCTAAAATCAGCTTCCCACTTCACAGCAACAGAAACACAACATGCCAACTTGTTATTTCTTTGTTTCATTTTTAGTTGCTGGCAAGTGGGGGCCCGGGGGAGTGCTGGCACTACTGACGCAGCACACCGGATCTGTCCCCACACACACACACACACACACACACACACAGGGCTAAATACAGAGATTTAGACTCTGGAGTATCATTAGGAGGACGTGAGAGGCTCTCACCCACTCCCTACTCCCCCCTTCCTCCTCCTCCTCCTCCTCCTCCCTCTCTCTCTCCCTCTCTCCCCCCTCCTCCCCCCTTCCTCCTCCCTCCCTCCTCCTCCCCCTTACTCCTCCCTCCCTCCTCCTCCCCCCTTCCTCCTCCCTCCCTCCTCCTCCCCCTTACTCCTCCCTCCCTCCTCCTCCCCCCTCCCCCTCCCTCCCTCTCCCTCTCTCCTGATGATAGCCAGCCTAGTGGAGCGTCCCACCGGAACAGCGCAACACTGTCCGATTCAAAAAAGCGACTACTACTATTATGCACACGCATGGCTGCAGGCTTTGGTTCGCCACTGCCTGCCAGAAAGTCCTTCAGAAGCTTAGCATGGCCACCACATGCTGTACTGATCTGATAAATAAAGCAACCAAGTAATACGGAGCAACAGAATTAAACAGGACTATTGGGTGAATTATTCTGACCACGTCGGGTAAAAAGTATGATAAAAACAACATAACCCTGCATGCCACAACAAAACTTTCAACTTTGCCAGTCGTCTTCAAAATCTATGACAGATGCTAAGAATGTTTTTCATTTCACTGCTCCCGACGCAAGAAAGTGTGTCACCGCCCGATCAACTCGCTCTGAGATGATTTTATGAATGGTGCTGATCTTCTGGGAATCTGAACACTCTCTAAAAGCTCCCTACAACATCTTAATTCATCTTTCATCTCTGGGTGGTTTCACGCCATCCTGGCTTAGTTACGACCAAGGACACCTTTGGATGCAATTGCTAAATAACGTGAGATAACCTGACAGGTAACAGCAAGAGGAGGTTAATGAGAGAGAAAAACAAAGAGAGAGAGAAAGATAGAGAGAGAGAGACAGAGAGAGAGAGAGAGAGAGAGAGAGAAGGTGGATCAGAGATAGGTTGGCTAAGTTATACAAGGCGTACGCCGGGCTGCATGCCATTCAGTCATTCGCAACAACTACTCCCTGCCTTTTGGATTCATTTCCTGCAAGTGGGCCAAGATGGCCTTTGAGACCCCCCCGACTGTCAAGCAAATGGAAAGATGCAGAGAAACCCAGGACTGCCCCCACAGAGCACTCTCACTTTCTCTCTCCCTCCCTTTCCCCTCCCCTCCCCTCTAATCTCCTCTCCATCTCTCTCTCTCTTTTCCTTTCTCTCTCTCTCTCTCTCCCTTACCTCTCTGAAGCCCCTATGAGTCACAGCAATTCATCGCATCCGTAGACATCCCAAAGCTCGCCACCGCAACACTTCCCAAACAACGGCAAGGGGGACATCCAAAAACACAACAAACAACAACAACAACAAGATATCCCTCGCTTGCTCTTCTTCTTCCTGAGCAGGAGGAGGAGAAGGAGGAGAGGAAGAAAAGGAGGCGGAGGAGGAGGACAGGGAGGATGGGCTGGGGTGGGGAGGAGGGGTGGTGATGGGGGAGCTTTTTAAAAATAGCCAGCGCCGCAGCAAGGCTCGTCCATCCAGCTCCTCTGCGTCCTCCTTCTGCCCCAAGCAGCCCCAGCAAAGGCAGGAGTGAGGATGCACTCACTTCACTCGCAGTGCCAAGGGGTTGGGGTGGTGGGGGGGGGGGTGTTGGAGAAGGGGGGGGGGGTTCAGAGTTTGCCACGCCCAGTCTAAAAGGGCATTTTTGTTTCATTCCTAATTGGTGTCTGGGGCCACAGACTGCGCTTCGCCAGCGCAGCGGTGACTGCCATGGAGACACTGCAGCTATAAATAGCTGGGCTGGGAGTCCCACGGTCTCGATTCAGAATATCACAGCGCTTCTCCTTAATGAGCGCTTGAGTCCCCGCGCGCCGTGTGACGTTTCACCCCGTGAGGCGCGTTCATGTGTGGGGGCGTGCGCGTGCACATTCGTGAGATGAGATGGGAGCTTCCTTAATCTTTTTTTCCCCCTTTTTGTCTCTCACACACTAGAGGAAAAACAAGCATGATAAATCTAGACAGAAAAGACACAGACACAGAAAAACAGACAGACAGACATGCTTAGATTGCAGCGGTGGAGGACAAAATCAATCCTAATCAAATGAGGCGTGGCGCAAAAAAAAGAAAGAAAAGAAAATGTGCATACTGCACTGCTTCTGCATGAAAAAAAATATGCTTCAGCCCGTCAGCTTTTCCAGTCATAGAGAGAGAGAGAGAGAGAGAGAGAGAGAGGGGAAAAAAGCTTCTTACATTGTCAGCAATTACCTCCGCAGAACCTTCCGAGAGGATTTTTTAAAGTGCCGCCAAGAGGATTAGGACTCGAATCCGCCTTATTTCACACTTGCTCACTTGTTTGAAATTCCTCCAAATGTGTTACATCTTCAGGGACAGCAGGATGTATTTTCGTCCCAAACACCCCCCCCCAGCCAGACTCCCTCAGAACGGCCCCTAATGTGGGTTTACATACACACAACTGCTTGCCGGGCCACAGCCCAGTAGCTGCCCCAGTTTCATGATGATCCCAATTAGCAAACATCTGGCTCCCCCTCCACCACCGATGAGGGAGGTATTTATATAAGTTGCTCCTGAATGATAGATAGCGCATCACAGCATCAGCAGCCGTGACAGGGAAGACTTCCTGCTAAACTCGGCCTCTTACGGTACTACCTGCCCGGGATGTGCTCTGAAAAAGTGCACATGGCCCAGATACCACTTACACAGAGCTGTTTCAGCAGTTTTTGTGCTAAAAACACACGGCGGAGAGGTGCAGTGGGTGGTTTGAAGTACAAGTAGCAAGATATGGAGAAGACTAGAGGCTAGATTCCATCTTCTGATCTACAAGTCTTAGGCAACGGAAGGATGGAGAGTGTGTGTGTGTGTGTGTGTGTGTGTGTTTGTGTGTGTGGTGAAGCCGGGGGGTGGGGGGTGTCGAGCGTCATTTCTCAGCATAACAACCCTGATGACGTCTCTTCCAGGTCTCCAAGGCAGCCCGGAGGAAGGGAGGCAGGCAGGGAGGTGGAATGCGGGAAGGAGGAAAGTGTGCGTGTGAGTGTGTGTGTGTGGGTGGGTGTGTGGGTGTGTTGGGGGGGGTGTGTAGTGGCACGCATCAGCTTGCAATTGCTTGCCATTCCTCTGGGGTCCCCTCTCACCAGGAACAACAACCGATTTTATTTCTAACCCCGCTATTTCCTGTTTCCATCAGGCGAATCAATATGGATTATGCTCTCAATCACCTTCCTGTTAAAACGCAATCTAGACGGTGAATCAGTTTATTGCTCTGGGACCGAGTCGGCAATAACCGAGACACTCTATCTTGTTCAAACCAGAAAAGGGAAAACCAAATTACCGCCGCGGACGCGTTTGTTCCACTTTAATATGCGGGGACGTGTGTGTTTTTCCTCCTGAATTGCGTCTCGCGCCGGCAAATATCAATATCCTGTCAACGTATGCAAACATGCTGCGTGCGCACGTGTGGGCTTCAATCTGTGAAAGTCATGAAAGCAAACAGAGAGGGGAGATCATACGTCTTTTGTGAGACCTGCGCTGTCACCATGGGAGCCCAGATGCATTAGAGCTCTTTGAATGCGCCGCGTGTTGGTTTGCACCATTTGGGCCCACCAAGCCAGAGGAGACCTCTCATCTACAAAGAAGCCTAAAGGTGCAGCACTATCTGCACAGCTGTATTTAACACTGGACGCACACATATGCAAACTGGGGGGCTTAGCGGGTGCACGTTCAGACACTTTTTATAGCAAAATCTGATTGATCTCTGCTCGAGCATGATTGCCAGCCCTGTTGTTTGGTGGGGTACGGTGTGCACCTGCTCAATTGTTCGGAGAAGAGCTGGTAGGACAGGGTGGTTCACTTTTGCACGCTCCTGCTTCGCGGCAGCTCTATTTGCTTAAGTCTCCATGCCATGCAGGGATTACACAAGAAATCCCTTTCCTGACAGACAGATGAAGCTTTGCCAACATGAAAGTGCAGCGGTAACTGAAGCTTCTGTTAGCTTTGGCACTCTATGAGGGGAGAATAAAATGAAAGATTTTTTTTTAATTCTCTGTGTTCCTATATGGAGTACGGTTTTTTGAAAAGGACACCGAAGCTATAGTGAAATGAAAAGCAGATCACAAGAAAGAAAGGAGCCTAGAAGGTGGAACATCTTCTTGCTCTGGATAAAAGCAAGCCTATCATGACAAAACACCTTAACAGAAGGTCTTATATCCTCTTGATCTTCATAAAAGCGTGTAATCCCTCAGAAAGGTATAGCGATGCCCTATATATGCACTATAAGTCGACAGGACCTGTTGACAAGCACTGGCCTGGACCCCCAAGCTAGTTCACCAACCACACTGAGATTAAAAGTGTAAACTTAACACATATATGTTTTTTCTACACAAAACCACTTCAGTAGAACCACATTTAGCAGTATCGTGCATCGACTACTCTACAAGTCTGCGCCAAGCTAATCATTAATCTCAATGTAGGATCAAACAGCAGCAAATGGCAGGCAGTTCAGATAGACGTTGGCTCAGTCTCACTCCGCTTTAGTGGGTGCAAGACGTATGCAGGATCCTTTGAAGTACATCCTCAGGTAATTGTGGTTCCCGCCACAATGGGACACAGCTGTGCCACAGACGTGCACCAAACAAGACAGTTGAGATCCTGAGGTTTTGATCTCTAGCTTCTTGGTAGGCTACCCACTCATTAGAGTGACTTCTACTACGGCTTTGTCCTATTAAGACCCGATTAACGAACGAAAATACACTTTTAAAGAGGCCGCATCAAACTTGGCGCGCAAATAAAAACATCACCCCATGTGCAGAGAAGGTCATGTTGGCCCGTTGAAAGCATCTGACCGCCCAGTTGCTCTGGGTGCATTCTCAGGCATAAATACCACCAGGTACTTTTAATTTTAAAAGCTTCCCGGTGTGTGTGTGTGTGTGTGTGTGTTCAGTGGCCTAACCTCTTCCTCCTGAAGTTCTCAAGCTTGTCAGGGGTAGAGGCCTCCCGCCTCTCGGAAAGTGGGGGAAGCAAAGGCCGTATTAAACTTTAGTGCGGTGATGATTAATGTATAAGTTTCGGCTCTTCACGTAACAGGAGAAAGGACAAGCACTGGCAGGATCCGCGTCGGAAATATCATCCAAGATTTGCCACCGCGATGCCGGGCGGTGATGTTTCCAATGTAGGCTACTTTGTCTCTTAGCTATTGAGATTATGTTTTCAACAAACAAACAAACAATTGAAGCTCATCAGATATCTTCCTTATCACAAAGTTTGGGCTGAAGTCTTTAAATAGTTTTCAAGCCATTTGATACAATAAAACAAGAGCGCAAGCAGAGCTGACAGGGGGCTGCTGTCAGAAAACAGGCCAGGTAGCATCAGCAACATGATCCAGGCTGTAATTTACAGCTCTTCAACACTAGATGGCGCGTGTGTCTGCATAAAACATTGGGTCGTTCTCAGAACCATGGGGCTTATCTTACTGCACGTAAGACTAGTGTGTAGCTTTCTGCACAGGCATGCACCAAACAGAAAGAAAAAGAGCAAACACAGCACTTAAAAAATGGTTACCAAAGATCACATGATCAATTAATGCATCATTGTTAATTGTTCCATAGCGTGATAATGACGAGAAACAGTTGCATTATTGCTCTCCATGCAGCCCAGACACTCTAAAGCCAGTCTATAAAGTCTAGACAGAATGCTCCATTCCATTCCTCGAGTGCACTAAGATCGTTAGAAATATTGATAAGGCCTGATGGTAAATCATTGGAAGGGGCAGCAATTAAGAAGCACTGGCATGTATGAAGTCAGGTGGGCTCGTTTGCATGGCTTGTTTAGTTGTCAGGAAGTCTTCATTCAAATAATTCACGTTTTCACCACTCACTCACACACACACACACACACACACACACACAAGTGTGATCCTAAACCTGGTCATGGAGTAAAGCTAGCCTGGCCAATAACTCTGTAAGTCTAACCACAGGGGCTCAAGTTTCCTACCAAGTCTAACTACGAGCCCCAAACACAAATGTGTCCCAACCGTAAACAGAGAGACTCAATAACAAAAACAAGCAACAATTAACGGCTTTGGAAAGTGTGAGCTAGTCGAGATCACCAAAAAAATGCTGCTGGATATTTTGTAAAAAAAAAAAAAAAGAAAGAAAGAAAGAAGAAAACACATACACACAAAGACGTCTATCTCCATTGCTGATCTCCATTTAAGACTTTAAGCTTAAGCCAAACTTTTTCCTTTTAGCCCTTCCTTGCTTCACAACATAAAAAAAGGGAAAAAAACGCAATCAAGATAATAAAGGCGTTTCTTATTAATGAACACAAGATAGAGTTTCACGTTGCGTTTTGCACGATGCATCACTTTTTTTTCCATGTAGCCCACTCCGCTTCTCTTATTTATTACAAAATAAACATAGAACTATTTATCACTCACACATTTAAAAAAAACTTACCTTTTACTGTCCGGTGGGTAAAGGAGACCATTCAGCAGGACAGTAGTGTCATCTGGGATGTTTTTTTTTATTCTTGATGTTTATATATACAGAGAGAGATATAGAGAGAGAAAGATAGAGTTTTTCTTGATAATAAAAAGCTCTGGGATAAGTATGCCCTCCCCCTTCCCCCCGAGTGCGTCTCGGTCCGCGCGCTTGTTCTCACGCGCAGTGGATCTCCTTCAGCTTCTGAGCAAGAGAGTTAAATTATTGATGGTGGAAACTGCGTGGTCGAGGCGGTGCAATCCCATGACTGAGCTGGAGGAGCTGGAGGAGCTGGAGCTGCAGGCTCTCTCCGGACGGCATACCAAGCCCCCACGCGCGGACACGGCGATCGCGCGTGGACACGGAGACGTCTCGAGCTCCGAATGACGGGGCTGCACGCCTCTCCTCGCGACCACGGCACCTAGGCGTGACGCGCCGGGCACGTGATCCCCTCCGCCTCTGGAATGGCTTGGCCCGTCAACCTGAGACGAGCTCGGTTCAATCGATTCAGCCTCCGACTCAGTGATTCGGCACAGAAGAAGAATCTAGTAGAGTTTACCCATCTGTTCTCTTATTCCCGCCCACCCCACGAGTCCAGGTGTTGTCCTCAATGAGCAGTGAAACCTGGCTTCGAGCAAGTAAACCTGTCTTTGAGTAAAAACACAGTTCCACTTGTGGGATTAATAAAGGCTTATTTTGTCTTATTTTATCTTTGAGCCGCAATCCTGGATTTGAGCAGTAAACCTGACTTTGAGCAGTATTTCTAGTACTGAGCAGTAAACCTAGCTTTGAGCAGTAAACCTGGCTTTGAGCAGTAATTCTAGCTTTGAGCAATAAACCTGGCTTTGAGCAGTAATTCTAGCTTTGAGCAGTAATTCTAGCTTTGAGCAGTAAACCTGGCTTTGAGCAGTAATTCTAGTTTTGAGCAGTAAACCTGGCTTTGAGTCATAAACCTGGCTTTGAGCAAGTAAACCTGGCTTTGAGTAAAAACACAGTGCCACTTGTGGGATTAATTATTTTATCTTATTTTATCTTTGAGCAGTAAGCATTGCTTTGAGAGGTAAACTTGGCTTTGAGTCATAAACCTGGCTATGGGTAGCAATCCTGGTTTTAATATTTGTCACATTTGTTCTCCATATGTGCACATGCATAGCAGGATCAGTCTAGTATCTAATCTGTAAAAAATGTCACAATAGGGCACTTTTTGGTTTTAATTTAAGCTGTTTTTTTATCAGTCAGAAATGTCACAACAGGGCACTTTTTGGTTTTAATTTAAGCAGTTTCATACCGACTGCCTTTTATTAGGCTTGTAAGAGGCATGTAACACGGAGGAAGGGATACAGAAAAGTTGAAAAGAATCAATTAAAAGGCTCGGTTTAAAAGAATCGGTTCAAAGGAATCGGTTCACAGTAACTGAATAGCACATGGGAACGTTATGGTAAGTGCTGTTCAGTCCATAAGAAGTGTATGATGACTTAGATAAGATGATGCGTTTTTCAGGACAGTAAGTGAATACTTTTATTAGTGGTGAAAGGTGTGAGGGTCTGTCTTCAGTAAAACAGTGATATTTCTAAACAGCCACATAAATAAAAGGGTTCAGGATTGTATTTTATAACTTGTCATACAACCGTTTTCAGGGTGGTGCTTGTGGTCTCTGTTCTTAAAGGTGTCTCTGAGTTGAGGTTTTCAGTTTTTCTTGCTTCAGCATGTGGGGAGTCGCTAAAATACTGGACATTTGAGAAGTCTTGAGGTGTTTTTTTAGCCCTGTGCATTAACTTGTTAGTTCAGTTGGTTCATTCACTCATTCATCCTGTTCACCATTGTTTGTTAGCCTAAAAGACGCCGGATGGGTTCAAATGATGCACCTTCATGTGACAGGACCATATTTCATCTGGTGAAATTGATAGTTGCTTTTGTGATTTCTAAAAAAGCAGCAGCTTCAAAGTGAAGAGGTTCCTCTTCGTTTCCACCACATCAAGGTCCTATTCTGTTCTGGAGGTCTCTACGGTGTGATACCTTAAACCACTGTCAGTTGTCTAGCAAGCCCCTTTTTATATCCTGCTAGAAGAGCTTGTATGTCAAGTGCTGACCTGCAGCTTTTTAAAAGAACTTTTCTGTGTCGATCATCTCTGTTTTTCAGGTGATTTTCTCGATCACCTGAAATTAGTTATAAAAATGGTCGATCATGCCCATAAAAAGGAGGAATCGGTTAAATAAAGCTGAAGTTGCTTTAGTTGGCTGTTTATCTTCTGAAAGACCCTCTATTATCACCGCAATCGTTCATTTCTTCAAGGGTTACTCCAGAGGAACCCAAGCCAAGACATGAGGGCTCTTTTCTTCACCCTGACTTCTCCATCCCTGGTTGCTGACTGTATGATTTTAGTCTTGCTAAAGCACTTAAGGAGCATCATCTTCATGTTGTTGGACCTCCGAAGTGAGATTTATAGCGATGAGTTTGTAGCGTGGTGATCATAATTATTCTCTGTCTAAGGTAATGAGGTGGAGGAGGTTCAGACCTAGATGATCTCAGCGTGGGACAGGATGCCAACACCTGCTCTCTCTCTCTCTCTCTCTCTCTCTCTCTCTCTCTCTCTCTCTCTTTCTCACACACACACACACACACACACATACCCATATACACACTCATCACTTTCTTTATCTATATCTATTCCTCTGTTTATCTCCCAAGCACACATATGCAAGCACACCAAATTTGCAAATATGCCTCTCACACAAACCCAAGATAGAAATATACTATCACCTTCACCCACACACACACACACACACACACACACACACACACACACACACTCATAGGCGCATCCTCCTCCAAGCTCCTATAGGGATAAGCCAAGATGAATATAGCACTACCCATAGGATCACAGGAGGAGAGGGCAAACTCTGGATGACAAAGAGTTGCATCAGCAATTGCTGAGCGACATGACTCCAAGAGAGGGAGAAAAAAACTTAACCTTGCATATAAACACACACACACACACACATGCGCTGCGCGGCGGGGCTGTTCCAGCCAGGTAATTCATAAATAAATCACTCTGCTTCTCATTAGGAGCACAAAAACAAAAACGTAAGTCTCACTCAGAACTGCAAATGCAGCACAACGTCAGCCGCATAGAGCCACAACTCACACAGGCACAAACTTGGATTGCTCATGTATTACAATACTAATGGGAAAGTGATCAATGGAACTGAAAAGAGACCAAGTAGTTAACAGCTCTCTGCCAAACAGCTTATCTGATTGTTTCATGTAAGAACATACCCTGAACTTTTGCCTTTGTCACTACTGAAGTGGCCCTCCAGAGTAATCTACAGTTAGACACATGCCAGAAACCTGTAGCTCTTGGAAAGAGCTTCCAAGCGTAACCACATATCAGTGGAATTACCAATCATCCTGGACAAATGATGAGTTCTTGTGACAGTGCGACCCTTTGAAAGGAGCGTGGGTTGCCGGTTGAGGTCGGTTGCGTCGAATGTTGAGAGAGTCGGAGCGGCGTCAGAAGCGATGGCCGTGTCTCTATCCAATAGGTCGGGTCGCTAATGACGTCACCTCAGCTTTCTCAAAAACTCCTCTCTGCTTGCTCGTCTCCTGGAGCTTCCTGAGGGGCCCGGACCACCCCGCTGCAATTCCTTGGGGGAGGCCAGGCTGAAGTTCATGTGTGTCTCCCAAAGAGGCAAGTTTCTGAACAGGAAAGTGGCAGCTAGTGGAGGCATCTGCCACATGCAGTTGAATTGTTACGTTTTGGTCAACGGTAACATGATTATCATCTGTTTGAAGCAGTTGAGAAGTTGCCAGAAACGCAAGACTTTAGGTCTTTTGTTGCCAGGAGAGAACTTTTAACATGTTTACACTCTTAAAAATAAAGGTTCCAAGAACAAAAACAAAAACTGATTCTCAAACTGGGCCTCAAGGACTTCCAGATGGTTCACATTTTTACTTTAACTCAAATCACAATACACCAGTATAGAGCAAAAATGCGCAGCGCCTGAGGTCCCTAAGGACTGGTTTGAGAACCATTTTAGTGGATGGTTCTTTAAAGAACCATTTTTGTGAATGAGATTTAGAAGGGAAAAAGAAATTTCACAAAATTTAAAGAATCAATTCCCCCCAGAACTGTTCACCCAAGATAAGAACCACTTTAGAACCAAGACACCTTTATTTGCAAGAGTGTTTGATTTTATCATAATCTCTCTTTCTGGTGCTACGTGGCCCAGCTCTACACAGTCACATTGCAGTTCTGCCCCAAATTAAGGAACAACCCCATCTAAACAGATGCACACCTGAGGTGTGGACTAAACAAGCATATCTTGACAGAAACATTCACAAATCCAAGGCGGCGGCTCATTTTCCGAAAAATAAATACAGAAACTCAACAGGAACACCATTTTTGACTCAACATTTTCCCTGGCATTTTGTAATTGCGTGTGTGTTGTGTGTGTGAGTAAGAGTATGTATACACTTCCTCTAGCTGGTCTTCGCATTTCCACTGTGTCACCGCATTGAAATGAATGAGTCACCCACTGAAGCTTGAAAGAACACCCCCCACCCCCGTTCACTGTACAGTTTGTCTATTCCTGCCAAGCTGATGGAGAGTCTGGGGGGGGCTGGGGTGGTGTAGGTGTGTATGTGTCTATGTGTGAGACTCAAAATAGCACCCCCCCCAGACTCTCCTGGACTCCTTCAGCAAAAGCAACGAGACCTCCAACCCCAAAAGTAATAGTAAACCATCCAAACAACCGGGTCTCTGTAACCGTTTTACAACCAATGGATATTAATACATATTATGAAAAGCTGACTGTTAGCATCCGGCCTACGCATCGACACCCACTTTAACTCATACATAGGCATGCATGGTGAGGTACACTCTAGCCGTAACATACACACTGGTTTGTAATTTATCCCTCGTGGCACACACTGTCTCTGCCGGTAATGTATCCACAGGGGTATAAGCCTTCTGCTGCATTCTATCCTTTTGTACACATCCGCAGGTAATCCAGCCCCATCCATGCTCTCCATCTACACACTATCTACACCTGTGGCATGTAACTGTATTTACATAATTAGACAGTTTCAGATTCATCTGTTCGCGAATTCAGACTCTTTTCAAGGTGTGCGTTCCCCACTTCATGTGGGACAGTTTGTGATTATCAAAGCCCTCCCCATGAATCATGCCATTAAGGATCTACACATGGGCTCTTAGCTTTATGGAGAGCACCCCGGCCAGTTCTTACAGCACAATTATGATTAAAAATTAAAGCGAACGGTAATGACTTGTTGAGAACAACGCTTGGTGATGAAGAGCTATGCGGGAATATGTGACTGCACTGACCGGAACCAACCACAGAATGGTGCTCCTCTATCGTAAAGACTTCAAGTAGCTCAAGAGTGAGTCCTAAATGGTATATCTTACGCATAATAAAATTACACATTGACGATAACTTGGCAATGTAAATGGCCTCGGTAAGTGACGACATGCCAAACTCATGCATGTCCTTCCTCCCACCCAGTTTCCTTCACACCCACACTCACACACACAGACACACACACACACACACACATAGAGTTAAGGTGCCACCAGCAGCCTCCAACCACGCAGTGGTGATACACAGGCGAGCATGCAGGAGTCTGGCGTACATACCCGTGCACTGACGTTGGCGAATAGTTAGTTGGAGGATTCCTTGGTGCAGCCCCAGTTGCCAGGCACCGGCACTAGTGCTGCTCTCCAGCTCTCCCACATTGGAAGAGAACATCACTCTATTTTATAGCACTGATTAGAGCACACAGGTGGGTGGACAACAAGCAGTGAAGGCTCATTTATAGAGCCCCCCCTCTCAGCCCCCCCCCCAATCTGAATACACTGAGGGGCAAAGGTAGAATCACATACACCGAGCAAGGCAGAGACACACACACATACACACACACACACACACACACACACACACACACTCTCTCTCTCATAATTGGTTTCAAAAGACGCATAGCTTGTTAACAGTTCCAAATAATGGCCTCCAAATGGTCTATACTAGTAAAACTGGTCCCCCCTCCTCACGCCCCGAGCTGCCCACTCATTACCGATTCCCCCACACGGCTGAATGAGGGGCGCGCGGCAGCCCACCCGAGCCTTTCAGCACATCTCGGTTGCGCAGAAAAAAAAAGAAAAGCAGGGGAAAAAGTCCCCTCACCATCGGAGCAGCCTCACACATTAAACCCCACACACTGTCTAAAAACCACCAGGCGAGATTCAGCCCATCAGTCATGCTGCGTCAAACCCTAAAATACACTTCTTTATATTACAGACTGATTGGTGTTATTATTTTGTGGCAGAAAAAGAAAAATATATAAAATGTTGATTTAACAATGATAATAATAGCATCAATAATAATAGTAATAATAATAACCTTATGCATTATTATTATTATTATTATTATTATTATTATTATTATTATTATTATTACTACGGCTGCTGTTATTAATGTTTAGACGTCTTCATATACATATAT
>JBBPCY010000039.1:18565129-18588900 GCA_037974405.1 Brachyalestes nurse
TTTGATCACAGGGGGACCCCTCGACCCCCCCCCCCCTTTCATTTTAAACACAATGGAAGCACTTATATATACACACACACACACACACATATATATTTATATACATGTGTGTGTGTGTGTGTGTGTGTGTGTGATAGGTAGTCACGTTCTTTAAAAGAAGTGCCCCAAAATGCCAAATACAGGCAAAAGATAAATTTTAAACAAAATCCCCCCAGTAACAGGTCCCCCCAGCTCTGTAATGCGCTTTGATGCACTGCTCATGTCCTGCCGGACGCATCGACATGTCTACACATGTTGCTTTAACACACACAGACATCTGCATAGAAAAAAAGAAGCAAGATTCGTCATATTCAGCTCCAAAAAAATCATAAAAGCACCATGCAGTTTATGGCACGAGACGACCATTGCAATGTTTATCCTCCACGTCTCCATGAGCCAGCATCTCCCAGGCTCCGGCTTGTTTGTTTGTTTTGTTGGCTTGTTTGTTTGTTTGTTTTACCCCTACCACGTCCACCGCCAGTACAAACTTCTCCCCCTCTCCTCTTTTATCTCTTTTACCAGTTAGGTGTTAGCCTTCAAGCGCTGAGGTCCATAAGCACGAGAGCCCCCCATTTCCAACTACTGCGTTATTTTTCCTTTAGCAGCGACCCCCTTTACAGCACGAGCACAAAAAGGGGGTTCTGATTTAGCCCAGTGAAATTCACTGCTACTCACCATTGTCCCCCAATGCTGTCCTGGAGATAGAAGTGTCTTAATATCCACACACTCCAACAGATGCTGGTAGGTAATGTGTCTTGTTTGAAGTCATCATATGAGAACTTCTGCCGTGCTCAGTGAGATCGCCCACCACTTGGGGTGACTTATGAATCTAATAACCCTTTGCAATATCCGCGTGCTTAAACTCTCTAACACCTTGGTGGCTCTGCCGGCAGGACAAATAGCAAAAGCAGGAGCGCTTTACCCCAGAACACACCCCCCCCCCAACCCACCCAACCAGACCCCCCCACACACATGCACACCTCACTCTCTCTCTTTCTCTCTCTCTCTCTCTCTCTATGGATTTTACGCAGTGCCCTCGCTCACACAAAACGCCCTTAGTGGTCTTACGTGATTGAAATAAAGGGTGGCGAGCAAAAGTGATCACTGGCCAACAAATCTCACCCCCCTCTGAACTCGAACGAGAAGTTCTACCTCCTCGATGTATACAGCGCATTATATGGCAACTTTTACGCACCCCTCCCATATAGCCCCCCACCATTCACCACCTCTCCACCAAAGCGAGATGGACCAAAGTCGATTGAGAGCCAAAAACAGAGAGAAAAATGCTTATTTTGAGGGGAAAAAAAGTTCTCGAGGGACTTGTTGCTGCTGCTGCTGGAAGTCAGAAGCGATGGCATGGAGATGTTGATGGGCTGATGAGGGGGGAGGAAGGAAGAAAAGGAGGTTTAAGTGCCATACTTACACGTGCGTAACCCTGCTCTGTGCTCTGTCCTTCCTTTAAAGTGAAGTAAGACCACCAGTGGAAAGAGAGAGGGGGATAAAAATAAAAAAAAAACAAAGCAGAGGAGAAGAAAATCCGCGTCAGGCTGGAGGAAGTGAGCTTTGCCAACTTAGAGCCGAGAGTGTAGCCCGTCTTTACCTCACCAGCAGAAAACGGCGGTTCATTTGGAGTCACGAGTCCCAAGTACAAACGTGGTAGTGCGTGTGCGTGTGCGTGCGTGTGCGTGCGTGTGTGTTATCAGTAAAATTCCATCAGTTGCGAGCGGTGAGCGCTCAGACATCTAATTGTAATGCAGAGACGAGGCGATATGCTTGCATGTGTCCTACAAAATGTGCTGGTAAGTGAGTAATAGCTGGTATTTACCAGAGTGTGAGCCAAGGTTCAACCTCAAACTCAACGCAAGAAAACAGTGGGCTATTTTCAAAGAGTAGTGTGTTTAAAGTAACACATACACACACACGGGTTGAAAGATGGATAAAGGAGTAGTTAAAGAGAAACAAGCCTGAAAAAGACTTAAACAAAGGATCTCACCATGTAATACACGTGGCTGACTGATTATATATTAAGTATATGACCATTTCCATAATGATCTTTGCTAGTTCATAAGTAAGCAGTCATTTTTTATCACTCCCATCATTCATTCACTCACTCCCTTACTCCTTCACTCACTTGCAGACTGCACATCCTGTAGCTGCCAACACATTACATTGCTCCGGCCATACTTGATGGTTATAGTATAGCAAATGTGTGGATAGACACTGTTCTGAACCTTGGATGTGTTGCATTCAGCTTCAGGTTAAGAGCTCATGTCCAGAAAAGTCTCTCTCAGAATTGGAGTGCTGATGTGTCTCGGGTTTGTTTTTCACTTTTACCTGTGACTGTATCTACATTGATCTTTTTCAGTTCATAAGAAAGCTGTCGTTTTTATCACTCCCTCCGTTCATTCATTTATTCATTCACTCCCTCACTCGTTCACTCAGATTGCACATCATATTGCTGCCGATCCATCACATTGCTCTGGCTTGATGGTAATTGTATAGATGATGGACAGACACTGTTCTGTCACTGGAGAGCAAGTGGGATGTGTTGCTTTCAAGTTAAGAGCTTGTGTCCAGATAAATCTCTCTCAGATTAGGGGTGCTGTTTTCTTTTTTATTTATTTCTTTATATTGCCACAAACAAGAAAAACATAAGTTCCCCAGAAACAAAGTGAAACACGTCCTGTTCTCAAAAAATGGTTCTTACAAGAACAATTATGGCTTTAAAGGTTCATTAGGAAACCTGTTGTTTTCTATGGCTTCACGGCAAATAATTTATTTGTAAGAGTGTCAATGAGCAAAACACAAAAGTTGTCAAAGTAGGAAAAACTTTAAGTGTAAGAGGACAGAATTCTTGACCTCGGGATTATGTAAGAAATTTCTGTACGTTTTCTTTCTCAAGACGGTGACTAATACATGTTTGTATTATGTGAGCTATTAGCCTCAATAAGTGCTTCATGATCAGCCATGCACGCATTCATGGTCACAGCATATAACTTTTGTTAGTGGGGATTGTGGAGGGAACCTCTGACAGAAGGTAACTTTGACAAGTTCGACAAAAGCCACATAATGCATGATTTGATTACGTGACAAGAGACTACATTATTGGTTCACTGGTCTTCTTGTTGCTGCTTGCTTATTAGTGGTGCTTTAAAATGTGAGCCACTGAGTTGGAGTCAACACTTGTGAAAATAAATGTGTCAGCAATGCAGTCTTTGAATCAATGGCACAGAAGAACATCTTTTGGTACTCTAAAGAATATTTCCATGGGTAGTTCGTAGAGAGGGAAGAGCCTTTTCAAAGTTATGTCCTGTTGTTTGTTTGACTCCCAGTCCTTCATGTATAGATATGACCAAATGTCAGGTGAAACTTTCAACAATTCTCAACAGTGTTAAGGTTGTAAAATGTTCTTTTCCACAGAAGAAACATTTTTGGGCCTCTAAAGAGATATGAGTATGAAGAAGCTTTTAAAAGTTTAAAGAATGTCTACATAAAGAAAGGTTTCTTGGAAGAACCTATTAAATTGGTAAAGAACATTATGTGAGGGCTTTTTATGTCCTAAAACATTCTTCACACTCATGTCACTCACAAAAATGATTATTTAGGGAACTAAAAGGGTTCTTCAATGGCATTTCACAAAGAATCCTTCATGCCACCGTCTTCATGGCCCATCTTTGTGGCCCATCATCCTACCAATGTTCAATTTATGTAAAGGTTTCATACTAGGCTTTCTCCTTGAAGCCCAGACCAGTCTTTTTATTTTTAGGACTTTAGGATGGGGTCCGCTTTGTCGAAATACTCCTGGATCAACGTCAATCAGTATGTTCACTCTAACGGTATGGTGTGGGTATCATGGAGAGACGTATGACGTTGGGTGATTTTTTAAAAGTTGGTGCAGATGGGCGTGGGGGAGGGGGCGTCATGTTGGTCGAGTTTAGTGGGTTGTACTGACGAACGCAACTAAATACCATATCACGCTATGACCGGCATTAATCATATCATCTTTTAAGACGTAGGTGGCTGTGGCCGGTCAATAGCCTCATAACATAATACGACATCTAAAAAACCTCCTTCACACTTTAGCTGTCCTCTCTTCCTCTCTGTCTTTTTTTCTCAGAGCTGCATCACGGCATCACTCCGGTCTTTCCTTTGCTTCTCCATCCTGCCTTCTCTCTCTCTCCCACAGTTTTCACAGGCTCCCTGGCTGACTCACTCGTGGCCCTGCATGCCACCCCTGCCCTCCCCCGCGCCTTGCATGCAGAGATACCCAGTGCCTCCGAAACGCTGGTCAGCCGGGATACCACCGGCTTCCCAGGCTGCCCTCTGCCAGCCTCCCCTGCGTCGTCTCTGTCCTGACCCGCCCTCTATATATATATATTTATGTATATATATACATATTTCCATTTGTTCAGTATGCAGCACAGCTTGTGGCTCTGTTGGGTAAGTAACCATAATCACATTCTTCACGCTGCTACTACAAACTATACTCTTAAAAACCACAGCAGCCACAGACAAACTCCTTTTGGTTCTCCAAAGAACCTTTTTGTTTTTGAAGAACCATTTGTTACAGAACATGAATTTTCAAAGATCCTTTGTAAACTTTAAAGAACCTCAACAAAACACATAAATCAACCTACATCTAATCCAAGAATCAATTAGGGGCCTTTACTCTTCAGCCTGTACTATGCCCTACAGCCTTTGAAAATAAAGGCTGCTATACAAGTTCTTTGAAGAGATACAACAAAACGCACTTTGATTTCTGAAAGAATCTCTTGACGTGTTTCTTAGAGGAGCAATATCTGTAAACGAGTGTAAAGAACCTTTTACAATCATAAAGAACCACCAAAACTCCTAACAATAAAAAAGGTGCCAGAAAGAATTACTTGGTGTGATGCCAAAGAAGACCCACATCTGGTTCTTTAAAGAAACTTTCAGGAGATGTTTTATTCACCAAACCTTTTTTTGCGAAGGTGTGAGAGCAGGAGAAGGAAGAATACTAAAAATAAGCCTTTACATTTTACCGTTTAAACCTGGTTCTTTATATAACACCAAAAGTGGTTCTTCTGTGGCATCACACCAGGGAAGTATTTCTGGCACCCTTTTTATTTTTGGGAGTATGGAGGATGTGGTGGTTCTTTAAGACTGTAAAAGGTTTTTTACACTCGTTTACAGAAATTGTTCTTCTAAGAAACATATGTCAAGAGATTCTTTCAGAAATCAAAGTGTTTTTTTATTTCTCTTTAAAGAACTTATACAGCATCCTTTATTTAAGAGTGTACTATCAATAGAACTACTTACTCTGCCAAATATCTCAATCTCAAGACAAAACTGAAACCTACAGGTGTTTTTCCACTTTACTCTTAAAAAAAAATAAACATGCCCTAAAGGGTTCTTTGTGTGATGCTATAAAAGAACAATCTTTAATTTTAATGGATGGTCCAAACTGATAAAGGACTATTCCATTGTATGAAGGCTCTTTATAACTATAAAACTATAAAATAACTTTCCTAAATAAACAAAAAGGTTTCTTTTTCATTTAGAAATCACTCAAAGAACCTTGTGTGGAAAGAAATTTCTGTAAAGTTTTTCCACTGAATCTTCTACAACATTTCATGAACTGTAAAATCAGTGTTGTCTCTTAGTTCAGTTTTATTGTCACAGCGTTCAGAGGTTTATTGGCTGAATGTATGAAGAGAATCTAGCAACAAGTACACACGAAGAGGAGACAAAATATATCAGCAATCATTGCTTAAACATCTCATTATTGTTATTCTTATTCTTAATGCTCTTTATCTGAAATCACTTGATGCTGAAATAAAAAAAAACCCAACCAAACCAGGACACAAATATTTTCATGAGCTTTCGACTTTTCTTTTGGATACGTTTGTTAACAGCCCACCCAAACTGCAATCACGACTCAAACACTGAGAGAGCACACAAACAACAAGTGACACAAACCTACATTCACTGCAGTTCAGTAATGGCTACAATAACAGTTTGGGCAGAAGTAAAGTACATTATTGTTTCTAAAAGGATTTGTAAAAACTTCTTGATGGGGCTACGGGGGCCCTGATGTAACCTTTTAAATACAAAAAGCTCCTTAATGGTTTCGTAGCCGTCTTTACAGCTTGAAGCCCACGCCAACGCAACAATGTTGATGAAAACTATATTTGAAAGATGCTGAAAGCTGTGGCAGTGGCGCAGTGATGACTCATAATCATAATCAAGTTCACAGGTTCAAATCCCTTCATTGTCACATAAATGAAAAAGATTAACTTAGCGTTCGATACAAAATCCATATAATAAGATCTGATGCTTTGTTGTGAGGTTTATTCAGATGCATTTGTACATTATTCCCATAGGATATAGCAAATTAGCTTTCACAAAGTGGTCATAAGTTTAAGGACTGGAACCCTTCCCTCAATGTAAATATGAATTTTTCAAACCAAAATTACATTCAGTGAATAAAACAACAAAAAATGCAGAAAGCCCTAATACACCACTGCACTCCAGCAGTTTGTACTTGAATTTCCATCCTATTACTTTAACACTGAAGCACATACAGTCCTAATAGTCATATATGGCTATATTCCTCCTATGGGCTTAATTAAAGGTTTTCCATCTCTATATATCTCTATGTATGATTTTCAAGTTTCTGTATAAAGTTTTTCGGAAATAAATATGTTTAATGCCAGGCTTTCTAGCAACTCTGAGTGTAGTAGTGACTTTGCTGTCCCAAATTACATGGCCATTAATTCCACCTAGTCAAGCTGTTTGGGGATTATAAAGACCCCCTGTTGTCTAGATTAGGAATAACATTACGTATGATGTATTTTTAGTGGAGTGCTCCTTATAGTAATGATCCCACGTTATTTCTCTGAAACCTATTTTCCCACTTTTATGTCGTTTTTAAGGTGATTGTGGTGCTGTTTTGTGAAATCTAGTTTTCTAAAGTAATATATAATTTCACCATATCTTTGTTCTCTATTGGGGCACCAGAGCTGTGAATATATAACTAACACAGCAGTGAATATCCTCAAACATCTGTGCCATGTTTCTTATGGTATTAACTGATTAACAAAATGTATCTTGATATGGTGGTTATTATAACTCATCCAAACGCTCTTCCTCAGTTATATGCCCATTAATTCCATCCGTTTGGGAATTACAGACCCCCCTCCCTCCCCCCAGTTGAACGATAAGGGTAGTTGTGCATTTCCTTTCCCCACTGCTTTCCACTTTCCTTCCTCCAGGTATCTGAAGACAGAACACGAGCTACCAAGAGAATAACTAAATCACAGCTGTACGCTTTGAGTAATGTGAAGAATTCATACTTCACACAGTCACTCGAGGACATGATGATGTTGAACTTTTTCCAATTTAAAAAAGGCCATTTTGAACCCAAAAGAGCAATTCTAAGCCCCATAACTTTACAAGCATGTATTTCACATACACACACACACTCTCTCTCTCTCTCTCTCTCTCTCTCTCTCTCTCTCTCATACACACACATAAGAGAACTGTCAAAAATATTATTAAAATATTTGAATTTTTAAACAAGTAAGAAGGTTGTATCCTCTCTCCCAGTTTTACACTTGAATTCTCTGTTTATAAAAAAACAGAATTATTATTCAGTGTTGAAAAGTTAGAAATAAAAAATAGTTTGTCATTATAATTATTACTATTATTAGTAGTAGTAATAGTAGTAGTAGTAGGTTTATTTTATGTTACCTCCTGCATTAATAACAAAGGTATTGAAATGTGTTCAGAAAGATCAAATCAGGACTGAACAGCTTCTGAAACCAATGTGCCATTTGCTGTGGTTTATTATATGATGGCCTTATTAATTCTATGATCTATTACTGAAACGTGAGAAAGGAAATACTAGGTAATTACACATCAACAATGTCGATTATTTCAGTCTTTCCGTTTATGGGTTTAATTTGGGTCCTTAAATGTGTTTTTGCTTGATTAACAGAAAATGTTTTAAAAATTTTTTAAATGTTACTATTTTACTAAACTGCATGTTCTAATGACTTCTTAATTAGACCTTCTAGACTTGGGCATTTGTCTGTCTGCCTGTCGGCTGGTCTGTCTGTCTTTCTGTCTTTCTGTCTGTTTGTTTCTGTGAGCGACAAGTGCTTTTTTTCCCCGAGAATGCGATGGAAAGGTCTGGTCTCTGCGGCTCCGTTCTCTCCTCTCCACCCTCAGCCTTGGGTGAGTCATAACACTGGGCCAGGCTGGGAAGCTTTGAGGTGAAGCCCTTTTTCTCTCTCCGCAGTATTAGCAGAGAAGCCGATGCTAAGATACAACCACGCTGTTTACGGTTTTTTCTGCAGCATAACAGCAGCAATAAAGTAATTGATTACTGTTAACTGAGAAAAGAGGTAAGCATCAATAAAACAGCACCAGTGTGGAAAAAAAGGAGATCAAAATCACCTCCTGCATTAATAACAAAGGTGTTGAAATGTGTTCGGAAAGAACAAATCAGGACTGAACAGCTTCTGAAACCAATGTGCCGAAGGAAATGCTAAAATCTATTTAACACAGCAACTAGATCAGTTCAAAGGCATCTTCATTAGAACTTTGTGTTATCGCTTTTAACTAAAGTCTGACATGGTTACCATGGGGACAGGGATTAAGATTTTCACTGACTAATTTTTCCATCCAGTGCAAAACCCTGTGTAGTCCAATACTAAGCTGCTTGGGAAGCTGGCCTTATAATTTATAGAAACGTTTTAGACTTCATAAACCAGAGGTTCTCAAACTATCTTTAGCCAGGGACCCTTCCAAGTGTGTACAACATTTCTATGGACCCTCGCACTCTAAATCGTCAAATGTTAGACACATTAGATAAATATGTAGCATTTTAAGCATGGTATGAAGCGTTTGTTTTGTTTCTACCATCTTTTTAAAAATTGTGATACATATCATAAATACATAAGTCTGTGCAGTATTATATTTTTGTTATATCAGCACAATTTCATTCAAGTAAATGATGAACATTGTCTGCATACAAGATACAGGCTAAGTTACTGGCTCATTTGAAAAAATAAATACAAAGGCTATACATCCCAGAACGTTCCGAATGTTCTCGGACCGTGAGAATCGTAAACATAGACAACACTATTGAAAATAAAGGGTTCCTGGTTTAAATGAATAGTTCTAACAAAACAAAAAAAAGATACCTGGCGTAGGAGGTTTACATCATGTAAAGGCTCTTCAAACTTTCTGAAGGTTCTTCATATACTTCTCATTTTCAGAAACTATTCTTAAAAGAATTCTCTAGAGAACCGTCTGTTGTTCTTTTGTAACACCACTCCAAATAGCCTAACATCGCTCAAGAGAATCTTTTTTATTTTTTATTTTTAAGAATCAAGATAACAGTATGAGAAGATGAGCCAAACTTAGAGTCTAAGAGCTGGTGATGTTGTTATACTTTTCAAACAAACAATAATGAAATACTATAGGACTAACTGAGGGCCTTTCCTTTGATCCAGTTCAGATCATTTGTGCTGCAACACATTCAAACACATGTGTGTGAGCATAAAGGCCAGAGCTTTATCTTAGTATGGTGTTTATCAGTCCAGGTCCTGAAGGCTCCTGTCCTACAGATTTTCTGGCTTCAGCTAGGGGGTCTTTATCACCAGGACTCAAACTAATCTGTTTCACTGTGTCACAGAATGACACTGTACGATACACTCTGGTATTATGGGACGAGTCTTTTGGTACCAGATTTTGAGTCCTTTTTAAAAACGCCTTCTGGAGGTGCGGTTTTGTTATGTCGCTGTAGGTACGCGGGTCACCTGAGCGCGCTTGTTTGTGGCAGTTAATTACATCTGGGCTTCTTCTGGTCTCCGGAATCATTACACGACGTGAAGTGCGCGGCAGCTGAAAGAATTCCGCCCGTCAGCACTTTTGAGCCCCTTCCTTTGCTCCCTTTACCGACAACTATTAAGAGTGGATGGGCCCTCGGGGGACAGTGTATCACTTCTCCATTTCAATTTGTGTTCCATAAATATCAGTAATGAGGCCTCCGCGTCATGACTTACTCGTACCTGGCGTTAAAAATAACCTCTGGCATTAAACGGGGTGGGGGAGGCAGACTCTTTCTGTGGCTGAATAGACATCACTCTCACATCCTCAATCAACCATGCATTCAGAACCCCCTAGTGTTGTCTGATTACATCCCACACTCTGAACCCAGACCTGACCAGTTGAGACATGAGGGTATTAATAATATTCATGTCCACTGTTAACAATATATATTGCATTTAAATTTAAGCTGGACACACCCCGTGCTGATTAATATGCAAGCCAGTATATTAGCTGGTTGGCATTCTCATCATCCACAAATATGTCTGCGGAAAGCTTTTCTGTGTATTATTATTATTTAATCAAGTGCTATATGATCCCCAGGTTCATTTCAATAAATCGCTAACTGGAAATGTAAAAACACTTCTTGGAATGATCCAACAAGCCCAGTGTTTTTTAGAGCAGCAACACCTTGGACTTATTCAGCAAAGGAGCCAGGGTACATGTCCATTTCCAATTACTATGAAAGCTATAACAAAGTACAATATTATTGCATTGACTTTAAAGCAATCCATTTCCCAAAGAAGAACAGTCAACGCTGCCCTTGCACACACTGTTTTTGGGATGAAGGTGAGACTATTGATACCCATATACTCCTAAACCTAATAACCCTGTCTTTTCTCCTATAGGAAAGAAAGCAAATAAAAGAAATTTGGGCAAAGGGAGAATATATTAGAATGCACTTGCTCTTAATACTGTGTTTCAAAGAATTTGATAAAAGTAATTCAAATGTATTTGAAATGGTTTCAGATCCCCACATAAACTGTAATATGACATAAAACATGAGGGAACACTTTTCAATGATTAAAGAGAAGAAAGGTCGGAAACACCTTTATCACCTATAATTACTAATTACTAGTTGCTAATTACTAGTTCCAGCTTTGGCAACAACAACTGCAAGAAATCACTTTTTGTAATTGAAGACCAGTCTGTGAGGTGTGTGGAGGGTTTTTGGCACACTTTTCTTTGCACAGTTACTTTAAATTAACCACACTGGAAGACTTCCATGTATGAATTGCCCATTTAAGCTCCTGCCATTTCAGTGGGGTTTGAGTCAAGACTGAGTCAAGACTAGAACACTCCAAAACATACATCTTGGTTTGTTTGGGTGGACTCTTGTGCATCAGACTGGTGTTTTACTGCATAACCCAGTTGTGCTTGAGCTTTAGATCAGTGATGGATGGCCAGAGATTTTCCTGCCTGGTAAATAACAGAAGTCATTTGTGGAAAGTTGCCCAGGATGCAGCAAATGTCCAAAAACCTCCACTTTTGAATGAGTCAGTCCACAGAACATTGTTCCAAAAGTTGTGAAGGACATATTTTTGGTCCACATTCCACTTGGTTATCAAAAATCTTTGGTCTCTATCTCTGCCATTTTTGCCCATTCTCGTTCTAATGTTGGAATTATGAAAGCCTTTAACTGGACAAATTTAGTGCAACAAATATGCAAAAATCATAAAAATTGAGAAGGGCTATCATTTCTGAAGATATTGTATAAGTATTAAATTGTGAGATTGTGGAAGCATTAAAATATTCGTTAAAAAGACTCTCAGTCATGTCTCCTCCCTTTGACTCTCTTCAAGTCATAAACACAGCTTCATCTTTTCTCTCCTCAGGCTCTTGTTCCCGTTGGTAATCAAGTACTGGTCAAAGTTTCAAAGCAATTATTTAGAGTAGCGGATCTATATGTGGTCATGACTCACACGATGATCACATTTCTAATGATGCTAAAGCTGCTGAAGATGACCAGAAACTTTACTTAAGCTGTAAGTGAATGACACATCATTGCCAGCAAAGAGTGTGTTTTTTTTCCCACATGAAAGGAAATTCTTTGTGAGGCACTTCGGTACATTATCGTGAATAGGACAAAATTGGCTATAAATTGACCCGAGATTGAAGCTAAGCTTCCCTCATGTGTAATGTCAGCTTTACACACTGAGACACCTACCTCTTTGGATGTTCCTTGGGAAATCAAGAAAACATTACTGTGAGGATTTGATGGTATTTCGCCACAGGTCAGGTAATGATGTTGGATAAATAGTTCCGGATCACGTCAAAGATACTGATAGATCTCCATTACTCCAGAGAACGCTGCTCCTCAGTCCACTGCTGAGAGGGTTTATACCCCTCTAGCTGATACCATACAGTAGGCATGGTGATCTTACATTATATAATTTAAACACTGATCTCTGGAAAATGTAAAAAATCTCTGGAAAAGAGATGCTTGAAATTTTTCTAAGTAAATTAACCAATTACTCTCAAACTAAAAATTGGCTTCAATTGGATAACTTGCTCATTTTTGGGTAAACCTACACTCTTTAAAGAAAAAAAGCAAGAAAGTGTTGCTTTAATGATGCCTGAAGTCTAAATGTCTTCTTTGAACAGCTAATTTTGATAAAGATAAAGAGAACTAATGTAAAAGTACTTTACTACTTTAGGGGTTCTTGAAATATATTTTATATTGTGTGGAAATCCTTTAAAAAGTCAAATTTGTGCTATTTCTTGTTCGTGTTATGTAACAAATGCATGGAAACTCAGACACGCTGTGTGGTCTCAGTGAAATATCAGTGAAAATCAGCCACAACACTAAAAGTAAATAACATTGATTATCGTGTTACAGTTGCCGCTGTCAAGTGATGGGCTATATTAGACAACATGTTAACAGTCAGACCTTGAGGCTGATTTGTTGGGAACAGAAAAAATGGACAAGCACAAGGACTGGTTAGAGCGTCCGTGCTGACTCATATCCATTGCTAAAATGAGCATCAAACTGGACTGTGGGACAATGGTAAAAGGTCTCATGAATCACATTTTCTGTGGATGCGTTCATCACCTGGGGAACAGATACACTGAGATGCATTATTGGAAAAAGGGAAGTTGACAGAGGCAGTGTGATGCTTTGAGCAATGATCTGATGGTAAACAGACTAAGTACACCCCTTCATGGCAACAGTAGTCCCTAAAAGGAGTGGATAATGCTCTGTGGTACATAACAGTTTTTTCCCATTTACAAAAATGGCTCTTTAAAAAACCGTCCACTGAGGGTGCACCAACCAAATGGCGGAACTGATCAAATGGACAATAAGTAGGTGCGTAATTATTGTTCTCGCTAGGGTACAAAGCTATAGACTGAATGTGAATAGAATTTAAATTCAATAAGTTAACTTTAAAAAGTCCTGTAAACAGTGTTACCCCCAATCAATCGCGTTACTTATTAAAACTAAGCTTTTTTGAAGCTTAAGTCACTCAAATTTAAAACAAGCTTATTTTAATTACTTGACTGATTCAAGGCAATGAGTCTGTATGATTTTATTAAAGTTGACTCATAGAAATTTAGAGCGTGAGCGGAGTTACAGACTTCAGCAACTGCTGATCATTAAAGTGGCTGTTTTCACGAATTAGAAGGGATACTTTTGGATGTAAAGCTTCACAGACATCACCTTCTTACCTTGCCTCTGTGTAACAGTAACGGTGATTCACTGCCAAACTGCATTTTTCTCTCCCCAAAGAAGAGATGAAAGTGAGTGTTCTCGAGTGGAGCTATGCAGCAGCCCATCGCTGAAGCTGCATTGTGCTGCTGTCACTTCTGTAGCAGCTAGCAACAGCTTCCGGCTAGCAGCGACTACAACACGGTGTGTTTTTACATATCAACATGACATCAATTGGCTTCCAGCCGAATGCTCACACTTTTTTTGGAGCTCACGCTGGAAATTGTGCTGTTTTTCTTTGTCTTTTTTTTTTTGGAGCTGAAGAGAGAGGGAGTAGGACCCACTGGCTGCTCGTGTAGCTCCGCGCTTAATAGGGCTTTTGACATCTTCCCTGGACTGTGGAGCCGAGTTTCCATTACAGCTAAAAGGCAGGAAGGGGAACTCTCCAGCCCCAGAGAAAGCCCACTGCTCACCCTTGCTCAGGCTAAGCTAAACTCACGGTATGGTTAATCTAAAAAGCTCTTAACAAGCCAGGCCCAAACCCACACACACACACACACACATACGAAGATGAATCTACAGATACAGACAAGAACACACACACATCCAATTTACACTCTAACAAGATAAAGAAAATAAAGCCTTGGAAAATGTACCACGACATTTCTATTGGTTCAAATCCATATTATATTAGTTGAGTGAAAATAAGTACATTCTCTAAAAGGAATTTGGCATTTTTCAAATATGCCTAAAAACTATTTATATAATGTTCTGTACAGCAAATAAACAGTTCTGCAGATGCATTACCATGTGCAGAAGTGTTTTCTCCACAGTGCATGTGTACCTAATTACCAACAAAGCATGGGGGGCCCAAACCTTCATATATGATTGTGTTTAGAACTGTTTACCTCAGCATAAAATGTGTTTTGGATTGTAAAAACCACGCAACAGTAGAATGCATGCAACAATACAATTTGGTAAAAATGTAACTAGAGTATTTGTCATTTTAATTGATAGTTCAGGAGCTGGTTAGAAGAACACATGTTTGTTTCCTAACCTGTTCCCAGCCATTGCATGGATTTGTTGTGTAATATAGTGTGCATGAAAGATGCAAAAATAGTCTCACACACACACACACACACACATACACACACACACACAAAACAAAGACAGTTGCAAAACACAGATAGTTGTGTGTTTTACAACTATCTGTGTTTTTGTCATAATTTATCAACAATCATCACTATTGCCTACAATGACGCAATTGTGTGTGTGTGTGTGTGTGTGTGCTATATTTTACTAGATTTATTTGCATGTTTCTCTCTGGTCAGGCTCAGACACTGCAAGCACACACCGCTCTGTTTGCATCTTTGTGTAAACTGCTAATGCTGAGCGATTAGCAGCTTTACTGGCCATGGTTTATAAAACTGAGAAATATGGACAACAATGACTAAACATATGGAACTCTCTTCATAGAGAAACAGAATGTAGAGAGTGGAGGCACTGACAGCTATTTAAAGTGAGGCGTTTTGCAGATGCCTGGCTTAATTTATGAAGTGTTTATTAGTGCGTTTGATTTTGGTGCAGCATGCATATGGAAAGTGTTGCGAGTTTTATTCACGTGACACAATTCCTTGATGTTGTGTATATATAAATATATATATATATATACATGTAAATGGAATACATGCATGATAGCATACATATATATTATATCTGCATTATAAATCTTTATACAATACAGTATTGTTATAGTCTCCCTGTTGTGTTTTTCAGTTTTGCACATTCAGATATAATTCCTTCCCCCCTTTTTACCCTCATTGTTGATCTGTGTTGTGAGTGTGATGTGCTGTATGTTGCACCTACGGTCCAGGAGGATGATATTTCGTCTCACTGTGTGCTAAATGTATATGGCTGGGAGGACAATAAAGCTCTACTTGACTTGACTTGACTTGAGAAGCAACTTGTTGCATAAATGTAACATTCAAGCCAATGTCACTCTCCATAAACTTTGGAGATGTGAGATTTTATGACTGAAGATAAATCAAACTCAGTTCGCTTTAAACCTTGCCTGTCTACTTGCTAATGTTTCAGATTAGGGACGCAACACATACGGACATGTTTTAAAAGTGCAGCCCACTGGTCAACAAATAAGATCACATCCACGGCCCCACACTGGTCGACAAATAACATTGCAACCAACCCCCACCCCTCCTCCAGACCAAGCATTTTCCAGTCTGCCCGCCCCTATAAAAATTGTCCATTGCTCCACATTATAGCACTGCTCCCCCTTATCCATTAACTGCTAAGCTATTCTCTTTGGGCTCCTTGTGCTTATATCATTTGCAATGTATTACCATGCAAATAGTTTGGCAGCGTCTTTGGTTTTTGTTACATCAGCAGCAGAAATTTATCATTAAAGATGAACATCATTACGAAGGGGACCTCAGCCTCGATGCTTGCGCTCGTCGCCCACTGAACAGGTGTGGAGCTGAACGCTGTTGCGGGACCGACGACGAAGTTGCTGTACGGTGCAAAACAAATGCAATTTGCACTTGGCTAGTGCCACTTATTGCTCTGCATGGCAATTGTTGGGTTTTCTTTCTGGCACTGTACCCAGGCCCTCATTCATACACACACACACATACACACACACACAAACACACACACACAGAGTGAAATGCACTGTGTGTACATACACACAAAGGAACACACCTATCATTCCTCATTACCCTAGAATAACAGAGAGACGACACATAATGGTGGAAAGTGAGGTCCTTAAAGTGAATAAAAGCTTTAGTGCGCTGAAAGGCCGGGGATTGTTAGGGATCGTACTGTAGGAGTGGGATTTCTTCGCTGTCGCTCTGCGAGGGGATATCCTGGCCTAAATGCTCCTCTCTCTATACATCAAAGGGCCGCCGCAAATAAAAGCAAGCTTGTAGGGGGGGGTGAACAAACTACCTCCTTTGTGTCGTCAAGCCAGCCAAATTCAGGCAGCACAAAGCAGCTGGATGTAATTCACTGCAAAAGGAATGGCTTCACCATTTAGATGACATGCCTTGTTCTGGCGCTTGGCTGCGCACCTTTGTCTCGTCTGAGCTGGGACAGACATATAATATTACTGCATCAAAATCCTTTCAGCGACTCTCAGGCTTGCCGCTATAGGGTCTGATTACACCCCCCCTCGTACACGCACACACACACACTCACATGGGTATACACACGTACACACACCCACCATCTCTTTTATTCTTCTTTTAAACAAAGCAAAGTTGATGCAGTCTGATAAGGCGCAGGCTGTTAGCACTTGCACCCCTCAGACGGTGAGGGCACACAGCGCCGGGACAGACTCGTATCTCTATCTGTCCCTAATGCCTGCTCCACGCCAGCCATGGAAATGAGCAACATCAACCCCAGCGTTTATTCAGGGACACACTTTAGCTAGCATAGCCACAGGGTGGGCAATACGGCCACATTTTAAAGGGCCCACATCATGGAGCACTGAATGGTCCTCACTTATTTGGAAATATAAAAAAGGGGAGGGAACACATACTTAAAGTTTCAAAACGTGCTGTGCACTCCCCCATCCATGCAGTCCAAACCAAGCTGCAAAAACTGCCAGTGAGAGCCCTCTTAAAGGGTGTAGCTCAGTGAAGAATGAAATTTACACAGTTTTCCACTTAGCTCAAGTGTAGTTGATCAGCCAATCAGTGTTTGGTGTTCACATTTTGCTTCTTCAGTTTGGAACAAGAGCTGCAAGGTTAAGGCAGCTAACAAACACTAGACGGCAATAATCGTTCAAACTGTTTCCATAACTTTCATCTCTCAAGCCACATCCAGTATTTCAAAAAGGTGGTGCAGACGTCTTGATGTGGTTTAGGTACACAGTACACTTTGCTGTAAGCTATAAAAATAACTTGATTTTGGATCAGAATTCTCCATATTTATGATGAACGTTGAGAAAAATGATAGATCAGCATTTTGACTGCTGTGGAAGTTGCACAGTGAAGTTCTATTCATTTTTATAGCTTACAGCAAGTCATACTGTGTCCTAAACCACACTGACAGGTCTCACCACTTCAACAAAGAGCTGAATATGATCTGAGAGGGTTAAGAAGTGTTGGGGGTGTATTTATATAAAAATTCATTATGGATCAGGGTGGCTATTGACTTCTAGGTACATTTGGACACCAAACATGTTAGATACCAAACGTCAGAGGTAATTGAAAAATGGGGTTAAAATTTGATTTTGTGGCTGGCACCCCACCCATGGTGAGTCCCTGCCTCACGTCCGTTGGCCCTGGAATAGGCCCTGGGTACCTGCGACCCTAGTAATGATAACCGGCTACAGAAAATGAATGAATGAATTAATTAATTTGATTTTTAACTATTCCTTTTGTATTTGTATAGTTTATAGTTTACCACTTGTATAGTATATATGTTCCTACATTTCCTACATTGTATGTTCCTACATACAAAATTAGACTAAACAGACCAAACCTGGTAAACAGGACATATTTTGAGTCATTCTGCATTTAGTGCACACTGAAATGGTTTCTTTTTTAATTTTTCATAAAGGTGTGTGAATTCATATTTTCTACACAGTTATCATTAATAAAGACAAACTCTGACAATGGAAAAGTTAGTTGCCTGTCTTCACTTAACTCTGCAGTGTTTAATAAAGATGTCAGGTCATTGTAATTTCCCAATGTGGACGTTTTGCACAAAAGCAGAAGTCAGTAAGCATTTCAAATAAAATTTACATGTGTACACTTTTTCATTTTCATTTACAACTGGCAAATGGTAGAGTGGACTGTGTGTCTCTCAACGGGATTCAAGTTATAAATGGTGCTGTTTAAAGGGAGGCTTGATTTGGGAAGGTGTAACGAGTAAGAGTCCCGAGGAGCTGCAACATGGCTAAGCTCTCTCTCTCTCTCTCTCTTTCATCTCTTAAGGATACCTGCATTTAGAAGCCATGTAGCACTTCAGCATGTTTGTATGAAGAAAATAAACCAGCCTTAAAGTGATGCTATGACTCATCAGCAGGGTCATTTGCCTCTCACTGCAAATGAGAGTGGGTGTCTTACTAACTTGCAGATATAGACTTGATATTGTTTTTATTATTTCGCTGCTATAAAAGGAGAGAGCGAGGGAAAGAAAACAAAAGAAAGAAAGACAGAAAGAAAGAAAGAAAGAAAGAAAGAAAGAGTGTATGCTTACGACTCTCTTTTTTTCTCTCTCTCTATTCATTCTCTATTTGAGACCTTGAGGATGCCATTCAATGGCACCCTTTCACAAATGTCAGCGTGTCGTGATGGACTCGTGCCTTTGATTCCGGACGCCAGGAGTTACCTAATCGACGCCACTCCTTTGTGACTCACGGCGCTAAATGTCGAGAGGGTCGTTGGGAACATGTGTGTGTGTGGGGGGACGACAGTGAGTGACCCTCGGGATGAGCAACACGGCTGGACGATGTGTGATGTTGTATCATGCCGAACCTCTGCCTCACATCCCTTCTTTTAAGACCGGACTACAATTCGTTCCATTCTCACCCTCAGGTTGAGACCATATCCACATTTTGGTGGGACGCCATAGCAACAAAACATGCAAGAGGAGTTTGCATGTAAAGAGGCAGGTTGCCGGGCCTGACTCATCACCACAGAGCCTCTCTGTGGTTGGCCTGTGCATTGGACCACCCTTAGAGTACTACAGGAAAGACATAGGGGAACATGGGGTTCCCACTGTGCCACAGTGGTGCCGTGTGGAAAGGAAAAGTGTAACTGGGGCTGGAGAGAGTGAGAGAGACAGCAGCTATAACCCCCACTGTTCTCTTATTATTGCTCAAAAGCATTTCACAAGGCAATTGTGCCTTTTTTACTGACTTCGTTTTGAAGAACATGTAAAAAAAATGCCTTGTGATTGATTGACATCCTCTACATTCTCTACCTTTCGCCTTTTGAGTGCTGGAATAGGCTCCAGCACCTCTGCAAGCCTCGTTAGGATAATGAGTGTAATAAAATCACTCTCTTATCATTGTTACAGATTCCTCATATGATACAGGCCATACAGTATAGAAGTTATTTGTGGCCTTTGCTTCGAGAGAAATTTCATAGTAATGCAAAGTCAATACATTTGTACCATTAAGATACTGTGTATTTAGTTTTAAACATAGAACCACCGCTCTGGCCTTTCGCTACTAGAAGCAACTGGCTCAAAACATAGGTCAACTCATGCAGATCGACAAAACATTTTGTTTACCCCTGCAACTTGTCAGCTGTCCAACTGGATTTGTGTGTGGAAAGCTCAAGCAACTTTAACTTCTTTGCTTTCTGTTCTTCAGCATTTGACTTAAAATGAGGCTTGACTTGACTTGAAATGAGGTTGTGGGATACTGAAAGCCAAGAGTGAATCACTTTGTAGAAACAGTAATAAAAGTACTGCATCAATATACTATAACATGCAGATGTTTTTTAGCTGTCCATAGACGCCAGTGTAAAACATTTTGATATCTTAGGGGTCATGCTTTAACAAGCATGAGCGTTAGTCATTTGTAGCATGTCCACTACTAGTGGAGAGTAATGGGGAGCTCAGTTAGAATCCTTACAATAACTCAAACTAAAATGACCAAAATGGCTACTGCAAAAGCTACTGCAACAGTTGCATTCATTCAGCCTGGGTACTCTTTCAGACTGTAAACTGCTCGCGTGTTACTTTCTTTTTCCAAATTCTCGATGCTAAGGCCCACTGCCTGTTGTCATTCATTTGATCAGTGCCTTACTGTGGCCTTACGCCGACTTGGTTTGAATATATTTGAATGGCAGCTGCGTTGTTTTTTTCTTGGCTCCCTCATACTATGGCTCCCTCTCAATACAGTCAGAAGAATCACTGACAGCTCTGAGATCTAAAGACCTACAGATGTCTGTTGCATTTTGGATGCTGTTTAGGGCCTAAGCCTTTCTGCTGGCTTCCCCCGTATTTCTAGGAATAGAGACCTCAGAAAGTGATACCAAACAATGACAGTTTAGAAAGTAAAATCATCCCAGCAAAAAGCTCTGCTCATTTATCTTACCTTCACGTTGCCAGGTGCTAGGTACCGGACCGGAGGTCCTGTTGGATGAGGCGTGATTTTCTCACGCACGCCAGATCCGTAGATTTCTCCTTGCAAACGAAACTCGGATATCTGGACAAAGTGCGAAGAGGACAGGGTGCAGCAGGGCGCGGGCTTCGTCTCCCTGGGACCCTACTTTACATTTCAAATCTGAGCTCATCCAGGGATTTCCATACCATCCATTTGAATATTTTCCACTCAGAGAGCTGGCAATGGACACTGCGTATATGACGGTCACAATGCTCTCATAGAGTTGAGAGTTGCTCACTCGGTTCATTTGTAAAATTGTTCTTGCCATCTGTTCCATCGATCCGAGGAAATGCCATGTGCCTGTAAATGCTTTTTAAACAGGCAGCACTTAGAAGCTTAAAAAGATAACAAAGAAAGAGTTGTTTTTATGCACAGTGGTGAAAGAAAGCACACATTTAGTCCATTTGCATGCAAGCTGAAGATCTACAGCTACTTCTTGTGATATATACAAAAAAGAGGCCTATTGATAGTCGTGACCACGTCTTTTCCAGCAGAACTACACTCATACTTGGCCTAGTGACCTCCTCTGTATCAGACAAAGGGCAACATCTTATACAATGACCTTTTACTACATTTCTCACCTTTGCATTCGGCTCGGGCCACGGTGGCTCTCTTACATCACTCTGCACTATTGATTGGCCCTGAATTGGATCAGTGTGGCTGATTGTGGTTGTACATCAGTGATGGTTTATAAAACCAATTATTCAGCCGGTACACCAAAAATAATTGTGAAGGCAATGGACACTGTCCCAAGGGGAAAGAAAGAATGGAAATGCTTTAAGTTCTACATAATTCAGTCACTGAGGCGCAAATGAAGTCATTCAGAGTGATTTCATGTGAAATAGTGTATTTCTTTAAAGTGGTGGTATTGAGAACTTGGGCTGAAATGTCCACAGACATTTCAGATATGCACATTTTATACTGTCCCTCATAATCCCTTTAATGTGCAATGTGGGTAGTGAACATGAAAATAAGTTGTTTTAGTACTATAGCCTTACAATCCCTCTCCACAATTACAGTTTGTACCAAAATCAGTTTGTACCAAAATCATATTTCATAGCAATATTTCAAGTATCAGTTGAAATTTATTTTTTTTGTGAGCTATGTTCTATGAGGTTGCTCTGAAGGCTTTAAACACTTTGAATTTCAGGCTCCTATCACCATTGCACGCAACAATACTGACTTGATAGGTTACACTCGTAAATGAAGGGTGCCAGACATAGTTTTCTGGATCTTGCCCTCCATCCTAATCAGCTGTCCGTAATCAGGGGAGGAGCCCTGCACCTGTTTTAACTGAACTCTGCCTTTCCACAACCACAATGTTTAACATTATAAAGCTGTAATATTCATTACTTGAAATGAGGTTACATTTTAGTTGGGTTCAGTATTTCTGTGTAACTGTGTTTGCTCTTGTAATACTAAATACATACGTATATGTTTATGTAGTACCACTAATAATAATAATAATAATAATAATAATAATAATAATAATAATAATAATACATTTTCTTTGTCAGCACCTTTCACAGCTCTCAAGGTCACTTTACAGAGAAAAACATGCACACAAATGTACATACATAAGACATTTAAATACATATAGATGATAGTGGTATGAAGTGTGAGAAAGTCATGTCGGGTAGGCTAATCTGAACAGATGAGTTTTGAGTAGAGATCTAAACATGGACAGGGATGTTGTGGTTCAGAGGTCGAGTGGGAGTGCACTCCAAAGTTGGGGAGTCAGCGCAGCTGAATGATCTGAGCCCCATGGTGGACATATGGGTGGTGTGGAGAGGAGAGAACCAGAGGAGGAACAGTGCCTAAAGGTGTGTATATATCAAGTGAAATAAGATGGAGCTGGGTTATGAAGGGCTTTAAATGTTAAAAGAAGGATTTTATTCTAATACACTACTACATATGTGTATTTTTACTATGTTTTCATCCTTGGTTTATCTTCAAGGCACCACTCGTCAAGTCCTCAAAGGATTTGCGGCTGGCCAGGACATTTTTTGCATCGCTTTTGCCAAGGCCACCATTGAGTCAGCATCTATTTCTGGTCCAGTCTCAGGTGGTCGTACAAATCAAATCACACTTATTTGTTACCTTCATCCTGTCAGGCATTTAACTATTATGGTTCTGCTATTCTTTCTCTTCCACACTATCACTTTCTCGCTCAGTCTCTAGATTCAGGCAATTTTCTCCTTTTCATTTCATCACGCTGTTTCTCTGCATGAAATCATTTGCTTCCATCACAGATCTGGCTATACCATGTTACTTGAACATTTTCTTTTTAAAAGTCCTACCATTTGTTCTTACTGTTGTTCTTTGTGAAAGTCTATTTTACTATCTATATTTCACTAATTTACAGACGCATACATACATCAAACTGTGGTTCTGACCAGTATGGATAAAGTCCCATGGTCTGCTTTTTCCTCACTTACCCAATTTCAGGACCAACAACAGGCTTTTTTTTCCCTCCAAAATTCGCCAGTCATGACTGCTACATTGATGACATTTTTTATTCTTTTTTTGGCATTTTGTATTTGTTGCGCTAACCAATAAGACTCGATGTGCCATGGGGAACCCTGAAGCTTTTCCTCGTCCTGTCAGTGTATGTCAAAGCATTCAAATGCAAAGGTCTCAAGCACTTGAGCTATGATGTCAGACTTTTACAACCGGCAACTGAATTGTTGGTGTCTTTTTTTTTCAAATCATCTCTCCTTTTCACGACACACACAAGCCTAAAAAGCCATTGTATACTTACCTCTGTAATACTATCCTGTAAAAGCCACTATAAAATATAATAATAAATCCCACACCGTTTCTGGCAGCGTTTCAGATGTTCTAATTAGATCTCAACTCAAAATGTTTTTGGTAAGTAGTTCCTGATTTTAATTTTAAAAATTGGCACTTAGTAAGTGAAGTCCTGTACCCAGGAAGGGCATGGATTGTTTCTTTAAAAAAAAAGATTGCAATCTCTGGAATTCATTTACAAAACAAACAATATTCATAAATGATGGAGCATATTACTGTCTATAAATAATTAAGTCTACATTAAAATGGCTTTGCTGTCCT